>SNQJ01S0000063.1:362087-384737 GCA_010110895.2 Picea sitchensis | reverse complement strand
GAAAAACCCCCGGATTGAAGTCCATAATAAAAAGAAAAATTGTACATACATCTTGTGTTCCTTGTGTTCCTTGTGGAGATGATTTGTTGATGATATATTGCTGATATGTATTCACATCTAATTGATTATTAAAGACAACAATGAGTAATGAGTAAATGTCGAATGCTAACTAATGAGTTTTGTGTAAGAGGGAAGTTTTGCGAAAAAGATCCCCACACTCATTCACCCCCCCCGCTAAGTGTGGTAGTTGTGTTAACAGATACCCCATCAAATTATGTAGCTCAAGTAAATTTGTAGCTCAATTTTAAACTTCATGTTAAAATGCATGAAATTCAAAAGAATAAATGCATCATTGATATAGATAGAGGTCAAAATATGCAATGCATTAATGTCCAGTTTGAAATCAGAATCAAAAACATATTTACAAAGAAAATTAAATCAAAATGAGAAACATTTCGGAAAAAAAGGGAGGGGGGGGGGATTTTATTATTAATCATTAAATGAAAATTTGGGAGGGTTTTTGTATGCCACAACAATTGGCGACACATGGGGAAGAAGCATTTATCTCTAGTTAAGATTATAGGACTAAATTTACCAAATATTTAAATGAAAGCTTTCAAACATTTCTCACACATGACATCATTCCCAAAGGTCCCACATAAGTCATAATCAAACCAAAATAATCTTTTGAAGATGAAAGTACTTGAATGCCCAATTCCAAAATAGTGAATCCAAACATAGGGAATATTTATTAAATTTTAATTACATCTCTACTATTGGATAGAAAAAATAGCTAGGAGGTTGTTAAACATTGGTATGCATATGTTAAAACAATTACCTCTCTTCCTGAAATTGTTTCACTGCCAGCAGGCCTATTCAGTACCCTGATGAAGTTGTCTCAGTACCATGCAAGTATTTACCATCTTCCAGTGAGCCTGTTCGGTACCCCAGTGGGTTTACACACATTTCTCACACCTATGCGCTTTCAACTCTCTTATGCCACCCTTTTGATAAACATATTTGGAGAATTTCTTTTAGCAATTGAGTGAAGAGAGAGGGGTGGTATAGGAGGATTTTACTTAAAATATTGGGTGCAATACCAATTGACTTTGACCCCACTAGTATCCTCTTTATCTACCAAAATATAAGATTTTATATGTGGAGGGAATGCAAGGGATTCAAAGTAAAGAATATCATAAATTCTTTATGTTTTAAAGATAAGCTCACAATACTTGAAACAAGTCATAATGTTCCCCATGGATAATGATTAATGTACAAGAAAGTGAAAACTTGATATAGATGACCTTTTGATAAATGAAATCCCATTAAAAGGATAGAGTAAAGTATTTTCCCATGTAAGGAAACTGATGTTGAATAGGAAAGATTCCCCATATCATAAAATCCAATCAAAATCAAAACAATCATAAACAAAAAACTTCAATCATTGCAAATGAAAGAGGAAAAGGCAAATCCAAAGAAAATCCAACTTTGAAAATAGACTTCAGCAAGACAACTTATTAACGCATATCTCAACAAAAGAGTGAAAATAAGAAAAGCATGTTTGTCCATATTAAGCTGGGATCTTAACAAATTATGTCTTGCAAAGTTGAAGCTGATTGGCCCTTTTATTCAAACCAAAAATTCAAAAATATCAGCTACAACAATGATTAAAAAAGAATGAATTTAAATCATATTAGATGAAAGTAAGATAAAAGTTTAGAAAAATCTTGATTTAGCTTGTTTACAATTTGATCTGCATCATTGCTTCTTTTCCTAACTTCAGAAATAGGTGGAACAAAGGAAGTGCATTCCAAGCAAGTAGGGGTAATATATTTACCGAAACAAATCCTGAAGACCTGCAAAGTCAAAGCTTAGTTCAGCAAAAAATAACACAAGATTGAACTTATAAACATAAAAGAAAAAGTAAAGGATGATAATAGGAATATAAAACTTATGTTGAAGAAAATCATTACAATTTACTTTAGATATGTCAATTTTCTCCAGGCTAAATAAGTAACCTCTTCTTATGATCTTTTTTTTTTTGTAAATCAGAGTAAAGCACTATATTACTGTAGTAAATATGATACAAAATGGGGCCCTGGTCTACCAAAGGGAAACCCAAACAGGGGACCCTTACTGCTTGTTCTTAATAAATTGCCTAGAGGTGATCGGTCTGCCAAAAATGGAAACCAGACCCATCCTCCCTTTTAAAGTATGAGAAACATTACCAAAAAAAAGAAATTTAACTATCTGAACAACTAAGCCCTAGGCATATTTTCCTGGCTTTGGAAGAGACTACCAAAGACTGTCACTTCCTACATTACACCCCATTACTTCCTATGTATGACTGTCGATATAGACAAAAGAAAATACAGCTAGAAATCTAAAAAGAACTAGAGCAACTGGGAGTGGTCTCTCACCCCACCTGCTTGGCCTTTGATGTCCTCCTTTGGGGAGACTATTCTGGTTCTTTGGATCTGTGTCAGTCCTCCTTGCCCATCTATAGGTGTTATGTACAGGTGGTGGATGTATCTCAGTAATAGATGGAACTACGTAGTGAGCCTCTCTTGATTACTTTGTTGATTCCTCTCTACCTCCACTAACATCTTGACAATGGTTTCTAACCCACTAATTCGACGATGAATTTCATCCAGCATGGGTTTAATCTCCCAGTGGTCTTCCTTGCGTGCCTCCTCTCATTCTGAATTTACCTTTCCTATCATAATTTTGGTGACCCATGTCGTCTCCATCGTTTTTTAATAGATGGTCTCCCTAGGATGGGTATCCCCTAGATATTTTATCCAATCTACCTCATATGCAATCTCCCCACATTCCTTACCATTCTTCTCCTCCTTGATCTTTTCCTCCCACTTATTCATTGCTTCATTCCCTTTCTGCGAGACCATCATATGGAATGTGTTCATTTCATCTCTTGCATCATGTTTGGTTCTCTTCAGATGCCTCGATATTTACGAGATTTCCTTCCCCTGGAGAATTATCTTTCTCCAAGTGTGTTTCAATCGTGCCATGCCCCTATACCTATCTGACTCTCTACTAAGTCCTTTCTCCTGGTTCCACACTTTGCATCTCTCCTTAACTAACCTTCTCTTAATACTATACCTTTCACCTCTATATGAACCCTTCTGGTGGTAGCCATGTTTGCAGCTCTTCTTCTTATAACAGTCTTGCTTCTAAGTACCTATACCTCCTACTAATTCTAGCCTAAGGTGGTGAGCTCGACCCTCTCTATTGGTGAGTAAGGAAAATCGTGCCATTATGTTGCAATTTATTCCCCAGTTCTTGCTTATGTTCTCATTTTCTCTCTATACAGACACGTTGGGTCTCGTACCTGTCTTGGGGGGAAGTGATACTCCTTTGATTATCTCCATCTCATAACCTCTTATTTTGTCATGAATTTTCAACCTTCTACTTTCCGCTCTCCTGTAATATCATCTCTAAATTTTTTGTTGGTATGTACTTACATCCATCTGCCCACTTGCTTCATGTCTTGTTCCCACATGATAACTGGGGGCTAGGTGTTGTGACCATCATATGCCTCTTGGGTCCCATGCCAGGTCGAATATCCCCACGTCATCCCCGACGTAACCCATGTCCCTGAATCTTCCACCGTGATCTCGTTCCACCAAGTGGATGCAGTCGGATATGAGTTGACCCCTTGGAATTATGGACCAAAATTTGTCTAGCACATATCCCTCATTGTTTACTCCATCATTAGCTAGCATGTCCACCAACACATTAGCCGACCTGTGAATCCATATAAACTCTATCATGTTCAAGGCTTGCAGGGGTTTTTTTATTCTTTGAAGGGAATGAACTGGACACTAATGCCTTAACACCTTTCCCACCTTAGTTCCATACTAAAGTTTCTTCATTGTGTTGATGACCAATGTTGAATATCCCTCACATTCTCCATGCCCTCTTTGCGTAGAATTTCCAGGCCTAGTTCCATAGCTCCAAAATCTGCCACATTATTTGTAGAGTTTCCTATGCTCCCAACATACAGGCGTAAGATTATCCCTCTACTATATCTTATTACCCTGCCAACCCCTTCCAAACTAGGATTTCCTTTCGAATTCCTGTCAAAATTTAGCTTTATGAAGTCTGTCGAAGGAGGCACCCAGGTAATGACTCCTGTCTAGATCTGTGGAGATCAAGCCACAAGTATGTTAAGGCTCCAATCTTTCAAATAGAACAATTCCAAAATTATTAGATCTTGGCCTGAGTTATGGTTTTGGGAATTGTTAGGGTTAAGGCTCTACATTGTCTCTCTTATTTGAGTTATGATAATATCCTTTATCCTCGATGGTGGTTGGATTTCATTCCTAAAAATTATCCTGTTTTGTTCTTTCCAAATTGCCCATATTACCATCCGCGATGTTAGTTCCTAGCACAGATTCACCACCTCATTGTTGACATGTTTACAGGAAGTGTGTGCTTGTCATTAATGGCAAGAACAACAGTGACGATGGAAAACAAGAAAAGCATAATCTCAGGAGGAGAAGCGAACAGTATGCAGAGATCAAATTTCAGAAGGAAAAGCACAGTACAGAAACATGATCAGGATCAACATCTCCACAGGACAAACCAAAACGATTGAGAATTCGATCACCCAAATATTCGTTAGTCTTCATATCAAGTTAAGTGAAGGATAGGATAAATAGGGCACAAGGTTTGAGAATTCTATTATCCGAATCTCCGTCAGTTGTCGGATCAAATTAAGTGGAAGGATAGGATAAGCAAATATGGAGAGTTGTTGGATTTAATATAAGAAAAAGATACATCGCAAACAGATCGAGTCATTGATCTAAGATCTTGATCAAACGAACATCATTTGTTTCGGTTATAAAGTTATGAGGATATTACGCTCTGGAAAAATCACTTCAATAATTTCCAGTTGATATTTGAAATACCCGAAGCCCAGAGACCCGAAGAGCCGAAATACATTATCGACCGCTGAATCATCTGAAGTAGATATCAGTCGTCAGATCATCCAAAGAATATCTCAAGCGTCAGATCATCTGAAGTGAATCTAGGTCATCTGATCTAGAGCGTCAATTCGAGTTTTGAAATTCCTGAAGCCTGGAGACTCGAAAATCCGAAATAAATTATCGACCGTTAGATCATTCAAGGTAGATCTCAGTCGTCATATCGTTCGAAGTAAATCTGGGTCGTTTGATCCATAAAATACGTGGTGTAATCCTATGGAATCCGGGTAAAGACCCGAAATAAGCCTCAACCGTTCGATCCAAGAGGACACGTGGCAGTAATCTGCATACTTCGAGGGGAAGTAAAGTTTGAGACTTGAGATTTCAGAAGTCTGGAGACCCGAAGGAGATCTCGACTGTTGATCGAGAAAGGGGCCATAGAACCATTGATCAGGTTGAAAGGTCAAATTCTCAAAGTAGAGGTAGATCCATCGATTGAGAAGGACAGGTGTCCATAGATCAATGACTCCGGAAGATTGGCATATGGAGAAAAGAAGGGTTTGAGATTTGAAACTCCCGAAGCCCAGATCACAAAGTAAATCACAGTCGTTGATTTAGGAAGGCTATATATGATCTATAGACTTGAGAGGATATATTTGAATCATCCATTCAGGAGCACCATCAAGATTGTGAGATCGACTATCCTATCGCATTGCGGGGATTGAAGGTGCGTGAACCTTAAAAAGTTAAGGCAGGATGCAATTGAAACCACGGTTTTGGAGAAAGGACACGTGGAGGCTTGAGGTAAATTGCGGGGCAAAACGTCATTTGATATCAAACCACCTTTGGTTGTGCTTACATTCACATGGTCACATGATATCATCACCCAAGGTCACATCAGCAAAAGATAGGGGAAGGAGATAGTGTTGCTAGGCTCCACACCGGAGGTTACGCATTGAAAAGTCATAAGGGCCTCTGCGTGTATAATCCAACAACGATGATCACAGAGAATCTGATCGAAGGGTTGATGTTTCACTTCGTGATTTCTCAATCAGTTATGATTCAATTACACTAACTGAAGCATTGTTCCTAAGCGGTTGAATCATTGTTCATGAGTGTTGGAATCATGATGCATGAATTTTTTTGAGATTCTCGACATGAGCATTGGAGATGTCGAGTGTAAAAGATAATGAGAGAAGGAATAAAATAAAAATGTTGTGACGGAGAGAGGTTGTTGTTTCTCGGTAAAATAAGTTGAATTGTATGTGATCAAGAAGATAGCAGAAACAGAGCCAAAAAGATTTAGATATGAAGAACATAAGTTGGACAGAGAAAAAATGGTGAAAAAAGAAGATTGTATGAGAACCTAAGAGCATGAGAAGAAAAGAGGAAGAGCATATGGAGACAGACAACAAGTGGAGCCAAGCATGAACAGACAAAAGCATAACAGAATTGCAAAACAGAGAAGAAGTGGTAAGCATTGAAATGTTTGTATTGTTGTAAGGTATTATTCAAGTAAAGATTTATATTCAGGGTGGTAGGGTGGTGCTAGGGAGGATTGATGTCCTCAGATTTTCAAGTGGGTACTTGAACACGGGGATTTGTAGCTTCCATCTATTTGCATCCAGAAAAACCAGGGTGGTAGGGTCGTTCTATGGAGGATTGTTGTCCTCAGAGTTTCAAGTGGGTGATTGAACACAGGCAGTTGTAGATTCCATCTAGTTGCAGCCAGAAAAACTAGGGTGGTAGCATGGTGCAAGGGAGAACCATTATTCTTTGTTATACAGGTTGTTTCCTATGTGACTGGAAGTTGGTGCTTCCATCCAGTTGGTTTTGAAACACTCAAGGAGTTGGTGCTTCCTTCTAGTGGGTGCTAGAGAAACCAAAGAGTTGGTGCTCTCAACAAGTTGCAGCTTGTTAAAGAAGAGGTTGTAGCCTCATTTTGAGTTGGTGCTCAAAGATTGATGATGTACAGAACATAAAAGAACTCCTATAATTCTAAGAAGAAGAGGTTTTTGTTAATATTATGGTAGCTTCGGGAGGTATGAACCTCTATTGTGACCTATGATGAGATTAGAATATTATGAAAGGAAGCAAAGAAGTGAAGGAAACCCTAGACAAGTTGTCGGTTGCATAAATATATTTAATACGAATTTATTAGTAACCAGGAGGAGAAGTTGGCCCCAGTAAGCCTTCCCAGACTACTATAAATACAGGGCACCAGTTCTCATTATTCACATCTCAGCAGT
This sequence comes from Picea sitchensis, assembly GCA_010110895.2. NCBI lineage: Eukaryota > Viridiplantae > Streptophyta > Pinopsida > Pinales > Pinaceae > Picea > Picea sitchensis. Next base: position 377,542 of record SNQJ01S0000063.1, on the reverse strand, counting down.
TGCAGAGAGAACTGGACCTGCACAACACAGTGGCAGTCTTGTGCGTAAGTCTCTGGGAAAATGTGTGCTAGCTTCTAGGTGGGATTATCTGATAAGATTGGTTTCTATTCTTGCTTGGTGCATTAGACTCTCTTGGCTATTGGATTACTACCAGGATTCTCTTCTCTGTCAAGGTCAAGGTGCTTGAAGGGTGGCTTCGGCCTACGGTTGGGTGACAAGGGTATCGTCAATGGTAAAACGAACACAATCTTCTATATTCTAACAGGTTATGGGCCCACACCTCCTTCATTCAGCCTAAAATGTTGGAAGGAAACATAGCCGCTAGATATTGAGCTCGTTGAGGAACTGCCACTAGGGTTACTAGCAGGAACAGCTTCCAAAACACTGCAGCTAGGGTTACTAGTAGAAGCAATTGCAGAAACCCTAATTCTCAGATCTGACACCTTGTGATGGAGCATCTCGCTCAAGGAGAAGATATTCAGATGCACCCTAGTTCAGCACACCTTTTGGCTCTCTCAAAAGACAAAAATGATGAAGTTGAAGTTTTGGATCAAGGCATGACCAGTTACCAGTCAACCAAAGACATGAGCAAAATGATTAGTCTCTTACACTACTCAGTACTCACTGGAATGATTGAAGATGACATGTGCATAATCGATAGTGGTGCTTCTAGGCACATGATGGGAGATCAAGCTAGACTCTCAAATCTAAATGAGAAGAAGACATCTTACAAAGTGGATCTTGGAGACAAAAGCACTTACCCTGTCGAAGGATTTGGACAAGCCTCTGTCAGGTTGAAATCAGGTAACCATGTTCACTTTAGCAATGTTTTATATGTACCTGGTTTAGAAAATAATCTTGTGCTGATATCATGTCTAGAAGACAAAGGAAACAGAATAACCTTTGTGGATGGAAAGGTGTTATCATGGCGTAAGAACTATAGCATAGAGAATGCTAGGGTTATTGGAAGTCGTGAAGGAAATCTGTATAGACTACTAGAACAAAATGAAGAATCTCTCATACATGACAAAGTCAACCCTAATGAGCTTTGGCATAGAATGTATGCTCATATCAATTATCAAGTATTACCTTTTCTTAGAAGAATGGTTGAAGGAATACCAGAATTAAAATCTACACATGAAGGAATATGCAAGGGATGTGCCCTTGGGAAGAATATAAAGAAACCATTCCCAAGAAACAACAAGAGATCTAAGGAGATCCTAGATCTAATACACTTAGATGTTTGTGGTCCAATGCCAGCCAGATCCCTAAGAGGATCTCTTTACTATGTAATCTTCATAGATGACTATTCAAGAAAGGCGTGGCTATACTTACTGAAGACAAAAGATGAAGTATTCAACAAGTTCCAATAATTCAAAGAAGAAATAGAAAACCTCACAAACAAGAAGATCAAGACATTAAGAATAGATAATGGAGGAGAATACACCTCGAAGGAGTTCGTTCCATTTTGCAAATCGGCAGGGATTGGGAGGGAGCTGATTGTTCCTCATAATCCTCAACAAAATGGTGTAGCAGAAAGAAAGAACAGATCTATCGAAGAAACCGTAAAAGCCTTATTGAATGATCAAGGTCTATCCATGTTCTTATGAGGAGAAACAACAATGACAGCAATATATGTGTAGAACAGAACTCCTCATCATATATTGAAGGACATGACACCAGAGGAAGCCTTCTCAAGTAAGAAACCTAACGTGGAAAACCTAAGAATATTTGGATGTCCATTTTACTCTCATATTCCCAAGGAAGGAGAGGTAAAGCTCGAGTATACCCCCATTGATGAGCAAACAACAGACATCCTGACGAAACCTCTATCCAGAATAAAGTTTGCATATTTCCCAGAGAAGATGGGGATTGTGGAAATAACTCCCTTAGCTGAAAGGGAAGACTCTCTAGGTTAGGAGAGAGCACTGAAAATATTATTGAAGCATTTATAATTATTTGAAAAATAGTCCATATTGGACAGATTCTTTCATGTTCAGAAAGTGGATTGAGATTTCTGATGGACAGTGACTTCCCATTTTGGTTAACATGGGAAGTAGTTTGATTTTTGATGTATCATAGACAACGACTTCCCATTGTGGTTAACATGGGGAGTGGCCTAGGGAAGTCTCTCTTCTTGAGGTTTACTCAAGAAGACTAGACCGCCTCGCCGAACAACGATTTCTCATTGTGGTTAACATGAGGAATGGTTTATTTTGGAGGTTGATACAGGATAGTATTTTCCCCTTGTAGTTAACAGAGGAAATGGTCCGGACAGTCATTCCTTAGGGTTATACATTCTCTCCAGGGTGCACTTTGATTAGTGTAGGAGGAATGGACCAAGGTGGGGAATGGTCCAGGCTCAGCAATCAGGGACAGACATTCCTTAGGGTTTTACATTCTCTCGAGGGTACACTTTGATTAGTGTAGGAGGAATGGACTAGGGTGGGGAATGGTCCAGACTCAGACATTCCTTAGGGTTTATACATTCTCTCCAGGGTGCACTTTTATTAGTGTAGGAAGAATGGCCTAGGGTGAGGAATGGTCCAGGCTCAGAAATCAGAAACAATCATTATTCCTTGTTTGAGAAGAATAGGGAAGATAGCCCATTGTTGATGTTCTATACTGAGGGCCGATATTATTTGAGATCTCATAGATGTGAGTGAAAGATTGGCCCAGATGATTCAGTTTATTCTTAACAATATTTTCTGTGCAGGTTTTCATCAGATGATTGTTATGGAGACTACATGTCTCCAGACAGTAGAGATATACTACTGTAGTCTATATGTTCCACTGGTTGTGACTATGTGTCACGTAGTTGTGTACTACCGTGGATAGACACAGTTGTGTTCTATCAATTGATATTGTACCATTTGTCATAGGAGATTATCTAGTTGGATAATAATGACAGTGCTCGTGATACTACCAGTTGAATAGTATGTTTGTGCTCAAGACCATACCTCCCTAGCTAGGAGGGAGTGTTAATATTATGGTATCTTCGAGAGGTATGAACCTCTATTGTGACCTATGATGAGATTAGAATATTCTGGAAGGAAGCAAAGAAGTGAAGGAAACACTAGAAAAGTTGTCGGCTGCAGAAATATATTTAATAAGAATTTATTAGTACCCAGGAGGAGAAGTCGACCCTAGTAAGCCTGCCCAAACTACTATAAATACAGGGAACCAGATCTCATTATTTACATCTTAGCATTTGCAGAGAGAAATGGATCTACACAGAACAGTGGCAGTCTTGTGCGCAAGTCTCTGGGAAAGTGTGAGCTATCTTCTGGGTGGGATTATCTGATTAGCTTGGTTTCAATTCTTGCTTGGTGCATTATCCTCTCTTGGCTATTGGATTACTACCAAGATTCTCTTCTCTGTCAAGGTCAAGGTGCTCGGAGGGTGGCTTTGGCCTATGGTTGGGTGATGAGGGTATCGTCAATGGTAAAACGAGCACAATCTTCTATAATCTAATAGTTTTCTCCCTTTATGGGTTTCCTCGTGAATATTTGTCTCTTTGTATACCATATGTGTGATTGATGTCTATTATTTTTTTTTTCATGTCTTACATAATATTGATGATCACTTGGAGAAGTTTAATAATATTTCGATAGGCATAAAATTGTTTAAGAAAACTAACAACTGATTCACCCCCCCCCCCTCTCAGTTGTCTTAGTAATTTCAGCAATTGGTATCAGAGCGGGTTCCTTTTATTTTAAGGTAGATCAGAAAGCTTAAACATGACAAGCCATGAATGAACTTCAAAGCCTCTTATGTTTGATGAAACAAATTTGGCCTTCTGGAAGGTTACAATGAGAACATACATCATGGCCTTAGGTGTTGATGTTTGGGATGTTGTAGAGACTGGATATACAAAACCTGTTGTGTTAGCTTCCAAAGATGATAAGCTAGAATTTAGCTTCAATGCAAAGGCAATGAATGCTATCTTGAGTGGGATTGTTGAAGCTGAATTTGTAAAGGTCATGCAACTTGAATCTACCAAAGAAATGTGGGATAAACTTATTATCAATTATGGAGATGAGAAAGTAAAAGATGCCAAACTTCAGACACATAGGATGAAATTTGAACAACTAAAGATGAACGAGGATGAAACAATTAGTAAATATTTTTTAAGAGTTGAGGAGCTTGTGAATGCCATGAAGGGTCTTGGTGAGAAGATTGAAGACACATTTTTAGTTCATAAGATTTTAAGATCTATGCCTGATAGATTTAATGCAAAAGTTTTTGCAATAGAAGAACTGAATGATATTAAAAATATGTCTATTGATCAAATCCTAGGAACTCTAATTGCTTATGAAATGAGGATTATCAAAGATAAATCCACCACTAGAGAAGCATCTTTTAAAGCAGAAAAGAATATTGATTAGGAATTAGATGATATTAAGGCAAAATTTGTGAGAAGGTTAAAGAAAGGATCAGGCAAATGCCAAGGCAAGCTTCCCTTCAAATGTTTTAACTGTGGAAATATAGGTCACTTTGCATCTAATTGTCCACACAAGAAGAAGGACCAGAACTATGAAGGTAAAGAGAAGTAAAAATCCAAGATATTTGGTAAAAATAAAATTTCATGTGTAAACAATGATGACTCTTCAGAAGACACAGATAGTGACTCTTCCTGTGAAGATAAGGTTAATGAATTTATGCTTATGGCCAAAGAGGATTATGATAATAAAAGCACAGGAAGTGATGTTAATGATGAATAAGTTGTGGTTGATATGGAAGGTGAATTAATCAGTTCTTTAGAAGAGATTGACAGACTCAGAATTAAGAAGAGAAAACAAAAATAGTTGTTGATGTAGTTTGAAAAGAATGGAAAAAAACATGATGAAGACTTTTCCCTGCTAAAAGTGGAGTTAGAAGAGGCAAAGAAAATAGAGGACACTTTGAAACAACAGTTATCAGAGAATAAGGAAAGATGTGAAGCCTTGGAAGAAGAGGTAGTAAAAACCAGAAAAGAGATGGAGAAGTTTAAAGCATTGTATCTCCAAAATCTTCCAAGAATTAAAGCCTTAGAAAAACTAAACGACATTCTGAGAAAACAAAGATCTCCTTTGTTGAATAATGGTTTAGGCTATGTAAGTGGTTCAAGAAGAAAACAGACAGAAAGCAAAGAGCCAATAAAGATTATCAAGTTCCAAGTCAGTAGACAATCAGACCATGTGAGTACTCTGCCACCAAAAGCTAATAAGGACAAGATGATCCCTAATAAAAAAACAAAGATATCAGAATATGGAGCAACAAATTCCAAGAAGAAGGCCATCCTTCAGGTACCAAATATTTTTCCATGGGTATTGTTTTTACTGCTCTAATTTTGGTCATAAGATTGCAAATTGTCTAATTAAGTTTAGAGACATGCAACTGAGGAGATCAAGAAATAAAAAAAAAAAAATGCAACATAGAACTAAACAGCCAATGAGTAGACAAAGTTGCACCAATCACTTTGACCTATTGAACAATGAGCTCAAATGCTATAATTCTCATAACTTCGGCCACAAAGCTGCAAACTTCCATCTGAAGAATTACAAAGAAGATCCAAGGATAAAACCCTTAGCTATAAATGCCAGCACATGGAAAAAGAAAGATAGTGAAAAATGTGGTCTAGTACTTTCATCTCAAAGACAAAAGAACCCCTGGTATATTGACAGTGGATGTTCCAAACCCATGACTGGAGACAACAGTAAGTTTATGTCTCTAAGTGAAAGCAAATCAAGAAATGTAACCTTTGGAAATGATGCACTGGGAAAAATCAAAGGTAAAGGAATGGTAAGTCTAAGTAATGGCAAAGGGAAAGATCAAGATGTATTGTGTATAGATGGTCTAAAACATAATATTCTTAGTGTCAGTCAAGTTTGTGACAGAGGATGTAAATTTTTTTTCACTTCCAAAGATTGTAAAATACAATTTGTGAATTCAGGACAGTTGATTGCAAAAGGCATAAGAACGGAAAACAATGTTTATGTTTTGAAAGAAGAAAAAGAACAATGTCACTTAAGAAAGTATGATGAAAGTTGGTTATGGCATAGGAGACTTGGACACCTAAATTTTGATCATCTAATCAAACTTAGAAATAGTGGTGCAGTAAAAGATCTTCCAAAAATATCAAATCCATATGATTATGTATGCAAACCTTGCCAAATAAGAAAGCTCACTCGGACACAGTTTAAATCTAAGAGCTTTGCATCAACAGAGAAACCTCTTCAGTTAGTACATATGGATTTATGTGGACCATCAAGGAAGGAAGGTACAGGAAAATAAAATTACTTCATGTTGATTATTGATGATTATTCTAGACTTACATGGGTTGCATTTCTGAAAGAAAAATCTGAAGCATTTGAAAAATTCAAAGTGTTTAAGGCTCTGACTGATAATAAAACAGGAAAAATATTAAAGGCGGTAAGGTCTGATAGAGGGGGAGATTTTAGTTCAGGAGGCTTCAAAGAGTTTTGTGATAAACATGGGATCAAAAGAGAGTATACTATTCCAAGGACTCCATAGCAAAATGGATAAGTTGAGAGGCAGAATAGATCAAGTCAGTAGATGGCAAGATCAATGCTGAATGAAAAGAATATTGCTCAAACATATTGGGTAGAAGCAATTCATACAGTTGTACATATTCTTAACAAATATCATCTCAGGCCACAAAGTGACAAGACTCCTTATGAACTATGGTTTGGAAGACCTGCTTCAATTAATAATTTTAAAGTCTTTAGGAGTAAGTGTTATATCAAGAACAATGATGAAAATATTGGAAAATATGATGACAGGGTTGATGAAGGTATCTTCTTAGGGTATTCTACAAACAGTAAAGGATACAGATGTTATAATAAGAGGTTGCATAAATTGGTTGATTGTATTAACATAAAAGTTGATGAAGAAATCCTAGTACGAGATGTAAGCAGTGTTGAATCAACAACAGAGGATATAGTTGAAGTTGAAGATGAACTGGTCCAAGAATCAGAAAGAGAAGACTTTGATTCATATGAATATACAAATACTCAGGCAGACTCAAATCAATAGACAACATCAAATCCTCCCTCCAGAATTACTCAAAAGAATCATCCTTCAAGTCAGATAATTGGTGAGAAAGACAAAGGTGTACAAACCAAGAGAGGGATAATCAAAGACACCGAGAAATCACATATAGCCTTCATATCCATGGTGGAACCCAAGAACTTTAATGAATCGAGTAAAGATGTAAACTGGTTAAAATCAATGAATGAGGAACTGGACTAGATTGAGAAGAACAATACTTGGGAGCTTGTTCCTAGACCTGCAAATAAGAATGTAATTGGCTCCAAATGGGTGTTTAAGAATAAAATGAATGAACAAGGACAAATTGTTAAGAATAAATCCATATTGGTCTGTAAGGGGTATGCACAAGTTGAAGGACATGATTTTGATGAAACCTTTGCACCAGTGGCAATATTGGAAGCCATCAGAATATTTCTTGCATATGCATGTCATAAGAACTTTAAAGTATATCAGATGGATGTTAAGTCAAAATTTCTTAATGGAGATCTAGAAGAAGAGGTATATGTGGAGCAACCTGAAGGATTTTCATTGACATATAATCATGACTATGTCTGTAAGTTGAAAAAGGCATTATATGGACTGAAACAGGAACCACGAGCCTGGTATTATAGACTGGACAAATTTCTACAGGACAATGGTTTCAAGAAAGGTATTGTTGAAAGTAATCTATACATTAAGTCTAAAGGTCATGATTTATTAGTTTTTTTGGTTTATGTAGATGGAATTATTTTTGGATGCACTAATGACCCTTCAGTTCAGTGGTTTGCTAATTCAATGCAGACTGAGTTTGAGATGTCCATGATAGGAGAACTGTCATATTTTCTTGGTTTATGAATCAATCAGAGTTTTGCAGGGATATTTATCTCTCAAGAAAATTATTTGAAAGATATTTTAAAGAAGTTTCAGATGGAATATTCTACACCTGTGAGCACACCTATGGTGGTTGGTTGCAAGCTCAGTAAAGATGATATTTCACCTGATGTTGATCAAAGAACATATCGATCAATGATAGGCAGTCTTATGTACATCACATCATCTCGTATGCAAGTTGTTGGAATGGTAGGTCGTTATCAGTCTGCTCCTAAACAAATTCATTAAGCAGTTTTCAAAAGGATATTCAAGTATTTGAAGGGTACAATGACTTATGGTCTCTGGTATCCTAGAAATCAGAATTTTCAATTAACTGCATATTCAGATGTTGATTGGGAAAACTGTTTGGATGAGAGAAAGAGAACCAGTGGAGGTGCATTCTTCTTAGGTGATTCATTAGTAGCATGGCTTAGTAAGAAGCAGAGATCTATTTCATTATCAACTACAGAGGTAGATTACATTGTTGTTTCTACTTGTTGCACTCAGATCTTATGGATGATACAAACTCTTACAGATTTGAAGGTAACTTATATTGATCCCATTCCACTTCACTGTTATAACACCAGTTCCATTAGTGTCTTGAAGAGTCCTATTCTCCATTCAAATACTAAGAATATACCAATAAAGTATCATTTTCTCAAAGATCAAGTTACAAACAAAGTTGTTCAGCTGAATTATATTCCTTCCATAGAATAGATAGTTGATATCTTAACTAAACTGCTTGCACAATCTCAATTTGAGTATCTACGCCAGAATTTGGGAGTGACCCTGTTATCAAGTTAAAACAGTCTATCTGATCAGGGGGAGAGTGCTCATTGTATATATTTTCAGGGGGAGAACAGATTCACTCTTAGTTTTCTTCGACATTGATGTCAAAGAGGGAGAAAAGGTGTGGTTTGGATGCTACACTTGGAGGTCTAAGAAAAATAGTACAGCCTTTCATGGTTGCCATCAATGCTAAAGGGGGAGATTGTTGGCATGTTTTACAGGAAGCGTGTTCTTGTCATTGATGGAAAGAACAACAATGATGATGGAAAACAAGAAATTCATAAGCTCAGGAGGAGAAGTGAACAATATGTAGAGATCAAATCTCGAAAGGAAAAGCATAGTACATAAAAATGATCAGAATCAACATCTCCACAGGACAAACCAAAAAAATTGATATTTCGATCACCTGAATATCCGTAAGTTGTCGGATCAAGTTAACTGAAGGACAAGATAAACGCAGCACAAGGTTTGAGAATTTGATATCCAAATCTTTGTCAGTCATCCGATCGAATTAAGTGGAAGGATAGGATAAGAAAATATGGAGAGCCAATGGATTTAATCCAAGGAAACTATCCATCACAAACAGATCGATTCGTTGATCTAATATCTTGATCAAATGAGCATCATTTGTTTCGGGTCAAAATTTATGAGGTTATGCTCCAAAGAAATCACTTCAATAATTCTAGTTGAGATTTGAAATACCTGAAGCCTGGAGACCCGGAGAGCTGAAATACATTCTCGACCGTTGGATCATCCGAAGTAGATATCAGTCATCAAATCATCCGAAGAATATCTTAAGCGTCAGATCGTACAAAGTGAATATGGGGCGTCTGATCCATAGCGTCATTTTGAGTTTTTTAATTCGCGAAGCCCGAACACCCGGAAAGCCGAAATAAATTCTCGATCGTCTGATCATCTGAAGTATATCTGAGTCGTCAAATCATCCGAAGAATATCTCAAGTGTTAGATCATCAGAAGAAGATCTCAAGTGTTAGATCGTCCAAAGTAAATATGGGTCGTCTGATCCAGTAAAGACACGGCGTAATCTTGTGGACTTCGGGTAAAGACTCGAAGTAAGCCTTAATCATCCGATCCAAGAGGACACATGGCACTAATATGAATACTTCAAGGGGAAGTAAAGTTTGAGACAATATATTTCAGAAGTCCGGAGACCCGAAGGAGATCTCGACCATTGATTGAGAAAGGGGTCGCAGAACCATTGATCAAGTTGAAAGGTCAAATTCTCGAAGTAGAGGTAGAATCTTTGAATGAGAAGGACAGGTGTCCGCAAATAATCGACTCTGGAATACTGGCTTACAGAGAAAAGAAGGGTTTGAGATTTGAAACTCTCAGAGCCCGGATCACGAAGTAAATCACATTCGTTGATTTAGGAAGGCTAGATTTGGTCTGCAAACTTGAGAGGATAGATATGAACCATTAGTTTAGGAGCACCATCAAGATCATGAGATTGAAAATCTTGTCTCATTGCGGGGATTGAAGGTGCATGAACTTTTAAAAGTTAAGGGTGGCCCACAATTGAAACCATAGTTTTGGAGAAAGGACACGTGGAGGCTCGAGGTAAATTGCGGGGCGAAACATCGTATAATCTCAAACCATATTTGGTCACACCCACATTCACATGGTCACATGATATCATCTCCCAAGGTCACATCAGCATAAGATAGGGGAAGGAGATAGTGTTGTTAGGCTCCACATCGGAGGTTACGCATTGAAAATTCATAAGGCCCTCTGCATGTATAATCCAACAACTCTAATCAAACAGAATCTGATCAAAGGGTTGTTGTTTCACTTCGTGATTTCTTGATCAATTACGATTCAATTACACTAACTAAATAATTGTTCTTGAGTGGATGAATCATTGTTCCTGAGTGTTGGAATCATGATGCTTGAGCATTGTTTAGATTCTCGATTTGAGCGTTGGAGATGCAGAGTGTAATAGATAATCAGAGCATGAATAAAAGTAATTTTTTGTGACAGAGAGAGGTTATTGTTTCTTGGTAAAATAAGTTGAACTGTATGTGATCAAGAAGATAGCAAAAATAGAGCCGAAAATATTTAGAGATGAAGAACATAAGATGGATGGAGCAGAAATGGTGAAAACAGAAGATTGTACGAGAACCTAAGAGCATGATAAGAACAGAGGAAGAGAAGATGGAAATAGATAGCAAGTGGAGCCAAGCATGAACAGACAAAAGAATAACAAAATTGCAGAATAGAGAAGAAGTGGTACGCATTGAAATGTCTATATTGTTGTAAGGTCTTATTCACATAAAGATTTATATTCAGGATGGTAGGGTGGTGTTAGGGAGGAATGTTTTCCTCATATTTTCAAGTGGGTTCTTGAACACAGGGAGTTGTAGCTTCCATCTGGTTGCAGCCAAAAAACCCAGGGTGGTAGGGTGGTGCTAGGGAGGATTGTTGTCCTCAAAGTTTCAAGTGGGTTCTTGAACACAAGGAGTTGTAGCTTCCATCTGGTTACAGCCAGAAAAACTAGGGTGGTAGGGTGGTGCAAGGGAGAACCATTGTTCTTTGTTATATAGGTTGGTTCTTTCTTGACTATAAGTTGATACTTCCATCCAGTTGGTGTTGGAACACTCAGGGAGTTGGTGCTTCCTTCTAGTGGGTGCTAGAGAAACCAAAGAGTTGGTTCTCTCGACATGTTACAGCTTGTTAAAGAAGAGGTTGTAGCCTCATTTTGAGTTGGTTCTCAAATATTGATGATGTACAGAACATAAAAGACTGCCTATCATTCTAAGAAGAAGAGGTGTTCTCCCTTTGTGGGTGTCCTCATGAATATTTATCTCTATGTATACCATATGTTTGATTGATATCTATTATTTTTGTTGTTCATGTCTTGCATAATCTCGATGATCACTTGGAGAAGATTAATAATATTTCAATAGGCATAAAATTGTTTAATCACAATGACAAATGATTCACCCCCCTCCCTCTCAGTTGTCTTAGTAATTTCAACACTCACTATAGCTATATCTCTCCTTCTAGTTTTTTATTGTGTCTTTGATATCCCCCCTTACCCTATTTCATTGACGATAAATTGTAGCCACCCAATCCCAGATCTTGGATTTATAGTTGCACTCATCCAGGAGGTGATTCGTTGATTCTTCTTGTATCTCACATAGATGACAATGTTAGGGACCAATGAATCCTCTTTTTGTTACATTCTCCCAGGTCAGTATCTTCTTGTGTAAGATTAATCATTTGAACACTTTAATCTTTGGCCATTCAGGGCACTTCCAGATCCTCTCCCAGTGGGGTTTTGGATTTTCTTGGTCTTGTTCTTCTATATAGTGTCCGGCTTCTTTTAAATTGAATTCCCCTCCATTTTTCCTTCACCATATTAATTGATCCTCCTCTTCTGAGACCCACATTTTCCTCTTACCCAATTCTTCCTCAATCTCATTTACCATCGGGGCCCCTTGAGCTCTCTTTTGTGGATTTATGTTGTCCCAAATTCTCCATCTGGCGTTCTCCTCCCTCTTTTTCCAGTACTAATAGACTTGTGTTTTCCCTTGCCGAATATCCCTTTCTTGATAACCTCTTTGTCCTAGTTTTCCATTATGGGTTCTTGTTTCCAAGCAAACCCCCATAATCTCGTTGTTCTCCCATTACTAATTTCCCAAAAAGTATGACCCTGTATCCAACTTTTATTTCTCCAGGCAAGATTCTAGATGGTTGAACCTTCCCATGTGCCCATGAACATGATCATCTCCCCGAGGTTGACTTTTGGGATGTGTTTTTCTTAACCCATGGCGTCGAGTTGTATTTTACCCATCTCCACCACAGTGTTTCCCCATAGGCATCGTTGGTAACCTGTGGGTCTTGTATCCCGAGGCCCCCTTTGTTCTTTGGTCCGCACAATTTGTCCCATGCCACTAGAGCCCATTTTTTTTTGACCTCATCTCCTCTCCATAGGAATTCTCTCTAGATTGCTCTAATTTTTTGTAAGATGCCTTTTGGGGCTGGAAACACCAACATAAGATAGGCCAGGATTGCTTGTAGGATAACTTTTTTTAGGATTAACCAACCTTCCAGGTTCAAAGTTCTGTAAGTCCAATTTTTAACCCTCTCCTGTAAGTTGTTGATGACACCTTGCCACGTTATATTCCTACAAGCCTTGTCCGTCAGGCACACCCCTAGATACTTTGTTGGGAGTGTTTTCCTCTCAAACCCCAAAAGATTGGCTATGTTCCTTTGGACTACAATATTTGTGTTGAAAAAGTAGATCATAGATTTAGAGTGGTTTATTTCATCCGTCGAGGCTTCTCCAATCTCTGCTAAAAAATAATTGTACGCCATTACTTCCTTGAATGTGGGGATTCCATGGAGCAAGGTATCGTCCACAAATTGTTGGTGTGTTGAGGTTGGGAAGTCTTCAAACAATTTTAGGACTTTGATTTTGCCTTCGGTCATTGTTGTCTTTATGCTCCTACTAAGTGCTTCCATCATTAAAATGAAAAGGAAAGGGGATAGAGGATCCCCTTGTCTTATACCCCTCGAGGGGTAGAATGTCTTGGTTGGAGCTCCATTTACTAGAAGCGAGAAAATTATTGTAGAGACTAGGTTGATTACCCATTTAATCCAGTGTTGGTCAAACCCAAATGATTCCATTATTTTCTCCATATAGTGCCATCTTATTTTGTCATAAGCCTTGGCCAAGTCCAACTGGATTAACATCCCCACTTTCTTTTTACTTTTCAGGGTGTGTATTATTTCATGGGCTTGTATGATGTTATCCAAAATATTCCTCCCCTCCACTAAACCCTCATGTTCCTTTGAGATCAGAGTGGGGAGTAGTGGTTTCAATCTATTATCTAGTGCTTTCGAAATTTTCTTATACACCACATTGAAAAAGGTTGTATGTTGATAGCAATCAAACGTTCTAGATTCATTTTATTTTTGGATCAGAGTGATCATCGTGGAGTTCAGGGATTTCAAGATTGAGTATGAGCGTCTAGAGTCCTCCACTATTCCATAAATATCATACTTAACCACATCCCAACAAGTTTTAAAAAATCCCACTATGAAGCCATCTGGGCCTGGGGCATCTCCTGGATCACTTGGTCGACTTATTCCTTTGATATGAGTTTGCAAAGGTTGGCATTGTTCTCCTTTGTTACCAACCTAGGGATGTGCATGACAATATTCCGGATTGCTTCAGTCCTGTCTAGGTTGGGTTCTTCGGCTATCTCCTAGAAGTGTTTGACCAGAGTGTTTTCAATGTCCTTGTGGGACTCTCTCTCTATCCCATCATGATCCCGGATCTTCAAAATTGTGTTATGGGATCTTCTCACAATAGTTCATCTATGGAAGAACTTGGTATTTCTCTCCCCTTCCTTAAGCCACTAAATATTGTACTTTTATCTCCACAGGGTCTCTTCTTTCTTACATTTGGCTTCCCAATCCTAGAGTAATTGGTTCTCCTCTTTTTTCCTTTCCTTGGTGTAGCCTTCTTGAATGCATTTTTCCTGCAGCCTTTCCATTTTTTCCTCTATCAATGTTTTTCCCTGGTCTATTTTTTCAAAAACTTCTTTGTTCCACTTCTTGAGTTTCTACTTTATGTGCTTGAGTTTTTTATGAAGTCTAAACATCTTTGTCCCTTGTTCCCAGATTTCCTCTTGCCACCAAGATTTAATTTTCTCCTTTAATGTTGGGTGGTCAATCCAAAACTTCTCGAATTTGAAAGGCCTATTCTTTGGTGCTTCCTAAAAATTTTCCTCCAATCGCATTGGCCAGTGGTCTAATTACCCCAGGGTAGGGTGTTTCCTTCCAGTGCTAAACCTTGCAAGATTATATATTCTGAAACTAGGAATCTGTTTAGCCTCGTGGCCACCTAGTGGTGTAAGTTTCTTTATTGTTCCAGGTAAATTTCCCATTACTAGTCCTAATGTCCACTAGTTACATTATTTCCATGAAAGATGTGAACTCTTCTGCATCTCCGTCCAATCTTTTGTTTCCCCCTTTTTTCTCATCCAAAGTAGCTATAATGTTGAAGTCCCCTGCCAAAATCCAATGAAGGTTACTCTTCCACTCACTTGGGTTTTCTAAGTCTAGGAGCATCCTTCATTTATCTTCCAACATCTGGGGTCCATATACATTGGTGCATATGAGCTCCTCTGTGTTCCCTATCACTTTCATTTTCACAGATAATGTGCAAGATACCAGATATATAAAATATGCAGAACAAAAACGAAATGCTAGAAATAACAGAATAACAGTAAAATATACAGCATAATCTTCACAATACACAGAAATGATTCACGAAATAGCAACAGAAATAGCACTTTGAATCTGATAGAAATGTTCACAGGCCTCTTCGAGGGGGCAACCTCCAATTGAGCAGCGCTCTATTACAATAATCTCCAAGCTAGGGTTCTCATACCCTCGAATCCTATTTATACTAAAAAGAAGCATCTAGAGGAAGATCCTTCTAGAAGTGGAAACTTCTATTAGGTCTTCTTACATCCGCCTTATTCTATTTTATTGAAAGGTTTTATTAATATTGACCTTTATTACATCCGAATACATTGATCTACCTATGTGCGGGTTAGGACCTTAACATGTCTGCCCCCTTAAAAACATCCTTGTCCTCAAGGATGGAGATGTGGAAACTGCTGCAGAATGGTAGCTGGTTCCCAAGTTGCATCTGCTGGAGTCATATCTTTCCACTGTACTAGCACTTCCTTGATGGTTCTCTGACGCAGGCGACGCTCCCTCTGGTCCAA
>SNQJ01S0000063.1:290273-356911 GCA_010110895.2 Picea sitchensis | reverse complement strand
ACTAAAAAGAAGCATCTAGAGGAAGATCCTTCTAGAAGTGAAAGCTTCTATTAGGTCTTCTTACATCCGCCTTATTCTATTTTATTGAAAGGTCTTATTAATATTGACCTTTATTACATCTGAATACATTGATCTACCTATGTACGGGTTAGGACCTTAACATAATGAGTGCCTAGTGGCTTCTGCAAAGAGTAGATTCATCGATTGTGGGTTCCATAGGATGAGAATGCCTCTCGTCGTGTTTTGACTATCTATAGTCAGGAAATTGTACTATTCCAGTACTTCTTACTTATTATTTCCATTCTATCCATATTGCATTTGGTCTCTTGAATGAAACATATATCTGGTTGTTCCATCTTCAATCTATTTTTTAGGTTTCGTTGTTTCCTAGGGCCATTCAGGCTCGTTATGTTCCAAGTTATAATTTTCATTTTAAACATGTGGGGTGGAATGTGGAAATCATTTTTTGATCTTACCTGAATTTATTAGAAGCGCTCCTAATTTCTGTAGAGATACGTTATTCGATTTCCTCCCTTTATTATGTCTTTCCTACTTTAGTGAGTGTTGTGGCTGACTATCTCCTATTTTGATACCCAAGTTTCCTATTTATCCATGCATGTGCTTGGTTCCTCTGGTTTTTTATTCCTCCCTCAAAAGGAAGAGGTATTGGATGTGATCCAATTGGTATATTGGTATATTGTTGACTCTTTTCTTTTTTTAGTGTTTCAGTATATATGGGAGGTATATCCCTTCCCTTTCCATGATATCTCTTAGTTATGGGTCTTATGTTCCAACCTCGCTTGGTGTCATTTCAGAATCACCATCGACCTCCTGCATTGGGGTATTTGTGTTTGCATCTCCTTCTTCGATTTTTCCCTTACTGTTCCTGTGATTTCCTTGAGGGTTTTGATTTTATGTGGTCTTATTTGCTTCCTGTTCGTTTGTCTCCCTTTCCTTTTTCCTTTTTTTTTCCTCGTCTTCCCCCTGTTTTGGATTTCCCCATCCTTCAAATCTATTCCTCTATTCTGGGTTGCTCGTTGTGGGGGGTTTTCCTTGTCTTTTATTTCCTCTTCCTTTGTGGTTTGTCTTAACAAAACCATCCTCATCCTCGTGTTCTTTTGAGTTTTCCTGTTTCGATTTTTTGTTTAGCAGGCATTCTCTTAGTAGGTTCTCGTGTTCATGACACCTTCTGCATCTAAAAGGGATTTTTTCATAGTCTATGCTTTGGATCCATTCCTCATCCCTAAACTCCATACTGATTACCTCTGGGAGTGCCCTCAATATATCCATCTCTATTCAAATTATCGCATAGGATGTATACTTACCTTTTAGTGTTGCATCATATGCATTGACATATTTCCCCACCTTGTTCCCTATGGATTCGAAGGTGGACGACATCCAGTAATCCAGTGGGAGGGAGTATATCCTGAGCCAGACTGGGACACATTTAAACGTCTCCTTTTCTGGGGAGAAGCTTGCATTCCAAGGTTGCATGTACAATCTCATTGAGGCATGGAAATATGGTCCCCCCTCAAAGATATTATCTATGTATTCTAAATTCATGAATACGGTTGTATAAAAACCTTTCAATCCCAAGTGGAGGTCTACTTCTCCACTCGGCTTCCATTGGTATTTTATACAACTACGTAGGGTCTTTTCTGTAGGCCATAGGCCCATAAACTTGCATATCATGGCATGTGTCTTCATCTGATCTATGAAGAGTTGGGTCTGGAGATCTTCTAGAATAACCTTTGGAATTAACATTGTTTTTGGTTTGCATGGGTTGTTCCCTCCTCCCCCACTTGGGTTTTTCGCTTCTGACGCACTGCATCGGGCCTCCTTGGTATCCTCCCCCACTCGTTCTTTTTTTTCATGGTTGTTCTCATTATGATGCTCCGGCCCCAATCCGAAGGTCCATGTCAGAGGTTCCTTAAACCCTACACCACGTGGAATTTTCCCTTTGTCCACCACTACCTTCTTATAGGAGGGTGTCTCGCTCCCTCCCCCACTGGTCACCATTCTTCTCATTGTCGAAACTATAACCCTAGAACCAGCCCCTGGAATCTTCTATCAGATCCTGTCAATCTATGCACACTTCTACCCTTTGTATATCGGTTTTAATGTTATTTATTATGATCAAAATTAAAGAATGAAGAAGTTGCATATTTAATTAAATTCACATATGGACAAGATCATTAGTTTATTGAATCTAAACTTAAAGTAAAGAAAAAAACAATCAAAACTTGGTAAAATAAGAATCAAGTATTTAAATAAAATAAGAAAATGGTAAAATACTTGAAATGTAATCATGAGAAAAATTCAAAAGTATGTTTTTCATTATTAACCAATTTTCCCAAAAATAAGAAGTACCTTCTAAAATAAAACTTGTCACTTGTTTATTCAACAACTAAACTAATCAAGAAAAATAAGCTAAACTATCATACTTTTATTCTAACTTTATGAGGGAAATATCACTAAGTATGGTCAAATTTCCAGTGGAGCCATTCAATTTTCTTTATTGATGTAATCATATTACAATATGAATTAGTAACAGAAATTGGATGAATAATAAACAATCAAAAGAAAAATATAACCTACTATGTACAACTATTTCTAATAGAAACAAGAGAAGAAATTTATTAATGGAGAACCTCATTTGAAATGTATTTTCCAACCAAGTTTCAATTATGTCTTGAAAATTATTGTGAAATTGTTGAAGTGGAAACATCATTGGAAAAGTAATGTGCTAACCCTGATGAGAAAATTTAGTACTATTTACAAAAGGAAAAGAATTTACATTACTCTTACTAGACAAAAAGAACTTATCTACAATAATTCCCTCCCTTTATACATGTATTAGATGAAATAATGTGATGAGTATTGGAACTAGTATCTACTTGTGTTAAAATTTCAATATTATGACAAGAAAATGGAACTTGAGTAATATCATTAGAATCATATATGGGCATGGAGTATTCTTCTTGAAAATTCAAATCATTATGATAATTGGAAGATTCAAAATGAGGATTGATTTCAGAATTATCAGTGTAAGAACATCTCTCATCTTGAAATATAAATTGAATTTGAGGATTGAGAGCATGAGAACCTCACATAACCATCACCAACTGGTGAAGTGCCTCAATGTTCTCAATATTCAACTCATCATCATAAACAACTTCATAATTCTTATTAAGACTCTCTTCCATTATTAATGATAAATTTCAACTAGAAGCATAACCACATGCAAATACACGAAAATTATCAAAAGTAATGAAAGCATGACCATTCAATAACTCATTATTTTGATCATTATTAGCAAAAAAATCATAATTTGTTTGATTAATGTAAGTTCCTTTGTCATGTAATAATGTATTAGCATACCCTGGATGGGGTGCCACGCGGTGTAGGATGGGCACGTGGAGACGCACCAGGAGGGTCCATTTATGGCGGCCAACTGCCCTCATATCCCCGCTAGTTATGAGGGACCTCACTTCAGTCGGCCTCCATCTTTTGACGGGGCCTCTCACGCGCGAGAACAGGCCAGGAAACCAGAGCATTAAGCTCTCGGCCTTAATGGTTGCAGCCACCATTTATGTTCTTATCATCCTTCTCGGAACCCTTAGGATGCATTTGCAGCTCACAGAGTTGAGCAAGATTAGGAGCGAAGGAGAAATCCTGGCTCTCATCCTCATTTTCATCATGCCGCGAGCTAGAGGAAGACCCCGCAGAGGAGCAGGGTGGTACATGGCCAACTCTCGACGGAAAAGACACAAACGGTTTGAGCGGGCTCTGGTTCTTGCTAAGAGGAAGAAACACAGGGAGGCCATAGCAGTAGACTCGCCCCCAAGAACTTATGTCGAGGAAATTCTGACTATGGAGCTCCCCCATGACTTCTCTGAAATTCGAATGTTTACGGTTCTCGACAATTGGAACCCCCCGACGTGCATTGAAGCAGAAGAACCACCGCTCCGCCTGCGATATGCACATGGTCCCAATGACGCTCCCACTATGGAATTCGCCAGCTGCCTAGTGGAGGAAGAGCAACCGGAAGGCAACAACGACTTGCAACCGTAGAGAATGCAGCATGCACACCAGGAGACGGATGCTAAGAAAAAATCGCCACCCCCGCCACCACTCCTTCACCCGGATCACCTGAACTTGATCTTCGAGGTCCGCAGCATGGTGGACGACCAAATCTTTAGGGTTGTCTGCGTTAGCCAATTCTTGGACATGTTGTATGCATCTTATTCGAGTGCCACTCGACGGTGACAATGCCCCACCTGCGCTCAGCTCTATGTCATTCCTGTCAGCAGTGGCAAGGAGACGGACGACCGCGAGGACCCCAGTGAATAGGTTCTTTTGTTCAGCATTGTCCCCAACTCTTCTCTTTTTTTGATGTTTATCAGAGTTGTAGCTCTTCTAGTTAATAGCCCTGTTAGTGTTAGCATGGGCCTTACTAAACTGCTGCTGAAACTAGTCATGCACCCTTGTTTCCTTCGGGCAGGGTGGCGAAATGAGTTTTTTGAATTTGCATGCTATTCTAGATAGGCCAGCTGTCTCAGTTTCCTTCACTGGCGGGACAGCTGGCACCTACATGTCATGGTGTATTTTTTGAAGTTTTAATATAATAGGATTCACTTTTTACTTAAAAAAAAAAATAATGTATTAGCATAAAGAGGAACTGGTAAATGATTTCCAAACAAATTTTTATCAGTGAATAGATTAGGATATAATGAGAAATAATTGTTCAAACAGATGAATCTAAAAGTTTCTCTGTTTTTAGCATTACCATTAGAAAATGATTCTTGAGTTTCTAATATTATTTCTTCATTGTTTGCTTCAGCACAGATGTCATATGTATCATGATTTAAAATACTTTTGGGAATGTTAGTGAATTGACTAGATAAAGGTTTACATTCCTAAGCATCTAGGTGTTCTGAATCATAAGTAACAATATCATAAAACTCACTGGAAACACCTTTATTATGACAACTTTCATTATCTTTGTTTATGTTTTCGATTTGAGAAACTACTTCATGCTCATTATTTTAATCACAAACAACAATTTTGTTATGATCTAGAACAATCTCAGGAAAATCATTAATTTTATTAGATGTACTCACATCTTCCTGAAATTCTTTATTAGTAATTTATGAATTGTTTGTTTGAGTATGATAAACTATGTCATTAGTAGACTCAAAAGAATCATGAATACTAGTATATAAACTTAGAAACGTTATATGTTCATGTTCATCGTAACTATTAGAAATACAAGGAAGAGAAAAAATATGTTGAAATCATCCCATTAATTCAATATGACAAGGTAAATCATTTGATTTAAATTTAAAGAAAATCAATTTGAATCTAAGAATAAAATTATCATAAGATTCACCTTCAATCCTATGCAAAATTTCAAGTTCTTGCCAAACCTAATTACAGTCATAGTCCTTAAATGTTTAAAGGAACATTTGAGCAAATTCGTCACAACTATCTACAAAAGAAACTAGAAATGAAAGACACAAGTCTTTGGCTTGGCCTCTTAGTGTAAGAGTAAAAATATTGTACATAACACCTTCATCAATATCATAATTTTTACAATTTAAAATAAATTGATGAACATGATGAGATGCGGAAGAATTAGACTCATCATTAAACTTTACGTTTGACAAGTGTTTAATTAAATTTATTGGAGAGCTGCAAAATGTTCGACCATATATACAACTCCAAATAGGAAGTTTAGGAGCCATTGAATAAAATTAAAATAATTAAAAACAAATAGCACAAAAATAATTAACTTGGCATTCACACTCATCGGTGGCCCTTTTTCTAGCGCCAAAAATGTTGATGGCCAAAAATGACCTTATCAACATCAAGGAGACCACCTGGTCAGAACCCTGAATCAAACTATTTTCCGTTATAATTGATGGTTCTGACTGGTTCTATTGGATCCAATTACCCCCTCTCCCTTCCAGCTGACTTGTGATGTGTCTAATTTCTGATCAACAGAAAGAGAAATATAGGATATACCCTCTTGCAGATCTCTTGCAAGAAAGCAACCCTTAAGATGAAACAAATGCTCAACTAATACACCATAATTTTTCCCCTACGTAAGGGGACTTCTAAGAATGCAATTAATTAATCTAACTATAAATTTAAATCTATGTGTAGTGCAAAAAAGTAAATGAAACTAATCTAACTTGATACCTGGGGAAAAGATCCTAGATAACAAATGCATGGATTTAATTATGATGGGGATTTAACATGATTTTTATGGTGAATATCTAGTTGTTGAAGAAGTTCTAACAACTAATATTATAAGTTTCATACATACTTTTTTTACAGATTAGAATAATGAAAGATGTTCATTAAAATTTGGAAATAGTTCTCATAATTTTAATGACAAATAAATCAATTTAAGATGGCAAATTTCTGAGTAAATAGTTACTCAAAAATTTGTTTTAATGCAAGAGAAAATGGAAAAATCAATAACAAACCAATATCACTACAAGATCAGATAGTTGATCTAGAAGACAATCATTCTCATATCAAACAAGAGTACAAAACATGGAATAATTGATATAGATATGTCATTGAAAGAATATGATTTTTATTAACAAATAAAATATATATGAATACAAATAATAAACCCGATTTCCTTGCTCAGTTTTACAATGAATCTCCTTCAAAATCCTTCCAAAATCTTGAGCTCTATCATTGAAGAAAAGAGCCACAACAATAGAGGCTATGCTTCAAAGAAAAAGACTAAATATTGAAAAGAAAACCCCAACTCTCATATGTGAATATTTCTTCTCTCCTACTACCAAAATCCTCCTTACAAAAGTGCTAAGAGTCTTTGATTACCAAAAGAGAGACCTTTTCCCATTGACTGTTCATGTATTTATCTCTTTTGGTGTCGCTATCCACAACCTCAAAATATGCTTCTAGAGAACCATGATTTTCTCCCAAATCGTGCATCTATTTCCAAACATCCTCCCCGTTTAGCTAATTGGATCCATTCTGAGAAAAACCCATGTTTTAGATTTCTCATATTCGTCCTCGTTTTGTCAGAAATTTAACCAAAAATTAGTGTCTCGTTTCTGATTTCACCCCAAATCCGAGATTTAATTTCTGATTTTCAGAAATTTAACCAAAAATTAGTGTCTCGTTTCTGATTTCACCCCAAATCCGAGATTTAATTTCTGATTTTCAGTTCATAAAAATGCTTCTTTCCTCCTCTTCCGCCAATTTTTTTTTTGTAAATTAACCAAAATAAAAATTAAAACCAATCTAAATTCAAGAGAAGAAAAAACTTAGAAATTGATTTTATTTTTGGTTGCAAATTAGTAATTATAGCTTCTGCTGAACATTTGGCATATTAAATGACCAAATCTGATCATGCAACCACTTTCAAAATCCTCTCCATGATTTAGCTTTCAAACGAGTTGTCATGAGCCTTATTTGGTTAGTTAAATCTCAAGATATGGATCTTCAAAGATTGAGTTCTAAAATTGATTAATAAAATAAAATCTAATGACATATTTTAAATATACTTGTAAATTTGAGGAAATTAATTTTAAAGGATTTAATAATCACTCCAACTTACAAATTTCAATCATCCAATTGAAACAACATTGACTCATAATGCCTTTGCAAAATAAATAATGAATACCATAGACTAACAAATGATACATTGAGCATGTTTATAATCATAAAATAGTAGCAAAGTCAATTAAATATTAATAAGGATAGAAACTTTTAATTCTTCATCTAAATAATACTAAATAATATAAGGCACTGAAATTAATAAGACTTGGGATGAAAGAATAATTAATTAATAGCCCAACAAATTTTGTAGCTCTAGTAAATTTTGCAGTTCAATTTTGAATTTCATGTTAAAATGTATGAAATTTAAAAGAATATATGCATCATCGATATATATAGAGGTTAAAATATGAAATGAATTAATGTCCAGTTTAAAATCAGAATAAAAAACATATTTACTAAGAAAATTAAACCAAAATAGAAAAAATTCGAAGAAGAAAAGAAGGCCCAAATGTTATTATTAATCATTAAATGCAAATTTAGGAGGGCTATTGTATGCCATAATAGAATATTAATAAAATATTTATTTGGGATTAAGCCCCATAGCTTATCCCCTTTTCCACAGACTCTTAACCCCCACATTTCCCATTCTAGTGGAGTTTATCCCCCGTAATATTTTACATGGTTGGTCTGCAACAATGATGTGTTTTCATTAAAACTGACTCTGATTGCATTTTACAAAAATACACTCGTTGGCCTTTCAACTTCTGGATCACCAACCCAATAACCATACAAGCACTTCGTCCCCAAAGTATTATGGTTTATCATGCTATATGTACAATTACATTTATATTTACAATGGGGTTCAGCCTAGGGTTATTACAGTTTTGATAAGAAATATGTTGGTGAGAAAGAATTCCAAGTTGGGAATTTAGTCCTCAAATGGGACAAGCCACATGAAGATAAAGGGAATCATTCAAAATTCCAACAATTTTGGCTTGGGCCCTACACTATTCAGGAGAATATTGGCCAAGGTACTTATCGGCTACAAAATATTCAAGGGGAAGTTGACCTTATCTCTATTAATGGCCATATTCTCAAGCACTACATCAACTAGCCTTTATGACAACTCCTCCTTTGTACATAAATAAAAGTCTGATTTTCACTTTTTATTTCTTCCTCGTCTTATACTTTGTTTTCTATTTGTTTTTCATCATTTTCTAGCTTGTTCGATTTTCAAATATTTTGTTTTCCTTCTTTAAAAAAATGCCCCCTTGAGTTTCTCAAGTATTTTGTAACTTGGTCCTAGTTATGCTTCTAGATCATATCACATTTGGTGTCAATAGACTAATAACTTTCTGACCTGGCTTCCAGACACATCCCATCTTAATCACATAGTTTTATCATGCACTACCCCAAGTCAGATCTAGTAGAGGAACATTGTTAGGCCCTTCATTTTTGGGATAAGGAATCTCACAAGTTTTGACTAAGCACGAGTTGTGAAAGCTTCATCAGAGGCCTGGAGAAAGAGAAACAAAAAGCAGTTGTGAAATTCAGCGCAACGCCAGCTAAGCAACAAATGGTTGCAATAGAACAAGAAAGCGTGCAAGCCGAGAAGGAAGACACAACCCACCTTATATATAGGGATAAACATAATTGTAAAAGGGTTGGTCGGGTTGTTGGTTGGTGGATTGGTTGATTTAGTCATTGTATTTGTTGTTACCTGGTGGATCATGAGTTGGTCCTGAGTTGAGTGTTGTAAATTGAGTGAATTCAAGTCTTGAGTCTGTATTGAATTGGATCTATCAGCTTGAGAATTGGAGCCATGTGACATGAGCCCAAAGCTAAGAGTCTGTACAATGCACTACTGCGTAATTCTTAGTCTGTAATCAAAGAAATATTATGAAGATAATATGAAGAAGGACCTAAATTTTCAAATATGATGTGTCTCTGTGTGTTTACTTATGCATTACAGTGTTTCCTTGTGACTTATGAGTTATATTTGATGGTTCTACGTTTAAATTCTTGCTCGCAACGTAAGTAGGTTTGATTCTTTCACATGTATGTTTCAGATATGTTCATGTCTCTTGCGCAAGATCAGGAATGAGTCCTAAAGGCTCTATGGATCCTCTTAAGTCTTTTCCCTACCCTTCCCTATCTATCTATCTCAGCAGCGCTTCAGGTGAGACTTATTCTCTTCGGAGGAGATGAAAATGCCAGCACTCTAAACTACATGGTACCTTTTGTTGGTAACTTGAGAAGGACCCTAGTCTGATAAAACTCGCGCCAACAAAATGGTTTCGTTGTCGTGACCTATGTTAAAAGGGAACCTGTAGGGAGAATGCTTCTGCCAATCCATATATCTGGTATTGATCAATGGTGGGAAAGGAATTGTGATGCCTTCATATGGAAAGAAGCGGAACTGAGGAGAAAATTGGTGGAAGACACTCACGAAGCAATCTTCTACTTAGAAAGATCGAGTGACCAGTATGAGATTTTTTGGGTTAAATTCCCAGAAGAATGTTTCCATTGGATAAATAGGCTCCAAGAAGCTCCAGAGTTTCAAGGGCGAGTTAAGGGGATCTGTGCGTGGGATACCAAAAATCTAGCAGCACTTCAGAGGCTGGATTGTCCAGTTACATGAGCTATGGATTTCTGGGTTATCACCACACTAGAGGGATACATAATCGAATTTGCAGTTGAGAACCACCAGTCTTTCTCATTGGCAAAGGCGATTTTCAAGAAAGACACAAGGGGAAGGTTGTTGAGAGAAATCCCCCTATGGATTAAGGTTTGGGATGTTGATGATGTCCCTGACTAATATGGCAGCGTAAACACCCTCGCTTGGGGTAGGGAGAGGTGGGGTAAGAGTCATGGCATGAGAGAGGGGAAGGGTTCTTTGAAAAATGGGGGGGGGGGGGAAACAACAAGAAATGGACTCAAGAGACAATCGGGACTTGAAGAGAGCTTCCATAGTTGAGAAATGGTGTCGCGGCAAGATCAATAAAGTAGCAAGACAGTCCGATAAGTTGAGGAAAGCAGGCAGATCGGGAGAAGTAGAAGAAAGACAGATGGAAGAATTGTAGAAGATGAGAAGACAGGAATGACTGGCCATTCAAAGATTGAACGAGAGAGAAGCATGGAGAGAAATAATTCCCCAAGAGGTGGGACGAGAAGGAGAAGGTACAAACGTAAGAGAGGAAGAAGTCGGCATGAATCTTGGAGAATAAAGAGAAGATCCATCCCCGATAACAGTAGAGATTGGGAATCCGACCGAAGATATTGTCCCAGTGGAAGCAAATAAGACCCCCCAGATCAAACAAAACTGCCTCGGAGCCAGTGGCACCAGCCCCGAATCACCCATACCCCAAGTGTCTTCTATACAAGAAGTAAGTTCAATACTACCTTCTCATGTTAGTTATGTTCCAGTACAACAAATTAGTCAGTCACAGCCAGGAACTGCAATCACGAGGAGGATATTGGGATCCCCTGGTAGATCGCAAGCAGGATCGTTAGGGTTCATATTGATAGGAACAACAAGATCAGCAATGGTTGGCCATGTAGGAGGTTTGATTGCCCGATACCCAGAATTTTTGGGTAAGGGAGATGAAGACATTGAGCAGCACTGGTTCCTGTGTGAAGCAATCTGGAGATCCAAAGGGACTCCGGGCGTGAATAAGTTGGTCGATTTCTAGACTACCTTGAGAGGTCACGCTCTCAAGTGGTACATGAAGATCATTGAGTTAGGTGTGTCAGGGATGCAAGGTCAAGCGTTCACACTTGGCTAGGTACGAACAAGGTTCATAGCAGAGTTCAAACTACCTCAGTCAGAACACTAGGCTCTGTCTGAGTTGCGTGAGATCCAGCAGCGGGAAGGTGAATCAGCCTGGAAGTACAACCAGAATTTTAAAT
This sequence comes from Picea sitchensis, assembly GCA_010110895.2. Taxonomy (NCBI): domain Eukaryota; kingdom Viridiplantae; phylum Streptophyta; class Pinopsida; order Pinales; family Pinaceae; genus Picea; species Picea sitchensis. The sequence goes on along the minus strand of SNQJ01S0000063.1, from coordinate 345,457 downwards.
ATTCCATATGGAGGTTGTCACATCCAATCCACGAAGAACATCAAATGGAGTGGTACATTCAGGGGTTGTTGCCTCTGACTCAGATTCCACTAATGCAATAGAGGATAGCCACGTTAACAGATGCCTCGGAACAATCAATGAAGATTGAAGCCATGGCGGGATAACCTAGGAGCTTGAGAGTGACCAGACCCCCAATAGATGTGAATCTCGTGCAACTACAAGGGTAGATATCGACACTCATAGAAAATATTCAGGAGCTAACAATACCCAAACCAGGACGGCCAAAGGTTTGGTGCACTAGATGTTATACGGAAGGTCATCTAGCGAACAAATGTCCCTGAATGATGGGAATGGGACCTCCACAGAATTTGATGGCAGCCCCACCAGGACCCACGGGAGGAGTTGCGCAAGAGTCGATGAATTTACCATTCCATAACCCCACTCTATATCATGCCTTTCCAGAAGGACAAGCAACACCAACAATCGAGTATTGTGAAATCTGTCGAACCCATGGGCATGTGCCAAGATAGTTCCCCATCATGCAGAAATATTCGATAGTACCAAACACAGTACACTGTGAGTTTTGCACGTCTACCATGCATACTACCAATCAATGTAGAGCGTTGGATTCACTTGTAGATAGGTTAGACTAAACAACATTCAGGGTGAATGAAAACCCTCAGGGACTAGGAAGAGGTCAAGGAGGTGGAGCCAGAAGAGACTTCAGAGGAGGAAGAATTGGGGGAAGAGGACCAAGAAGATGTTATAACTGTGATGACCAAGGTCACTTGGATAGAGATTTTCCTCATCCAAGGTTTCCATGGTTCTCTCACTGCAGAAACAACGGGCACGCAACTGAAGACTGCCCATAATTAATTCCAAAGTGGGAAGATAGAGTACGACAATGAGGAACTAACCTCATCAGTTCATAAATCAAGAGGGTTAGTAAGGGACAATTTCCCAACCTTAATATCGTTAATTGAGGAGGAGCGAAGATAGAAGATGATGTTGATACTCTACCTCAAATCCAAAAAACAGCACCTAAGGAAGACAGGTATGACCCTCTAAACCAAAAATTGTTCTTTAAATATGCCATAGAAGTATTTCAGAATATTCCTAGTCCTGAAATGAAAAAGAATCCCCCCCAGCCGACTGTTTACCCTAAGATGGCACAAGTTCCTGCTTCACCCACTACACCTAGAAACCCTATAGTCATACCAGGACAACTTGAGAAACCTCAAAACATAGTTGACCTTTGGTTTCAATTATTCTCTGACATTCTGGGGAATGATCAACTAACATAAAAGTTGTGCAATGTGCTATACCTAGTTTTAGGGAATGAAGAACCCCTAGAAGCAAGGATAAAGGCCAATCTTCCTGAGAAAAGTACTCAAAGAGTGCAGTGAAGAAAAGTACAAATCAACAAGTAATTTAGATTAAGAGCTTAGTTAGATGAATTTGAAATTAAGGACGTCATGCTGGATTTGGGATCTAACGTGAACATTTTAACTAAGAAGACCTGGGAAGCCTTAGGAAAACCTAGGCTAACATATTTCCCAATTCAGTTAAGAATGGAAAACCAATACTATATCTTCCCCATAGGAAAACTAAAGAATGTGGAAATAGATGTAGCATGAGTAAAAATAGTGGTTGACCTTGAAATCATTGAGATCATGGGAGATAAGGACCCCTACCCTGCACTACTTGGAATTGATTGGGCCTATGATAATTATGCAGTAATCGATTTAAAGAAAGACACCATGACCTTTGAGGCTGAGGGAATCAAGGTAGTTCAACCTTTGGACCCATATGTAGGACCCAGGTATACAGAACCAACAGACAATAATATGGAGGGAGAATACTTGGACCAGTTGTACATTGTAACAACTGGGACAAGAATCAATTATATAAACCCCACCGATGATGGGTTAGTAAGTTGGAGAAGTATATAGTCAGCAGATGAAGATTCAGAATTGGCTTTCGACAATTAGAAACAAGGGTCGCATGAAATATTCTCAAGAACATGTGCAACTGTCATAGTGACCAGATGGGTTGGGACCGAAGTTAGAGAACACCCAGTATAGGATGGCACTTCATATCTCGAAAACAATTTGCACAATATGGAGGAAAATGTAAGAGAATATTAAAGAATCTCAGTACTAGATGTATCCTTTCAGAACAACCCCACCAGATGGTGGGCTAATCATAAATTCATACTCAGAACCTGGGACAAGGTGAAGCAAGCTATAAAGTACATTTTCCAGAATAAGGATTAGCTGGAATCAGAGATGAAAATGGATCTCCAAGTTGTGCAACTATTCAGCGGAGAATCAGATCCTATAATACACATTGAACAGTGCACAACACAGTGGCAAGCCACGGGGATACCCTCTCACTTATGGTTTCAGGTATTTCCCCACTCTCTAGGTCCAATCCCAAAATCTTGGTTTATACATGAGGAAACCAAAAGACAAACCAGCGACTGGAAAACACTGGCAGGTCATTTTTGCAAGGACTTCTCATTCACAAGTAAGTACCCTGAGCTTGAAGTAGCCCTGCAAAAGATTAAAGAATTTATTTTTACAAATAATGGTAATCAAAAATCAAACATAGCCAAGAACTTCAGAAAAATCTACACTTGCCCTCAACTAAGAAGCCTATAGAATGCTATCAGATTAGCAAAGATTTAGAAAACCTAGACGACTTAGAAGAACTGAGAAACCTAGCCATCAAAAAGACAGAGGGGAGAAGAGAAATTCAAAACAACATACCCAACCAGACCAATAGTTCCTACAATCACCCATTAAAATTGCGCAAAATCAACATAGGGACTGCAGATCAACCCAAGATAGCAATGGTGGGAGACTATTGGGATGAGAAAACCAGTCAGGAAATACAAAGTTTACTGCGGGAATATGAGGACTTGTTCCCAAAGACTTTTTCTGAGTTAAATGGAATCAAAGGAGTCATGGGAGAAATAAAGATTGAGTTAAAACCAGGATCCAATACTGTCAGACATAGACCATACCGTCTTAACCCAAGAGTAAAAGAGAAGGTTAAGAAGGAGATAGATAAGATGTTGGAAGAAGGTCTTAGTTTTGTAGTAGAAGAAGCAGAGTGGGTTAGCCTGATAGTTATTCAAAGAAGGAAAGGCATAGAGGATATTAGAGTTTTTGTAGACAACATAAGTCTCAACTCTGCCTATGTACATGACCCTTTCCCAACACCCTTTACAGATGAGGTGCTAGAACAGGTTGCAAGAAAGGAAGCATACTCATTCACAGACGGATTTTCAGGATACCATCAAGTCAAGATCGTTGAAGAGGACAAAAGAAAGGCCACTTTCATAATAGAATGGAGATCTTTTGCATACAACATGATGCCATTTGGATTAAAGAACACCCCTGTGGGTTTTTCCAATATTGTGATAGCATCTTTTAGAGATTTCATTCACAAATTTATAGAATTCTATATGCATGATTGGAAAATATATAGCCTACTCAAGGAACATGTATCACTACTAGGCTAATGTTTGACAGATGCAGAGAGTTGTAGATCTCATTGAATCATAGAAAGTGTATCTTTTGTGTACCACATGGGAATTTGTTGGGCCATATAGTCTACCGAGAAGTAGTATTGGTACACCCGACCAAAATTGCAATCATTGTGAATATGCCACCACCTACGAGTGCTAAGAAGTTGTGATCCACACTGTGACACACAGGTTACTATCGTAGGTTCATCCAAAGATATGCCAACATTACTGCACCTCTAGAAAACCTACTGAAAAAAGATGAAACATTCTAATGGACTCTAGAATGTGATAAATAATTTGAGACACTTAAGGAGAAACTCATCACAGCACCGATTTTGATATTCCCAAACTAGGAGAATGAATTTCACACCCATGTAGATGCTTCAGGAATTTCCTTAGGAGTCATCTTAACGCAACCTGGAGATGGAGCTATGGATCACCCTATCTATTTTGCGAGTCAAAAGTTGTCTCAAGAAGAATGCAACTACACAACGATGGAAAGGGAGGGTTTGGCCATGATTTATGCTTTGCAGAAATTTAGACATTATTTGTTAGGGTCTCATTTCAAATTTTTTACTGATCATTCTACATTGAAATATCTAGTTAACAAACCTATGGTGGAAGGGAGAATTTGTAGATGGTTGTTGTTATTTCAGGAATTTTCCTTTGAAGTTATCATCAAGCCAGGAAGATGCAACGTAGGACCTGATCACCTGTCCAGGTTAGAGTCAGGGGAATGTGGTGGAGCGATAGATGATCATCTCCCAGATGTAGATTTGTTCAGGATTGAGGCCATACCGGAATACCTGGAGGACATAGTAGTCTTTTTGTCATCGACGTTTCGAATCCTGATCGGGATTCATCATCAGGACTAATCGTCAATTAGAGAGCTAGCTGATCTTAGTCATTAATATTGTATATGCAGGACAATAAATAGGATAACTATGTCGGCTAAATGTAACCCTAATTTGGAGCTAATTAAATGCAAAATTAATTATTAATAAATTTAAACGTGACTTCTAATAGTGAATAATATAAATAATTAAAGTTTTTAATAGATATAAATAATTTGAAGTTTTTTAGGTTTTAAGTATATTATATTGTTTTACATTTTAATTATTGATGGAGATTAAGGAATTAATAAATTAAGATGACAAGTGATAATTATTAATATATCGTGAGTGATCTTTTAGATATAGAGTTCTAGGGTTTTTGTAGTATTTGTTTTGTAGTGTTTTTGTTTAAAACCTAATAATCTAATGTTTTTGTTTATAACATAATAATCTAATGATAATTGGCTAATATAAATTACTATAACATAGAAGTGATTTCGTGTCAGTGTGTCTAAGTATGTGTATAGGTCTAGGGTTTCTAATGCTTTTTAAAAGGTTTAAAATTGTTTAGCCAATCTTGATTAGTGATGATTATTAATTTAACATTATCTCTAATTAGGTATAAAGTTCTAGGGTTTCAGCAGTATTAGTTTTTAGTGTTTTTTAATTTATAACCTAGTAATCTAAAGATAATTGGTAATAATAATTAATATATCGTAAGTGATTGACAATGTATATAGGTCTAGGGTTCTAATGGTTTGTTTGAAGGGTTTATAAATTGGTAGTAAGAAATAAACCTAGGGTTGGCTTTAGATTGGACTTTATCTTATTATATTAAATGTTAATATTTCTAACTGAATGTATAATTCTATTAAATATTCTAGAGGTTGATTTGTGATTAGGTTTTTAAGTGTTTTTAGGATGTAATTAATAATAATTTATAAAGTGTCAAAGGATTAGGATATATATAGTTTTGTGGTATAGTACTATGTTTTTATAAGAATAGTGTGGTAGGTAGTACAGAGTTAGTTGGACTTTTTTCAACCAGTTACCGACTCAATTAGATTACTAATTATCATTAGATTATTATGTTATAAACAAAAACATTAGATTATTAGGTTTAAACAAAAACACTACAAAACAAATACTACAAAAACCCTAGAACTCTATATCTAAAAGATCACTCACGATATATTAATAATCATCACTAATCATATTAATTTATTAATTCATGAAATCTCCATCAATAATTAAAATGTAAAACAATATAATAAATTTATTAATTCCTTAATCTCCATCAATAATTAAAATGTAAAACAATATAATATACTTAAAACCTAAAAAACTTCAAATTATTTATATCTATTAAAAACTTTAATTATTTATATTATTCACTATTAGAAGTCACGTTTAAATCTATTAATAATTAATTTTGCATTTAATTAGCTCCGAATTAGGGTTACATTTAGCCGACATAGTTATCCTATTTATTGTCCTGCATATACAATATTAATGACTAAGATCAGCTAGCTCTCTAATTGACGATTAGTCCTGATGATGAATCCCGATCAGGATTCGAAACGTCGATGACAAAATGACATCAACTATGGATTCTCCGGCAAATGATTTTGAAATTCTTCACCACAGAAATCTGAAAACAGTAATAGCAGTCTTTCTCGATACAGGGGCCTGTCCTAAAACCTATTCCGCAACCCAGAAACACCATATGGTTTCTAGATCAGAAGATTACAAGCTGATCATCGGACAGTTGTATCAAATAGGACCAGACAACATCCTCAGACGGTGTGTCTTGGATCATGAAAGGCAGGATATACTCTGGGAATGCCATAGCTGAGTTGTAGGAGGCCACATAGGAGGAAAGGCCACGGCACAGAAAATTCTACATGCAGAACTTTGGTGGGAAACACTCTTCAAGGATGAAAAAGTATATGCTATATAGTTTGATGTTTGTCAATGCATGGGAAAGCCATTACACCGAGACGAACTACCACTATAACCAGTTAGAGCTCTACAAGCATTTGAGAAATGCATAGTTGACTTCATTTGACCAATCAACCCCACATCCAAACATTCAAATTCTAGGTACATCATTACCGTGACTAACTACCTTACCCGTTGGGCAGAAGCTGCAGCTATACAAGACTATTAGACAGATATTGCTGCCAGGTTTATTTTTAAGAATATCATTACTCGGTTTGGATGTCCCAGAAGCCTAACCAGCGATTAGGGAGCTCATTTTATTAGCAACATTATAGCAATACTTACAGCATAATTTTTTATTCAACATCACAAGAGAATTCCATACTACCCATAGGCCAACGGAATAGTCAAATCCTTCAAAACGATCCTGGAAAGGGGACTAAAAAAATTTTGTTGTGCAAATCGGGAGGACTGGGATGATTGAGTTCTAGCTATACTATGGGCTTACAGGACAACCACAAATAAACTCCATAGGTACACACTGTTCTGGTTGGTTTATGGGAGAGAGGCAGTGGTGCCTGTAGAGTTCATCACTCCAAGTTTGTGTATTTCACAATTCACGCGCATGACAGAAGAGGAATCCATTGCGCAGAGATTTACGAAACTACAAGAAATCGAAGAGACCAGATTTCTAGGAGACTTTCATCAGTCAGTTGAAAAAGCAAGAAAAAAAGATTAGCATGATAGGCACATTAAGACCAAGGTATTCATGTAATTATACAAGGTGCTACTCTATGATAGCTGGTACCAGAAGCATCCTCGAAAGTTGTGTATGCACTAGTTGGGACCATTCATAATTGCGGAGATACGACCCTCAGGAGAAGTCAGACTCACACAACTAGATGGTGTGTAGCGACCAGGATGGGTGAATGGTTCTCCCTTGAAGCCCTACCTGTCTCAAAAGTGAGAAAGAGGGACTATCGCTCTAGTCCAAAAGAGATTGTACAATAGTTAGATTTGAGTTTTCTGAAATTTTTGTAAATTCAGTAATAAATTCAATATGCGCAATGTTGCGCCATGACACATAGTTCATTTTCTATTTAATTGTTGTTTGATACAAAACTAATGACTCAATAGTGTAGGATCCAAAGCTTAAGATAATCCATTAATGACAGTCATTAATATGACGAGGACAAACTTTGTGGTCGAAGAAAGGATGAATCTGAATACAATCTAAATCCATATGCCACAAGAACCTAGTCTAGTCACAGCCTTTATTGTCATTTTGGTACCACGTCTGAATTTCGTTAAGCCATAAAACTGCGTTATGCAAATATGCCATCGAATTTCACGCTGGGATAACCACCAGTCAAATGAAAAGGTCTGAAATCGGCCATGTCCCTATTCCACTCACGTAAATAAGTAAATTCCAAAATCGCCCAATAGGATTTACCCTGTTAAATTGTCCCATCGGACAACTCAGATCCTGTTGCGTACATACAATCATGATGAAAAACAATTACTGCTAAACTTGCCTATAAAGCCAAGTATAAGGCCCTGAGAACTCGCCCGAGAATGCATCGTTTCCAAAAGAAGCATAGCCATTTCTGAATTCAGCAGAGCGAACCATCCTGTACCATTTTGAAATCCGCAGTCCTTAGCTTGTTGTAGAAGTCTAAATGTCGAGATCCACAGCAAGACGAAGTGCCATGTCTAAAGAAGTGGTACCAAACGAGCCCTATGACCCCTGATTCAAGGTCGTGGGCGATCTAAAAGGGAAAGTGGAGCATGTTAAGCTCTTCGAACTTGGCCTCATGGATTCAGTCTTGTTCCCTTAGATGCACACAGATGTATTTTGGGAGATGGATCCAGATGGAACCAGAGATATGCAATTTGTGTCAAAATCAGACTTCATCAATTTATTCAATTCAACCATCATGAACCTGAGATACCTAGTAGTCTTTGGTACCACTAGTGAGGTTGTGCGGTGCATGAAATTTTTGATAAGTAGGGTGCATGATAGAATTCTATGGTTGGGTAAGAGACATCCAATCCATGCTAAAGACATCCAACATATTACTGGACTATCCTCCAAAGAGAAGGATGTGTCGAAAGGATTCCAAGGTCCCGATAAGCACGGGAAAAAGAAAGGCGATCTCAACCTGTATGAGAAATTCAACACAACGAGGGGAGGACGCACATCAATAATTGAACCAATACTACCTGAGACAGTCCGGAATGGATATTACATCATAGCTAGCAAGGTTATGAGATCATACTACAAGGGCGAATGCATCCTAGATGAATTATCAGTAGCTAACTTTTGCGCCAATGGAGGAGTGTTCAATTGGTGTAGTTACCTGCTAGAGGAACTACTTGTGGCATTCGCAATGTTCAAGTGGAATCCACCTATGGGAAGACATCCAGCGATACTAGACAAAGGGCGCATGGCAAAGATGTTCGAGCCATGGCATTCCAGGCCAGATTCAGAGAATACAACCTTCAACACCACAACATTTGCTAAGTGGTACAACGGATTGATAGATGCAACACAGAGGTTGCATATCCCGCAGGAGCTCCTCAACTGCAATACGAGAAACATCACCTTCAGAATGAACCAACACCATACATTTGTCTAGCCGAGACATGTTAGCAGGGAATATTTCCACACAAGGATGTTGTCATTCTATCTAGACGAGCAGGCCTTTAACAGGGAAGTCATGTCAGGGCCAAGAGTGAAACGTATTCCACGCAAGTCAGGAATGCATTACATTCTGCCTACAGACCTGCTGAAGGAAAAATACAAAGGAGCAGGGGAAGGATCGAGCTTAGGCCCAGAGCCGAAGAAGCTAGAAGCTCTAGCACAATCAGACTCTGAGGAGGACGAAGAGATGTAACAGTTGGAGCATAAAAAAAGACCATCCCTCCGTCAGCTGCCAGCCAATGTCGTGTTGTCAAATGTGGATGTTAACCAGATCTTGGGTGTTGTGTTTGATACTGAACCATTGGTGAAGAGGCCCAGAACCGGGGGCTCATCGAACAAACCTCTGAACCCCCAACCCCTTGCATCAGGTGCTCCCCACCACTGTTCAGAGGTCAAAGCCACCACTATCATTGACATTCATGATGACCCAAATCCTAAAACATTTTCGTACACATTCTTCACTGAGAACCTGACCACCACCAGTCCACCCCAGATCACAACCCCTGAGCCGATGCAGCTTGATCAGCCAGAAATAGTGGAGTGAGGACTCCTAGGAATAACCCAAGAGTCACCTAAGCTAAGATCAGAAGTTTTTGGTCCAAACCCCAAAGAGCCAGAGCAAAACATGAAACTGAATGGTTTGAATCCAGACACCTAGGAACAACATCCTGAAATTTCAATGTAAGGAAAAGACACCCACACTATGGAGGATTTGCACTCCCAGAGAAAACAACAAATGCCCTCACCGGCTAATGGTGAGGATGTACATGACACTACAATGCAGGAAGTAGAAGCAACAAGAGAGCCGGAGCTACCAGAACCTTAGAGGGAACCAGCATCAAGACCCGAGTCGAGCGCGACATCCGCGTGAACAAATGGAGCAGGTTCTCCAGGACCCTCAACAATGCACAGAACTGATGCAACTTTGCATAGCCAGAACAGAGGTTCTTAATCTTTTTCCCTCAGATCTATATTTGAGGATCACACCAAGGCCACTAACAAAGGAGGAGGTAGAGACCCGCTCAGAGCATTCAACGGCCAGTGAACTTCCACTGCAAACGCGAGCACCCAGAGACACATCTCCTTTATCTGTTGACCTTTTACAGTGACCAGCAATGCACTTATTTGGACTGATCAGAGAATCAATTGATCAATTAGAAAAAGGATCCAGGAGGTCGAGAGATCCATCGAGGTTGCAAGGAAGGAATATTTTTTCATGCAAACATGCAGGATGCAGGAAGCGCATGGAAAACTCCAAGTTCAACGCAAACTGGAAAAAGTGCAGGAAAGACTTGTCGAAGCCTGGCCGAAGATTCGGAAGGTTGCGCAAGAATTACCTAAGGTCAGTGATGCAGATTGAGTTGCTAGAAGGAGCATGGACACAACTCACCACTCAAGCTAAGTAGTTGAAAGCACAGTTACAATAGGCCTAGCAAGAAGCAAATTAGTAGCCCCAAAAGCTGCAGGATAAGATGCATAAGATAGTATTGCAAGGTAACAATGCCCGAGCAGCACTGCACAAGCACACAACGAAATGCACAAAAATCTTCAGGGAAGTCAATGACTAGATGGGCATAATTTCTCGACGAAACCAAGTCTTGGAGGAGGTGCACACAAAGATCCAGGTGTTGAATGAATAATTTGCGACCACAATGGACCCTATGGAGAAACAGCAGAAGTTCAACCAAATTCAATAGGCAGACAATGAGTTGAACGCTCTCTTTGAGGCACAATCTGTAGGAAAGAAAGATTTGTGTGAATTCCAACCTATTATTCAGGTAGTATACATGACAATGAATCAAGTTTATACAACACCAGATTCTAAGTGGAACTTGTTGGTCGCATCCTAGTCAAAGGTGGATAGCAAGGAAACAACCTAAAAATTTGTTTCTGAGGCATCACTCCTCACCAAGAAGTGGCAGGACAAAGTTGGAACCTTTCAAGGAGTGAAACAATGAGCCTTAGAGTTGGTACCATAGTTGGGCCCTTATTTTGAAAAGGTAAAAGAATAAGAGGCACAAACAGAAGATCCCAAGGAAGAAGAAAAGAAGGACAAGGGAACATAGAAAATGCTCCTAGAAAATGTGAAAGAACCAAGCACTTGACTCGAGGGAGAGTCAAGGATTGTGGTCAGAGCCTGTTGGGCCCTTCATTTTTTGGATAAGGAATCACGCAAGTTTTGACTGAGCATGAGATGTGCAAGCTTCATCAGAGGCCTGGAGAAAGAGAAACAGAAAAAAGTTGAGAAATTCAGTGCAACGCCAGCTAAGCAACAAACGGTTACAACAAAACAAGAAAGCGCGCAAGCTAAGAAGGAATACACAACCCAGCTTATATATAGGGATGAAAATAATTGTAAAAGGGTTGGTCGGGTTGTTGGTTGGTTGATTGGTTGATTTATTCATTGTATTTGTTGTTACCCAGTGGATCATGAGTTGGCCCTGAGTTGAGTGTTGTAAATCGAGTGAAGTCAAGTCTTGATTCTGTAATGAATTGGATCTATCAGTTTGATAATTGGAGCCCTGCGACATGAGTCCAAATCCAAGATTTTTTACAGCACACTACTGTGTAATTCTGATTCTGTAATCAGAAAATGATTTTGAAGATAATATGAAGAAGGACCTAAATTTTCAAATATGATGTGTCTCTATGTGTTTACTTATGCATTACAATATTTCCTTATGTCGTATGAATTCTATTTCATGGTTCTACATTTAAATGCTTGATCGCAATGTAAGTAGGTTTGATTCTTGCACATGTATGTTTCAGATATGTTCATGTCTCTTGCGCAAGATCAGGAATGAGTCCTGAAGGCTCTATGGATCCTCTTAATTCTTTTCCCTACCCTTCCCTATCTATCTGTCTTAGCAGTGCTTCAGGTGAGACTTCTTCTCTTCGGAGGAGATGGAAATGTCAGCACTCTAGACTACATGGTACATTTTGTTGGTAACCTAAGAAGGACCCTGGTCTGATCAAAATCGCACCAATAAGCATAGCTCATTAGAATACAAGAATCGTTCAATAAATCAAGGAACCAAGAACCTTATCGAAGAATAGATATTTGTATCGTGTGAAATAAAAGGAAATGATTTGGGAGAGAAGTCTGTAGTATTCCAGAGACCGTTACTCAGGGAGTTCTGTCATCTATAATCAAGTTAGAAAATCTCACTATCACAGGTGTCATCGCTAATGTCTTTAAAGGAGAACTAGAATCCCCCCGTCCACCTCTCTCTAAACATAAGAGAATCAAATTTTATAAAAAGATAAAGTCTTGGGGAAAGGCATTCCAGATCACATGGGACATGCAAGTATCTACATCGGGGCTATGGATGATCTCTGGAAATGAAGCAAGACTTGTGACACTGAGGTGACTCAATCGAGGCTATGGATGTTTTCTGGTAGTGGATAAACACCATAGAAATGCACCATAACTTTCATTTTCATCATTCATGATGTTTCATTCCCCATAATACTCCATATGCCTCCCCTTAGGTCATTTATGATATAAACAAGAATTCGGTAAAAGATAATCTAGTCTGAGGCATGGTCCTATTTTCCTCTTTATATCATCCAAGTTTTATCTCGTCAAAATATGAGTGATGGAACATATTATTTCTCTCTTGGGATGTGCATGATAATTCATTTTCCCCTCGAAATATGTGTGTGGATACCATTTTACATAGAATAAGAATATTTAGCTTAAACTCCTCCAATTTCCTCAAAAGAGTTGTCTTCACTTTATTCGATAGAAATTCAACACACTTCATGCTAATTTATTCGATGTACATTAGAGGACTTAACCACAACTTTGGCGATTTTAATGTCAACTACTCACATTTAATTCACAAGTTACCAATATCTTATAAATAGGATTTTGTTTCCCATATTTCATTGTTTCGATAAGCATCAAGGAGACAAATATTGTTCCCCAAAGAGATCTCACCAAGCCTTTATTTTCTCATCATCAACCTCTCACAATCTTCCACGTGTCGACATAATTCCAGGTAGGTCCTCTTTTCTCCTCTTTTCTCTCTTACTCGTACTAGGGTTTCTGTGATAAGGTTAGGTTTTTATTTGTTTATATTTTCTTACACCAACAAACCCCGATACCTCCCATGACCACTATGACATTTTTATTCCCCTCCACCGCCACTATAACCATGTACCAATGCATATCAAAACATCTATGATATGACCAATCCTTTCTCTTGCACCTTGCCAGAGTATAGACCTATATAGGTTGCGAAAGACTCTTCCATTTTCCTCGGCACTAAACCATTATTTTTATAGCTCCAATTCCCTCTCAAAACAGAGATAGACTCAACCTTATCTAGTAGGGAACCTATAAGCGTAAATACAGAAGTCTCTTGACTAAATATTTTGATCCTTGGCCTGAATAAAACCATACAAAATTCTTTTTTTTAGGTACTTCTCGCAATTATTTTATTTGTTTCCGAAAACCTTCCTTTCGAATCCATCAATAACTATCAACACATTTAACGTGAACTTCTCCGACTAAACACAGAGGAGCGAGACATAACTTCTCCAATTTACATAAGTCATCGGAAGCCTTTTCATCAACTCCTCTGATCGCATCGAAGGAGTTTGTATCAACTCCTCTGATGTGATCGAAGGATTTCAAATCAACTTCATCGGCAACATATCAGAGGCTTACAATTCAACTATGGTGATGTATATCGGATTTGTTCATAGTAACTTAGTTTATTAGTATCAGAGAACTTGTTTACAACTCCTTCGATTTACATTGGAGGAGTTAACATCAAACCCCTCGATTTTACCTTTTGAGCACTTTTTGAGTCACTTTCTTCCCTAATATTCACCAGATTGCTCAGCATGCCTGCTATTATTTTATCATCTTCAAATGAATACCTTCCACCCAACATCAACTTGAGTGAATCCTTTGATACTTGAGTAGACTAGATAAGTTTTGATGTCATTATTATTTTCCATTCATATTGATCCTATCTTTTCTTGATAGTTTCATGCATGTCTCCTAAGAAAAGGGAAATGAGTAAAGCACAAAAAATAAAAGCCTCTTCCAGCAGCCAATAAGTTGAAGATGAACGAGAAGTGGTTGGATCTATGTATGATGACACATTTGGGCTCCTGGTAAAGGAAGGAGAAACACTCATATGGGGAAATGTATACCATATGTTCAAAAAGAAAAACTTCTCCATCGACGTCTAGGATTAGGATGAATTAAAAATATTCAAGAATATCAGAAAATTCAGAATATTCAAAGTAGAAGCCTACGAATTTGTATTCCCTTGTGCATATTCCATCACCTAGATCCCAAAAAATATATATTTGAAATGCATATACGTTTGTAATTATAGGAAAGAACCCATAGCATTATTTTGACCAGAATACCTATAAATATGCTATCACATTGAGAAGGGGATTAAAAATTTGGACAACAAACTCCTCAAAGAGTTTGAATACAGACCAAAAGACATGTTCCCTAGATGGTACAAGGAAGACAAGCAGTTCAATCATAGACCCAAGGGAGGGTACCCCACAATTTCTTTATGGAATCATCATCAATATATGGTGGCCATGTTGTGTAGGTTATATGGGGATATAGATGCTTATCATTTCCCTTTGTCTTACATGCCACTAATTTGTTACTGCGTAGATGAAGGATTTTCATTCAATTGGGAAAAAATCCTCAATTGGGATAAAATAATATCATCCAACCTGGCAGTCACCATAACTACAGTGGTAGAATCTCAGCCGGCAAATTTTCCAAGTTTCCACATGTCTTCCTACCTCTTGGATATCATGTGAATCGCCCACAAGTTCTCGAACATCGGATGGAAATGGAAACCCTGGGACAAGCCCATTCATGTTTACTGTAAAGTGCTTTGGGAGAAAAAATTCATAAAATAATATCAAAATATTTGTGAACATTTTTTGGCCCCTCTATATGATTTTATATTCTACACGACAACCCCATGTATGATTGACAAAGTTATTATTCTCATAAAGAGGATTAGGGATATCTTATCCCCCGGTTTGTACTAGATAAACTAGTACTCGAGGAAGTAGCATATCAGACAATAATATATGGAGTAGGAGGAGTGCTCTATCGTGGAAAGAAATAAATATGGCCACCACTTCCATTATATATTGGTCTCTACTCATTCTCCAACACCAAGCAAGCACATGATGAAGTAAATATATTTCTCTCATATAATTTTGGAGAGTAAATATAGAAGAAATGACCATAAAGGAGTCGTAAGAGACCATTTCAATAAAGTAGCCTTGCGTTGGGAGTACACAACATAGATATGGGATGAAGAAGAAGGGAATGAAAATGCACGAACCTATGATAATATTATATTTTGAGGATGAGGTCATCCTATAGGGAGGATTGAAGATGGAAAAAGAGAAAATGAAGAATCCCAAAAGAAGGAAGCAGAAGGAGAATTAGGAAGATAATTCCCCACCTTAGCCTCTCTACTCTCAGGATCGACATAAGGAGAAGAAGAAACACCATTTGATAAGAAAAGAAGAGGCATATAAAAGGTTCACAAGAAAAGGGATGATGTTGCCAAGAAAAAGAGAAAGTTTGAAGTAGAGAAAGCCAAGGTTGAGGTAGAGGAAAAATCAACAACAACAAAAATAGATCAAACAAAAGGAGGCAACAGAAAAGGAAGTAGCAGAAGTAAGAGAATCCATAGAAAAGGAAACCAAGGAATAAGTTGATAATATATTTGAATAAGAGAGTTAGAATAAATAGGTTGAGATAAGAAATGATGACACTCAACTAATGGATACTGATATCCCAGAAGTGTCAATGCGGACACCAACATAGAGGCACCATTCATCAATATAGGACTAGGGTTTTGGGCTCCATTTCATCCAAGTGAGGTCCCAAACTTGAGATGCTTAACTTATGACAAAAAGTCTAGGAATATCATGCAAGAACAAATAAAGAAGTTGCCAACAACTTAAGGGATGCCAATATTGGTCCTTACACATGTTACCATAATAGGACATATTACGGAAAATCCCATAGCTATTGGTACATATGGAACCACATTCATGAATGATAAAGAAGACAATATTAGGAGGTTGTGCCAGGAGAACTAAGAAAAGGAATAAAGTATTAGATAATTAGAAGAGAAGCTTCAAAATATCAAGGTAGTTGAAAGAAGTGTCTAGAATTTCAAAGCCATTGCTGAAAACATTAGGAGAGAATTGGAAGAGGCCATCATAGATATATATGCTAACTTACACCTCTTCCAACAAGAAATTACCACAATCATAGAGAAGAATAGTCAAGTACAAGAAAAATTCACTCAATTCAACACGATCCGAGAAGGAATCAATTATATTGATAAGTGGATTGCAAAGAATTTTGATGCATTAGTTGATCTATATCGAGCATTAGCTTCAGAGAGGAAAACAAATATGTATTCACTAGACCATTTTCAACAAGCTGGGAAAATATAAGATAAAGAGGTCACTAAATCAATGGCAGTGTGCTTCTAAATTACACAAGGCCTCACATGAGTTGATTAAAAGTTTCTGACTGCCTCAATTAGACGAGCTTGATACAAATATGTCCATGGAAGAACTAGTAAACAAGGTGCAAGATATAATAAATAATAGAAGATCAATCACTAAAACAACCACCATAGTTACTACAGATATGATAGAGAAACATCTCCTACAACCTACCAAAGTACATACCATAATACAATCATTCATGGAAACATTGTTAAAATATATGAGCACCCTTGAAGATAGCATAACCATGGATAATGCAACACTAGAAGAGCTAACTTACCATAGAATCATATCTCTATACAATCATTTAGAGGTGTGGACAACATACCTTAGGGATAAAAGTTCTTGAATAAAGACAAAACATCAATCAAAAATTGTTATTACCTATCTCTTATTTTGTCTTTTTATCCACCAAGTTCAATTTTGTCCTTATTGTACACTTATCACTAGGAAAAAGGAAACTAAATAGTTTTGTAACAACTTCTTTAAGCAGAATAAAAATAGTCTCTCATCAATTACAAATTATTATATGAAAGAGAGAAGAACTAATTCAAGCATTTTATAGACTCAAGAACTAATTTAAGGACTTATACTCTGTGAACAAATATGGAGAAGCCCTCGGGGCCACTTTTTTGTAAGAAAGAAGACATTATGTGCGTGTCTATTTTTGTTGTGAACTATTTCAAGTGATATGCATGAAATTCACATGGAATGTAATAATTCTTGTTTTCCTATAGACTGATCTTATGCACTCTATGTTATTCTACGATTTTGATTATTCTTTTGTAGATCTTTACATCCCGATAATTCTTGAGTTGTCAACGTATGTAGAAATATAATCTAAATTGTTCTAGTTATATGTATGTCTGCACATGTTTCTGACCTTGCACCTTCATTTCAGCAACCTGCATGAGGGTTTATGTAGATTTTGGTTTCATTTATAACTCATTTGGTTACTTTAGTATGCGCCTAGCTAGGATAGGGTAGGATAGGTTAGTAATAGATTAGTTTTTTTCCAATACAAAGTATTCATCTACATATTTGCATTGCATACCCATTCATCATCCATCTTCATCAGTAAACTAGACCACAAAGTGTAACCCCCAAAAAATAGCAATGTAAGTCGGTCTGAAATTCCAAATGGGTCTCCTAAACAAAATCGTGCATAGTCTAGTTGAGATCGTGTACCACAGAGTACCCTTTACTGTTGTTGAACGAATTCTTCCCCGTCAACAAAACTAGTGGAGAGTTTTGTGACAACAAAGACAAAGTAGTAGATTAGTGTAGGTGAATTCTTGAATTAAAGAGGAAATTCATTATTGTTGACAGTTTGAGGAGATTGGTGTCTCCTATAGGTTGGTGCATACAAATATTGCAGTTGTAGGTTGGTTCATATAGACATTGTTGAGTTGGTGCCTGCAAATATTGCAGTTGTAAGTTGGTGCCTACAAGAATTGTTGATTCGGTGCTCAATTGAGGAGATTGGTGTCTCTTGCAGGTTGGTTCCTTCAAATATTATAACATTAGGTTGGTGCCTAAATGATCTTAAAAGTTTTGTGATTTTCTCCCATTTGGGTTTCCATGTTAAATCTACGTGTGCAGTGGATTGTTTGTTTGTATGTACATTTCTCATTAACTTATTATGGATGGTGAATTAATAATTTGATAAGGATTGTAAGAAAAGTAAAAACACTCCTATATTGATTCAGCCCCCCGACATTATAAGTAACTATACTGACAATCAGGAAGAATAGGAACAAATTTTGGATGCTTCTAAATTCATTTTGTAAGCAATTGAGGCATATTTCTTTTGCAAGGATTGCAGCCTTGTGCATCAGTGGGGATCCTCCTGGATCACATATTGTTGAAATAATTATTCCATTAAGACATGTATTTCTTACATATTTTCTAATATCATTATTTATGTTTCCATATTAAAACATAAGTTCCTCCAGGTTTGCCTCATGAATAATATTTTGTGAGAGAAAGTTCTTAGTTATAAACCTATTTTATATCATATTGTATTTTTCTTATTTCAAAATAATTAATATTATTATAAATATTTGATTCATCATTATATTTCATAGCTTGAGAGTTGTAAATATTTTTATTGTTTTGATTAAGAAAAAAAATGTTTCTAAATTGAATTGGACTTTGAGTTGTACAATGTTTTATTGGGGTATTTGAACCTTACACGTAGTAATAGGGTGATTGCACAAAGTTGGTGGACCTTTTAGATGCAATCCAACTTCTAAAAAAACACTAATATTATGAAATTCTAGAATGTGAATACATTTTCAAAAGCTAGGTTTGAGGTTGGAACCTTGAAAGTCACTTGACATACATGTTAGGTCAAAACAACGTGTATGCATTTTAGATCAGCAAAATGTGTACACATTTTTCATAAATAAATTTTTGTTTGCTTCACCAAAATTCCTATGCATTTTTCTTAAATAAAATTATTTTTACTTAAAAAAAACATGTACACATTTTGATCACATATGAAAAACACTTCTTCTATAATACATGCACATTGTTGACTAAGGTTGGTTGTCATTGATGTCAACCCTTGAAGAAAGGCTGGTAGCAAATTTCGGTAGCACAAAGGTTTGGGTAATGGAACCAAGCTTGTTTCATGTATAATGGTATGAGTTTTAATATATTTTAAGGAAATACTATTCTATATGGATATTCCAGGTCATTCCATTTCCATTGGTATGTGGAACGTCACATAACTCCTCACGGTTAGAGAGTTATGGCCATGAGAAGTTGGAGAACCCAGGTTTGGGTAATGGGCCCAAGTTTGTTTGATGGATAATGGTATGAGTTTTGAAATATTTGCAGGTAATACTATTCTATATCGATATTACATGTCATTTCATTTATGTTGGTATGTGGAACGTCACATAACTCCTCACGGTTTGAGAGTTATGGCCTTACAAAGTTGGAGGACCTTCATATGTCATCTAGAAGCCCCAACAGGTCAAAGTAGTCAAAGTGGTTTAAGAGATTTTAGAAGGTAAATAATAAAGTGAAGTGATGAGTGTACTATAATTCAAAGTGAATACAAAATAAAGAATGTAAATAATAAGTTTAATAGAGAAATTAGAAGTGGGTTAACACTAAAATAATGAAAGTGGGCAAAGTGACCTAGAAGATGCTTCTAAGGAAGCTAATTAGAGAGTATAGATAAGAGGCAAGGCTCTCTCATTTTATACCACACTTGAACATGTTGAATATATATAGGTGATTGAGGTAACCAAAGGATATATAAGCCTAATTTCAGAGGGAAGGTTAAGAAAAGAATGCCGGAATTCAAGGGAGGATGAATTCTCTTGAAGATGCTTTCTAAAGTATGTTATTTACAGGTCATCTCACCATTTTCGCAATAATTTTTTTTCTAGAATTATTCAGACCATGAAATTGATAATACATTGAGGAAACATATCCAATTATCTTTAGTAAAAATTTCATCTTGTGTGTCATTGTATTTTTGGAGTTGCACTCCGTGGAAAATAGGGTTTGTGGCTAGTCCTGAAACTATTCTAAAACAAGTGTTTCGGGTAAAAACGTCATAATTTCTTCATAACATATCCAAATTCAGTAAGACCAAATGTTTTCTTTATAGTACAGTCTATGGTATTATGTGTAGCATTTTCATATCGATTCAACAAATATTTCGTGTGGGGCATGCTCTACAAGGTCGCTCTCTAGAATAAGCCAAAATTCAGAAAGATATTCCATTTTTTCTATAACTCATTTTCTGAGAGGTTCCAAGTAGTGAAACCTGGAGGAATCGCATAAAACAAACTGAAGAACATTGTTTACTATTTTCAAATATTTATTCATTACAGGTACATAGTTATGACTATTTCAAGTTAGGGTTCTTGACTAATCCCAAACTCGTCATGTGAGACTAAAGAAACATTTGATGAAAATGATAGTATCTTGTTGTGAAAGTTAAGGAAGGTTTGCAGGTATGTGATCATATACACCAGGTCATTACAGAGTTACAAATCATATTTGGATGATGAAATTGATGAGGGATTTTGGTTAAGGTACATGGTTGAGACAAGTAGTTGATGAGTTGGCACATAAATGAGTTGTATAGTTGATGATGTTGGTACATATTGATGAGTCATAGTTGATGAGTAGTTGACACATGATTGGTACATACTTGGTACATGGTTGGATGCACTTGTTTATGGTACAGGTTGATTATAAGTTGTTTGGTACAGGTTGGTGCATGGTTGATGCACTTGTTTATGGCACAGGTTGATTACAGGTTGAGGTATAGGTTGATGCATGGTTGATGCATGGTTCAGGTTTATTGGTATAGGTTTACAACGATACATCTCACAGTGATAGTGTGACAGTGGTTCCATCATTCTACTTCTACTTCAGGGTAGTTGGATGGGGCAAGGACAGGTGGTTGTAGACACCTTGCGTTTGTAGTCAGAGAACATAGGGGGTTGTATTCTCCTTCTGGTTGTAGCCAGAGAATAGGGGGGTTGGAGCTTCCCTCAAGTTGTAGCCTGATAAATAAGGGGTTCAGAGCCTCCTTCTAGTTGCAGCTAGAAAACAAAGGAAGTTGGTGCTTCCAATGAATGTAATTCTTCAAGACATATAAGAAAACGAATTATGTGGTTTTCTCCTGCTTTGGGTTTCCTCGTAAAACACTGGTGTATTTTGTATGTGTATGATTGTTCATTTGTTCATTGCTTATTTACTCTGCAATTATTGGATGATAATGCTACATTGATATAACACTTGGATTATATGGTTAAATAGGATTAAATTTATCTATTACTGATTCGCCCCCCCTCTCAGTAATCCAACAATTGGCATCAGAGCAGGTTCCTTCATAAATCAATTTAACCACTGAAAGGTAAATCATGGAGAGAAACAACTTGTATAAAAATGGAATACCATAGTTTAATGGACAGAAGTATGCATTTTGGAGCATAAGGATGAAAACATATATACAGGCACAAGGATTTTAAATTTGGTAATCAATTGTAGATGGATACATAACACTAGCAGTTCTACCAACAAATGACAAAGCAGTGAAACTCGGTCAGAATAATTCCAAAGCCAAAAATGCACTTATAAATGGCCTTAGTGAAATGGTATTCACCAAAGTTGCACATTGTAAATCTGCCAAAGAGATTTGGGACAAACTTCAAAATATTTATGAAGGATATTCAAAATTCAAAGCAAAAAAGCTTCAAACTTATAGAGGTCAGTTCTAACAACTTAAGATGAAGGAAGATGAGGATATTGCAGCTTACTTTTTACAAGTTGATGAAACAGTAAATGCAATCATAGGATTGGGAGAAGAAATCAAAGAATTTGTAGCAAAAAAGATTCAAACTTATAGAGGTCAATTCTAACAACTTAAGATGAAGGAAGATGAGGATATTGCAGCTTACTTTTTACAAGTTGATGAAACAGTAAATGCAATCATAGGATTGGGAGAAGAAATCAAAGAATCTGTAAGTTTTCAAAAAGTACTAAGATCTCTTCCTATGAGATTTGACCCTAAGATATCAACACTAGAAGAAAGATCATATCTAAACTCAATAAGCATGGACGAATTACATGGAATATTCACAGCATATGAAATGAGAATTGAACAGGAAAATCCAGATATAAAAGAAGCAGCCTTCAAAGAATCCAAAAATTCAACACAAAAGGGAACGAAAAAAGAAGAACATAGCAGCAGCAATGACGTCTTGGAAGATGATGAAGAAATGGCCAATTTTGTCAAAAGACTGAACAAGGGAATCGATGGTAGGTATAGAGGTAAGCTTCCTTTAATTTGTTTTAATTGTCATAGTATTCATCATTTTTATAACAAATGTCCTTATAAGAAAAAGAGAAATGATGGAGGTTACTCAAAAGGAAAACAAACATATAAAGGCAAAAGAACCACAAATAAAGTTTTCAAAAAAATCTTATGCACCAAAGAAGAAATCTCATCATCAGATGAAGATGAAGTCAGTGACAGTGAGACAGAAAGAGTTCTATTCATGGTAGTAGAAGACTTTGATAAAGAAGACTCTGAAGAAGAATATGAAGAAGCCGAATAAGAATATGAAGAAGTCGAAGAAGAAATTGAAGAGGAAGAAGTTGACTACCGAGAGGAATTAATGTGTGCCATAGAAGTTATCAGAAGAGAAAAGAAGGAAAACAAGAAATTACAAGCAGAACTAGACAAGAAAGAAGACACTCAAGAACTAGAACAAATGATCACAAATTTGAAGGTTCAAATAGAATAAGATAAAATAATTGAAGAAGCACTCAAAGAATAGTTAGAAGAAAAAGACAAGATCATTGGAAATTTGGAAGCAGAAATTGTCACATTAAGAAAGGATCTTCAAAAGAAAAATATGTAGAATAGCTCAAAAGTTTTGGATGACATTATCAATAGTCAAAAATCTCATCATGACAAGTTTGGACTTGGATACAATCAGATAGAAAAAGGATCAAGCTCCAAAACAACAAAGCAAGAAACATATCCAAAAATCTTTGTAGAAACAATTAAGGGGGGTAGAAAGATCTACAAGGAAGATTACAGGGACACTCCTCCACCGAGAAGATTCATATTTCATAATAAAAAACTAACAGATATGCCTTAGGAAGAAGAATAATTCATAAGAGTACCTCCTTTCAGAATATCTTCAACTCCCAGGTATTAAACTATATTTTTTGTTTTATGTTATGCATGTAATAATTTTCGACATAAAGCTATGAATTGCAGAGCTAACAATAGGAACAAAAACAAATTTGAAAGTCATACACAAAGGGGATATCCAAGAAGGCCTAGTGAAACACAGAGAAGAAGTTACAACATGTTTGAATCTTTGATAACTGAAGTGGAATGTTACAAATGTAACAATTTTAGACACATGGCCAAAGATTGCAGAATGACAGTCCCTCTTAGAGAACCGTAATAGAATAAAAACAGTCATAGACAGGAACCTTAGAAAAGGACATGGATAAGAAAGCAGGATCAATATAGCAATGAAGAATGCACACTCACTCTACAAGATAAGAAGAATAAACGTGGTTGGTATGTTCACAGTGGGTGCTCAAAACACATGACAGGTGATAGAGACAGGTTTCTTACATTACAAAAGGAAAGAGATGGATCAGTCTCCTTCGTAAATGATGATTCAACCAAAATCACTGGAAAAGGCACAATCAGAATTGGGGACAAGAATACAAAGGCATAAAATGTTCTACTAGTAGAAGATATGAAACATAATCTTCTAAGTGTGAGTCAAATGTGTGACCAAGGTCATAAAGTTACTTTCAATTCACAAAAGTGTGAGATAAGAAAAGAAGGTTCAGGAAAATTGATTGGTACAAGTGTGATAACTTCAAGCAACATATATGTGTTAAGTGAAATTGGAAATGAAAAGTGTTGTCTAGGAAAGGAAGTTGAAAGTTGGTTATGGCACAGAAGAATGGGTCACATACATTTTTATAACCTTGTCAAAGTCAGCAAAAGAGAAGTAGTCAGAGAAATTCCCTAGATCATGAAACCAACCAATGCTTTATGCAAGCATTGCCAACAAGGAAAGGAAACAAATACTAGGTTCAAATCAAAGGAATATTCAACAACAAGACCACTAGAAATTGTGTATGTTGATCTACTTGGACCAACTACAAAAAAGGGCTTAAAAGGTGAGAAATACTTTATGTTATTAGTTGATTATTATACAAGAATGACCACAGTTTTCTTTCTCAAGAATAAGTCAGAAGCTTTTGAAAACTTCAAGATCTACAAGGAAATGGTTTAAAATGAAATTGATTCAAAAATAAAATGCTTGAGATCTGATAATGGAGGAGAGTTCACTTCAAAGGAATTTATGGACTACTTCAAGAGTCATGGAATAAAAAGGCAATTCTATGTTGCTAGGACACCTGAACAAAATGGAGTTGTTGAAAGAAAGAACATGATAGTACATGAAATGGATCAAACAATGCTAATGGATTCCAAATTGAGAGATATTTTTTCGACACAGGTAGTGCATACAGTCATTCACATTCAAAACAGAGTAATTCTCAAAAAAAACAATGACAAAACTCCTTACAAGATATGGAAAGGAAGACAAGAAAATGTAAAGAACTTCAGAGTTTTTGGAAGAAAATGCAACATCAAAAGAGAATATGGAAGAATGGGAAATTTTGACTCTCGCATGGACAAAGGAGTACTTGTTGGTTACTCAAGTACAAGAAAATAATACAAGTGTTACAACCTGAGATTGAACAAAGTGGTGGAAAGCATCAATGTAACAATTGATGAAACAGGTAGACAAGAATTAAAGGAAGAAGAAAATGAATCAATGGAACAAATTTATGAAGAAGAAACAAAACATGAAAAAGAAGGGAAAGATGAAGAGGATCCGATAGAAACAGAAGAGAAAGTTCAACAAGTAACTCCAAAAACACCTAGCACACAAGTACATAAGAATCATCCTTCAGATCATATTATCGGAAAAAAATATGCAGGAGTTGAGACTAGAAGAAGAAATTGTTCACTAGAACAAACGCACCTAGCAATCACATCTACAATTGAACCAACCTATTTTGAAGAGGCCAACAAGGATTAATTTTGGAACAAGGCCATGGATGAAGAATTGAATCAAATAGAGAAAAATGACACTTGGGAATTGGTTCCAAGACCAAAGGATAAGAATTTGATCGACACAAAGTGGGTATGCAGGAATAAATTGAATGAAGATGGACAGGTTACAAGGAACAAAGCTAGATTGGTATGTAAAGGATATGCACAGGTTGAAGGAATCGACTTTGAAGAGATATTTTCCCCAGTTGACAGAATGGAAGAAATATGATTGCTTTTAGCTTATGCATGCTCCAAAAATATTAAAGTGTATCAGATGGACGTAAAATCATCTTTCCTGAATGGGGAACTTGAAGAAGATGTCTACATTGAACAACCAGAAAGATTTCGGTTGTCAGGGAATGTAGATTATGTGTGTAAATTAAAGAAGGCCTTGTATGGTCTAAAAGATGCTCCTAGATCATGGTACTCTAGACTGGATAAATATCTACAGCAGGAAGGGTTCAAAAAAGGAAGTGAAAACAACAACCTCTACATCAAGGTAAGTAAAGATAATATTTTATTAATTGAAGTTTATGTTGATGATATTATTTTTGGTAGTGATGATGATAGGTTAAGCCAGAAATTTGCAAAGGATATGCAGAATGAATTTGAAATGTCATTACTTGGAGAACTATCCTTCTTTTTGGGACTTCAGATATGTCAAATCAACCAAGGAATTTTTATTTCTCAAACCAAGTATATCAGATAAATGCTAAAGAGGTTCGGAATGGAAGATTGCAAACTAGTTATCACTCCCATGCAAACCAGATGCAAGTTAAGCAAAGATGTTGATTCAAAGTCTATAGATAAGTGGCAATAAAGGTCAATGATTGGTAGCCTACTATATGTGACAACATCCAAAACAGATGTAATGCAGGCAGTTGTACAAGTGGCACGATTCCAAGCAACACCAAAGGAATCACATGTATTAGCAGTGAAGAGGATTTTCAGATATCTCAAAGGAACATAAGAGTTTGGATTATGGTATCCAAAAGGAAAGGATCTATCACTTATTTCCTACACAGATGCAGATTGGGCAGGTTGTATTGATGACCGACGAAGCACCAGTGGAGAAGTGTTCTACTTGGGTGAGTCTTTAGTATCATGGCTAAGGAATAAACAATCATCGGTATCTCTATCTCTAGTCGAGGTAGAGTATATTGCAGCAACAACATGTTATACATAGGTTCTATGGATGAAACAAACTCTGATAGATATACAGGTTGAGTATGATGAGCCCAGTCCAATCTATTTTGATAATACAAGTGCCATCGGTATCTCAAAGAACCCGGTGATGCACTCCAAGACGAAGCACATTCCAATCAAGTATCACTTTCTATGGGAACAGATTTTAAAAAATAACATCAGAGTTGAGTATGTGGGTACAAAAGAACAATTGGTAGACATCTTTCCAAAACTTCTTCCACAAGAAGCCTTTGAGTATCTTCTCCAGAGACTCAGAGGTATTTCTACTCCAAAATGAATTATTTTGAATTCTTATCTTATATGTCTTAGATGTACATGAGGAAGCACCATAAAGAGGACAGTTCAGGTTGGGAGATCAGACAGTTTAGTTAGGGGGAGCATCCCTGGATGGAAATATGCCTTTGCCATTGATGAAAAAGGGGGAGAGATTTATCAGATGCAAATGACAGAGGCATGACTCCAAGGGGATCAATGGTCACGGAGATGCAGAGGATAGAGGCATGGTTCTAGGGGGAGCATGAGTGATATGACTTAAGTATTGCATGACATGATTTCAGTATTGCATCAAATTGTTTCCATCGATGCCAAAGGGGGAGATTGTTGATCAAGTTTGGTTGTCATTGATGTCAACCCTTGAAGAAAGACTGGTAGTGAATTCTGGTAGCACAAAGGTTTGGGTAATGGACCCAAGGTTGTTTCATATATAATGGTATATTTTTTAATATAACTGAAGGTAATACTATTCTACATGGATAGTACATGTCATTCCATTTCCATTGGTATGTGGAACGTCACATAAATCCTCATGGTTAGAGAGTTATGGCCATGAGAAGTTGGAGAACCCAGGTTTGGGTAATGGACCCAAGTTTGTTTGATGTTTAATGGTATGATTTTTGATATATTTGTAGGTAAGACTATTCTATATTGATATTACATGTCATTTCATTTCTGGTGGTATGTGGAATGTCACATAACTCCTCACGGTTTGAGAGTTATGGACTTACGAAGTTGGACGACCCTCATATGTCATCTAGAAGCCCCAAAAGGTCAAAGTAGTCAAAGTGGTTTAAGAGATTTTAGAAGGTAAATAATAAAGTGAAGTGATGAGTTTACTATAATTCAAAGTGAATACAAAATAAATTATTTAAATAATAAATTTAATGGAGAAACTAGAAGTGGGTTAACCCTAAAATAAGGAAAGTGGGAAAAGAGACCTACAAGATGCTTCTAAGGAAGCTACTTGGAGAGTATAAATAAGAGGCAAGGCTCTCTCATTTTATATCACACTTGAGAATATTGAATATCTATAAGTGACTGAGGTAACCAAAGGATATCTAAGCCAAATTTCAGAGGGAAGGTGAAGAAAAGAAGGTTGGAATTCAAGGGAGGATAAATTATTTTAATGATGCTTTCTAAGGTATGTTATTTATAGGTCATCTCACCATTTGCACAATAATGTTTTTTCTAGAATGATTCAAACCGTGAAATTGATAGTCCATTTAGGAAACATATCCAAGTATATGTAGTAAAAATTTCATCGTGTGGGTCATTGTATATTTGGAGTTACACTTCGTGGAAAATATTATGTGTAATATTTTTAGATCGATTCAACAAATATTTCATGTGGGGCATGCTCTACAAGGTCGCTCTCTAGAATAAGCCATAATTCAACAAGATATGTCATTTTTTCTATAACTCCTTTTCTGAGAGGTTCCAAGTAGTGACACCTAGAGGAATTTCATAAAACAAAATAAAGACATTGTGTACTATTTTCAGATCTTTATTCATTACAGGTACATAGTTATGATTATTTCAAGTTAGGGTTGTTGACTAATCCCAAACTAGTCATGTGAGACTAAAGAAACGTTTGATGAAAATGCTAGTCTCTTGTTGTGAAAGTTAAGGAAGGTTTGTAGGTATGTGATCATATACACTAGGTCTATTATAGAGTTAAAAATCATATTTGGATGATGAAATTTATGAGGGCTTTTGGTTAAGGTACATGTTGGGTACATGGTTGAGACAAGTAGTTGATGAGTTGGAACATACATGAGGTGTATAGTTGATGATGTTGGTACATATTGATGAGTCATAGTTGATGAGCAGTTGACACATGATTGGTACATACTTGGTACATGGTTGGATTCACTTGTTTATGGTACAGGTTAATTACAGGCTATTTGGTATAGGTTGGTACATGGTTGATGCACTTATTTATGGTACAGGTTGATTACAAGTTGAGGTACAGGTTGATGCATGGTTGATGCATGGTTCAGGTGTATTGGTATAGGTTTACAATGGTATATCTCATAGTGATAGTGTGGCAGTGGTTCCATCATTCTACTTCTACTTCAGGGCGATTGGACGGGGCAAGGAAAGGTGGTTGTAGCCACCTTCCAGTTGTAGCCGGAGAACATAGGGGGTTGTAGCCTCCTTTTGGTTGTAGCCAGAGAATAGGGGAGTTGGATCTTCCCTCAAGTTTTAGCCTGAGAAACAAGGGGGTTGGAGCCTCCTTCTAGTTACAGCTAGAAAACAAAGGAATTTGGTACTTCCAATGATTGTAATTATTCAAGATATATAAGAAAAAACATTTTTTGGTTTTCTCTTGCTTTGCGTTTCCTCGTAAAAAACTGGTGTACTGTGTATGTGTATGATTGTTCATTTGTTCATTTCTTATTTACACTGCAGTTATTGGATGATATTGCTACATTGATATAACACTTGGATTATATGGTTAAAAAGGATTAAATTTCTCTATTACTAATTCACCCCCCCCTCTCAGTAATCCAACACACACTCTTGGCATATAAAAACACACACACTTCTTAATAACTTGAAATGAAATATTGAAAAAACTGCTAGATGTTTTTGATGTGTTATTGAAATGATTTTTTGGTGTGGTGTAAATCCATACTAGGTTCAAAATTTTAACTATCCCAATGTGTACGAAACCTGATATGAGAATGAATAAAAAATTACTAATGGTGTCGAGGAACTCGATCATAATAAATATGGTAGTTTTGGGACCATTGAAGGTGTGTCTTACAAGAAAAATCCTACCATACATTTACCCTATGAATTGTGTTGTTCAAAGAGTTCATTCACTCCCTTGCACCCATTATGTCATGAGTAAGATTCCAATGTTGTATAGTGTCAAAAACATTCAATATGTTAGAGGTACCTTGGAATTTCTTGAACAAGTGGGGCATCTCATACTTTCCTACTCTCTTTTGTCTTTGAATGGTCCAAGGGAAATATATGGCACATGTATTTTGGTTATTTTGACTTTCTATGGATGGGCCTCATTGCCTAGAGCATGGGTCAAGAATAAAACACAATGAATTAATTGCTAAAAATTACTCTTAGAGCTCATGATCCATCTACATAGTCCTAAATCATCAAAAATGAACTATAAATGGAATACTTGGCTTGCAAGTGAGATCTGGAAGTTATTCTAGTGATTGGTGGACCATGTATGGATCTTGGCTCTATATTTGTAGTTTAGTGATGTAAAACTAGACTCTTAAGCTAAAATAATTTCTTCTAGGGTTCTAAGGACATGCATAGGGACAAGAACCAACACAAATACCCTATAATGGAAAATTTTGGCCTACAAGTTTGATTTGAGAACAAATTTTATTCTTGGAACAATTTTGATGGATCATGTAGGTTAGGTCATGCTTCTAGGTATGAAAATTAGGGACTTAGATCCTAAGAGGTAATACACCTTATCTCACAAAACATCATTTATATACATAAATTAGGGACATGGGCCCTTATATTTTCTTCTATTATTTGTAGGCCATATACAAGACCCCAAAGCTCTGTAGAGTTCATGTTAAGACATAACCTTTCATTTGCATCTAGGATATGGTTAGGAGTTTGATATTTTATGTAGCAAGGATGGGTCTTCTAGTTTAGGTCATGGTGTAGGACTATAACATACATACATAGGCCCTAAGGTTTTCCTATAGGGATCATGGCTCATGCACATGGCCCCATACTATCATAAATGCATTGTAAAGGGGATTTTTGTCATATAAATGGTTATATGCACAATTTTCACATTTAGTGTGGAATGGATGGGTCTCATGGCCTCATGGTATTTTGAAATTCTAAAAATCAATGAATTAGACCTCGACACTTTTGTTTATGCGTCATGGTCCATGCACAAGTTCCTAAAACACCAAAAAGGTCCTATAGAGAGAGATGTTTAGATATGAGTGGTATATGGGAATCACTTTGGAAACTAATGTACCTTGGGTGAGCTTGTTTAGAAGTAATTTCCAAGGACTTATTCCCTAACAATTTATATCAAGGATAATGGACCATGTAAGGTGCCTTAGATCATCATTATTGTCCTTAGGTGACTACAAGGTTGTTATTAGGTTATATGTAATAGTGTAATTCATTATTAATGTCCTTTGATGCATACATGCCTTTTTTGGGGCATAAGGTGTCCGTTTTCTCCTACAACCATGTCGAGGGCCTCAATAATTATACCCAGATATCAAAACATCCATATGGTAACAAACTCCCCACTCGAAGTCCATGTATATCCTCAATATTTCATATGTATTAGTTCAAGGAATGCCTCATTCCAACATGAGGGAGCATTTCCTGGTGGTAGGTCCCAATCACACATACTCTTGTTTGGTATGGAAATCTCCACCGATGTGTGGGTTTGTTTATTTCTAACTAAATGTAGTGTTTTTTGAAGAGAGTATTATTCATTCAAATTAGGATAAATCCTAAGTTTATTTATATTCTAATATGAAAATGTAGTCATAACCTAATAGTAAGAAAAATCAATTACGAGCATACAATTTTACTTATTGAAATAGAAATAGTTCATATTTCTCAATAAGAAACTATTGTAGAATACCCATACACATATATATGACAATGATTATGTCCCTACAATTGAGCTCATAATCCATTTGAAATTGTTTCCTACAGATACAATTTAGAATAGTGACAAATTTTGAACATCTATAGAAAACAACCAAACAACAATGCATTATTGAAGGAACAAACAATGAATCAACTTTCAATTATATTCATTAATATAAATAGTTCATATGACTAAGATAAAATTACAATACAATATCCTTCAATCCATCTCCAAGCCCAATAAATAGTTATGCAAGACCCAATTCTAGGTTATCTAGCCCTCTCTTTCACTATTGAGGGTGAAATTGTATTTATAACATTTTTTCATCATTTCCCCTAGACCTATTCCTATTTTGGACTCCTCACTTCCTATTCTCTCGCATGTAGCTACATCCATTCCTGTTTTTAGAATCTTCATTTTTTCGATGTCCATTTCTTCATTGGAAAGTTTCTCCTCCCCGTCCATTCCTATCAAAATGACAACAATGAAAAAACATAAATCCATTTATATTTTATTTTTAAAAATGAGATATTGACAGTTGTACTATTAAAATCCAAGAATTTGTTAGTGTAAAATAGGAAATATAAACTATTCCATATTATTTATTGAATGTTGATATCTCCAAAGAGATTTTATTTACCTGATTTGGCCTTAAGAATCATGACTTATGAACTACAAAACAATTCACAGTCAATATCTAATTAAATTTATTCCTCCTATTTATTTATTTTCAAACATTTTTGCTATCAAACTGGAAAGAATAACTCTACCAAGAGTTTCTACAATTCTTCATATTTCCAAAGAGCCAAAATGCACCAAATTTTGGCTTTTGAAACTCAAGATATGGCCCTCTGAAGTTAGCACTCGGGAGCACTCGATCTCATATCACAGGTAATCTCAACAATTGATCTCATATGCTTAATGATTTATCCCACAAACATTTGGGGAAGTGATTCCAAGTGATTTATATTATTTTTCCCTCCCATTTTAGTTTTTATGTGGATATAGGAGAGGTATAGAGTGTTGAAATTGTGCTAATGTTTTGACCATCCATGAATTCGGAAAATGAAAATAAAATAAAAAATACAAAACTAAACTAAAAATAAAATTAAATAACTAAACTAATAAACCTATGCATGCATTGGACCCCAATGGTCTGGAAATTCAAAAACTCATGCTCATGAATGTTGATTTCCCTTTACTTTGACACCTAGGTATCTTGTTGTATAGTGATTTCCTTATTGTAAATCAAATTAGTAGGTCACAAAAGAACCTACACTTGCTGGAATATTCAACTCAAATAAATATAATGGAAGAAATAATAGAGACCAAAATATCATACACAATACAAAAATATATTATTCCCATCAACTAAGATTATCATTCAAATAAATTCAAAACTTACTAAGGCTCCCTTTCTAGAAAAATGGCCTACAGAGAAATACATAAAACCTTAGACAACAAATGCAAGCCCTAGAAACTCCTTTTTTGTTGTAAATCTTGAGATTTCATGTTTCTCAAGATATACGTGACTTTCCTTAATCAAACCTATGTATATGCACTTGTCTCCATTGAAACCCCTGCACATTTTCTCAAAGGCTATATGAAAAAATCCATATGGATAGAGCCTACTATTGTGGCTCCAATCTATTGAAACCCACTTGTGGTTTCCTCTATTCTCTCTTCTCCCTTAATTAATCTATAGATGGAAGTCCTTCTCAAGTAATACAAGATATCCTTGAATCACAGTCCTTCATGATCCAATCCTCCTAAGAAAAAAACCTTCTTTTCTCTATATCAACTATATAATGTGTATTCTCCTTCACCCTTTCCATGGTTTTATAAGATTGAGTTATGACCTAACCCTAATATCCAAACTGATTGACGAATGAGATTACTTCTCACCTCACTTGAGATCAATGGCCATTATTTAATTCCCTAATGCTAATTAAAGATTTTATTTAAACAAATCTCAACTAATTCATAAAATCACTTTACTTTAATAATTCCCTTAATTAAAGTAAATTCGCAAGGTAGAATGCCTTGGACGAATTCCACACATATAGACACTTAGACCTATGTAGAAGTACCTATTTGATGCTACAAACATCAACACTCCCTCTTATAAAGGAAGGTAGTATTCACCACTTCATGTTTTTCCCTGAAGAACGCAAACTTCCCTTAGGGTTCAGTCAGAATATTGGTAACCTTCTCATATGTGGAAACATACTGAAGCTTCAATATTCCCTTCTAGATCCTATCCTAGATGAAGTGATGTATGATATCTATATGCTTGGACTTGTCATGGAATACTAGATTCTTCGAGAGTTTGACACAACTCTGATTATTGAAGTATATCATCATAGGCTCCAATTCATGATTTTTGGAGATATTACACACTCACCTAGGTAATGTTTTCCTAAAGTTGATATTCCAATATTGAGAATGCTTCCTTATATGAAAATATTCTCTCTATAGAATATTTCATTAAAAAATAGGGTGCTTCTCTTCAGTGTAGAGTCAATTACAATGGGTTATACTAGTGGAAGTCACTCATGCCTGAAAACCTCAGTTTTATCACCTGCAATTGTATGTTTTACTCTCACTTCCACATGTATGACTTAGTTAATTGATGATTGCATGGATCAATTAATTAGGACTAGGTGGAAAATTACTTTGGTTTTTGTCAGTGAGTGTCTATATCTCTCTAGATCACTACTATGTCACATTAGTTACTCATGTATCCTATATCTATTGTAAATTATTCACTCTTTGAGTGTGGAATATAGATAATAGAAATGCTTTCATTCTTTTCTGCCATTTTTGTCTTCTCTTCATCCACCATTCAAACTTGTGTATGTTTCATTGTTAGCTAGATCTTCTATGCGGATATTTAAGAAACTCTACATGGTATCAGAGCCCACAAGTCTCTAGAAAGGATCATTACCATCACTCTTTTGTAGGAACCGAAGATGGAACAATTCAGTTAGGAAGGATATAATGTTTTTTTCACCAAAAATTGTTTTCACACCGCACAATTATTTTGAGTGGAAGCTAAAGATTCTACTTATTCTCAAAAGTAAAGTCTTATAACAAATAATCATGGAAACATAAGCATATCCTGATTCCACTGATGAAAAAAATGAATTTCTCAATAGACAAGACATGGCGCTCATACTTATTTGCATGTATATTTCTCCTGAACTACAATATCATGTGGAGGAGGAATCACTCTCAACTCCAGATGAACTATGGACTATATTGGAGGTTCTAATAAAAAATAAGGACGATTGTGAATATTTCATGCAAACGTTTTACAAGATAGAGCTAAGGGAAAATTCATCGAAATATCAAGCCTCTCAGTATGAATAGCCTTCTACACAAGTCTCTGCACATATTTTTGTTCCATACATTGGAGATGATGTCTACTCCATTTCAGATCTATTTTTTGAATCACATGTGGAAGATATCATGAATGAATCTCAGGAACCACATGAAGATATTGTTTTGTGTGCCATGCATGTATCCCATGAGACACATGTAGAGACTTCCATGGATGCATCTCAGGAGCCACATGCATGTGCCATGCATGCATCCGAGGAGCCAAAAAGGGGGTCACGCACTTCATATGAAATTTTGTCACTTTATAAACATAATTGTAGAAACAAATTGGATATTTTAATTCCTCTCAAAAAAATATCCAATTTAAAAAAAAAATCGTTCAAAACGAAGTCCAGGAACTGAAGTTGTGACCATTTTAAAAACAACAAATTTTCAGTGTTTTTTCCATAAATGACTGCATGATTTACAAAGTTTCATCCAAAATTCATTTGGATATTCTTATTTACAATAAGAGAAAGTGGATATGTGTGAACCTATCACTAGTTCATATACATCATCAAATCCATACAAAAATATACATCTCCAACAAAATCCTTGTCGAGCTTAAACTTGCACATTTGCAAGGTCTCCTTGGAGTGAAAGCCACAATTTCTTATAAAATGCCTTTTTTTTTAATCTTTTGATGCATTTTACTTTGAGGGGGAGATTTTCCCATGAGTTTTTACCTCTTTCCATGCTTTTTCAATTTTTCATTCTTAGATGCATTGTACAATGGATACCTAACATGGCCTTGGTTGTTGAGACCCATTCATCATTTACACATTAGTAGTGATCAGGGGGTATTGGAGATATTACACATTGTTGGCCCTCGACCAAGTTTTGAGGAAACTTTGGTCAGATTTGGCCCACTTTTGGACTTTGACACACTGATCGAAGAAGGAGTTCCTAAGCAAAGATGAGATCATGGATCTCACCCATTTTTTAGGGTTATATGGATCCAGTAAAGGGTCCTATAGGGTTTTGTAACTGGTTTATGGGATGTTGGCCCATGGGGTTTTCCCATGTTTAGGCCTTATTCTAAAGGTTTGTAAAAGTATAAATAAATAGGAATGTATTGTAGAAGTAAGGTGGTTATGTGTGAACAGAAGTGATTTTGTGCAAAGAAGTGTATATGGTCGAGGCTTTGTGCTCGACTGTGATTTTGTAGAAGGTGCTAAGTGTTGTGATAGGAAGTTTGGCTCTGTGCATTTGACCTGGTTTTGGGAAAGAGGATCTAATGCTTAGTGCGCAGATCTCCTATCTGGTGTGAAGTTTGACTCTCTGGCTTAGTGCACAAGAGTGACTGAATGTAAGATATTGGCAGATAATAAAGAGGCGAAGTGGTTTGTGGATGTAGCCCCGCCCTGGGGTGAACCATGTACATCTGGTGTCTCATGGTTTGCTTTGTGTTGTGTTAGTTATGTTATGAATCTTCTTAGTGATTTGATTATGATGTGTAATAGATAGATATTTTATTGTTAAGAACTTTTGTTAAGGGGTAAATGAATGCTAGATTTAACTTATAGTTCTAAGTGCTAAATGCTAAGTGCTCAAGGTATATAATCATTTGTTTCTACTGTGTTGATCTATATTTGATTATGCTCTGTGATGTTAAGAAACTAATGCATGTCACTTCCTAAGCATTAATAGAATATTCTGTGAAGTGATCTTATCACAGATCTATGTCCCAACCTGGTTACAGACACCTGTGTCCTATAACCCCCCCTGCTTCTACCTCGGGCGAGACTTATCCTTCTTCACAGGTGTTTCCGAAAGGGCTGGTATTCAGGGTTTTATTGGTGCGATGTTAAGCATTGAACCCTGAGTCTTCCCCTATGACAACAAATGGTTATGTTGTTGAGACAAAAACTATGATTGTTGGGAACTGAAGTAAAGAAAAAGAGAATCTATGTGCATAGATATGTTGTTTAAGTGCACAGTACTCTACTTGGATTGCGAATATTTGTGATAATAAAGTAAGATAATCTGAAGAAAAGAGGTAAGATTCTAAAGAAGCAAGCTTTTTGTTTTGACGAGAGAAAGATAAGTGGAATTTTTTGTTTTTAAATCATGAACTTAATTATGTTTGATAGATTTTTTCCTAGTTTGAAGGCTAGCGCACAGTTGAAAGAAAGAGTTGATTTGAGTAAATTTAATGGAAATGAAGAAAGATATATTATTCCTATGCATAGACAGAGTTTTTGGACTAATAAGTGGATGCAGGAACCTAGAAAGAATTTTTGCAGATTGTAGGTCCAACACTATGATCTTAGGAGAAGTGCGTAGTACAGAAAAGGTTGGGGAACATTTAAAAGAAAAAGAGGATTGAATTTGTGTTATAATTGCAGAAGGCTGGGACATATTGCTAAGGAATGTCCTGAGGTAGGACCTATTTGTCTTTGTTGTAAGGTTTTTGGTCATGAGGTTGAGGATTTTCCAAGGATTATTGCTAAAGTTGAAGGGATGAACATAAGACAAGAAAACTATGAAAAACGACAAGAGACTAAGGGCATGATAGAAAGTCATAAAGAGAAAGGGTCAGAGGAAGTTCAGACTATGTTATTACAGTTGAAAGAAACTATGGATGTTCATAAATATGTCAGTTTACCATATATCCTGAAAGAAAAACAACACATAAGTGAAAGAATAAAAGAATTTGACATAGATTGTATAGTCTTCGATGAATAAACATAAGTGAATATTATGACAGAAGAAACTTGGGAAGTTTTTGGACAGCCTATTGTGGTACCTTATTAGGGAAGGATAGGCTTGTTTAAGGGAAAAATGATAACTTTATGTGGAAGAGTAACTATTGTACCTATTATTGTTCATGGAACATCGACTAAAGAAGAATTTGAAGGCATTAGGTTTGTTGGGGACATTGCCCCTTTCCCACTGCTGTTAGGTAAGACTTGGATTGAGAAGGATAAAATCAGAAGGAAAGCAAAGGAAGAAGCTACAAAAAATAAAAATCAAGTGTTAAGGGATTTCATAGCTAGGAAACTAGACCGATTAATAGAAGAACGAGAGGATAAGTCGAAGCAACAGAGAAAAGTAACAACATTGGAGGAACAGAAAGAAAGAGAATTAGATATCAAGGTTGAAAGAATACAATAAGACTTGAAGAACCTATTTATTCAAGAAAGAAGTATGCCCACTCAAGAAATGTTAAGAAAAGGGATATTAGCTTCAGAACCCTTGAGGGAACCTCAACAGTGTGAAGCCACTACGCTAGGGGAAGATAAGAATAAAAATGGAAACAGGATTCCAGAAATAGTTAGAGAGACTCGGATAACAGGAAAGAAGGAATGGAATCTCAATAAAAAGAAATCTAAGTTGTAAAATCTACAACAAGTTACAGAAACCAGATGGAAGACTTCATAGAATGGAACCTCGCAGGAGGCAAGTTCGCAGGATTTGAACCTCACTGGAATAGCAGGTCCGACGCAGATTTGGACTTCTCCCTGGCGAAGTTAGATGACCGTTGGAGGCGCCCTGAATTTTATAATGACACTCCAGAATGGTTAGAAAACACATTTATGGGCTTATGGACCACTTTTGGACATTGAGACTGTGCCATAACGGATAGATTTACATTGATGGCAGCATTTTCTGGCCGTTGGAAGATCCGTCACAATACCTCGCTTATTTAACTCATCAGTCGTTGCATTAGGACCAATTTTTTCTACCAATGATGGTGTGAGCTAAGAAGATAATTGTCCAACTGTCGAGTTGTGTTATCTGAAACTAGACCCCACCTGTCTGTTTGTCTACCCCGCTTGTCTGTTAAAAGCTAGAATGCCGAGTGAACATAGAGAATTGGAGAAGTATGTCAAGGAAGTTATTAATAATCTCATGGCCGACAGACCTATATCTGAAGGTGTTTAAGCATCCTTGATTAGCAGACTGCAGGCTTCCTGTTCGGCTGGACGTCATTCTACCCACACCAATCCTGTAACGAAACAACAAAGTAACCACCACGGTGATATGGCTAACGTGAAGCAGATCCCTTCAAGCCTACATGAATATCTTCCACCTATGGTTGGCGTTGATAACCATGAAAGTATCCCTCGATACTTTGAGTACTCTATGTTCACTGCGTACATTTTGAAAGGAATTTGCATAGTCGGGAGTTAGTTAAGACAAATCTCGTTGTTGAAGCACACCGACTTCAACTTAGGATAGCGTAAGAACTACGTTGTGTTATCTCTCCACTCCTACTTAACGAAGACAACTAGAAAGAAACCTTGCCTCATCTCATAGCCATGGATTAAGGGGTTTGCGCAGTCAACGATGTTGAACATGATGAAGATCCTGCATTTTTTCCGCCACTAGGAGGTTAACGCTTGTGTTAAATTCCTCCTGTCATGCTACCATGGAATATATCTATGGCTCTATAGAAGGATTATTTTGGATCTAGCACTGATCCACCAGATCATAGGTATAAGTTTGAAGGGTTATGACCCTCAACAATTCTATCCAGGAAAGGCCTCAGACCGTTCGTTAGCACAATGCATCAAAGAAGCTTATGGAGAGGTAGAAAGAGGAAAGTGAGGTTACAAGGAAGCCTCTATACAGGATTGTTGTTGGAATAGGGGTATACCCAGGGTTCAATGCTTAACAACGCACCAACAAAACCCTGACTACTAGCCCTTTTGGAAACACCTGCGAAGTAGGCGAAGTCTCACCTGAGGTAGAAGCAGGGGGGGTTACAAGATGCAGATGTATGTAACCAGGCTGGGACACAGATCTGTGATAAAATCACTTCGCAAAATACTCTATTAACGCTTAGAAAGTGACATGCATTAGTTTCTTAACATCGCATAACATAATCAAAGATAGACCGATGCAGTAGCAATGAATTATTATATACCCTTAGCACTTGTCACTTAGCATTATAAGTTAAATATAGTATTTAGTTACCCTTAACACAATCAAAGAACTTGAGCAACAAAATATCTATCTATTATACATCATAATCAAAGAACTAAGCAGATTCATAACATAAATAACATAGCACAAAGAAAACCATGAGACACCAGATATACGTGGTTCGCCCCAGGGTGGGGCTACGTCCACAAACCACTTCACATATTTATTATTCACCAAGATCTTACATTCATTCACTCCTGTGCACTAAGACACAGAGTCTATCTTTGCACCAGACAGGATATTTGTGCACTAAGCACTAGATCCTCCTTCCAAAAATAGGTCAATGCATAGAGACAACTCTCTATTGAGCACAAATCCTTAATGCACATACATTCCTTTGCACAAAGAAATTCGGACTACTTGCACTTAGTTACTTATACAATACATTCTTATTTAATTATATTTTACAAACCCTTACAATAAGTCCTAAACATGGGAAAACCCCATGCGTCGACATCCCATAAACTCGTTAAAAAAACCCTAGAGGACCCTTTACTGGGTCCACATAGCCCGCAAAATCGATGAGATCCGCGATCTCAGCTCCGCCTAGGTGCTCCTTCTCCGACCATCATGTTGAAGTCCAAAAGTGGGTCAAATATGATCAAGGTTTCCCCAAAACTTCATCGAGGGCCAACAGGCCCCCAACACTCACGTGTGATTCATCCCGACTCACTCAGGTCCAGACAATGTTGCTTCGAAATCCTCGAGCTTAACTCAATATACCTTGACTTTCTTCTTCACCTGAGCCTCCTACTTAGCGAGCTCCTTGATTTATTTCTTCATAACAGGCCCTTCCAGGCGTTGTTCTACTGCTGCAACTACTTGATATAGTTTTCAGCCATGTCCATCAATCTCTTCAAACACATTACAAGCTTCATCCTACATAGGTTGTAGCTTTTGTGTTACTTCCATTACATTACCCTGGAGGGAAATGATCTACTGATGTAATGTGCACTGCTCCTGGGATCTCTTCATCCTTTTCACTGTGGTGAGCAGCTTCATATGTGTCTGCAACAAAAAATGATTGTTGTTTCACCTCCTGTAACTGCACTTCTAGCTTCTTTACCTCTGGATCCTTGATGAGGAATTCATATGTATGTGTGCTTCTATCACTTAATTGTTTGCATAGCGAGGCGAGGGATATTATATTTGCTAATGTTTTCTTGGCAGATTCCTCCCTCTGGTCATGCACCTCCTACGGGATGCTTGGTACTGTTTGGGCCTCCAATTCTATTATCCTATCCTAAAGCTATTGGAGGGTCTCTCCGAGCTTCACTACTTTAGCTTCGACCGGCTCTTTCTCCTCCTGTTCCAAGCCTAGCACAGAGCGACATGCTTTACTTACCGCTTATTTGACCACGGCTTGCTCTACGAGCAACTGCTCTTTTTCCCTCTAAAGCTAGTCTTTTTCCTCCTGTAGCTTTGCCTGAAGCTCGGCTTTCTCGCTTTCATGGGAAGCTACACTGTCATGCATTGCTCATCATTTTTCTAGGACTTCATATTTCTCCTTTTGCAAGGCTTCTCTAGCCTTCTCCTTCTCTTCCTAGGATCTATAGAACCGGGCTTCTGTGGCATCCACAAGCCTTCTTAACTGGGTTGGTTCATCCCCCAATTCTGTAGTCTGTAATGATGAAGGTGCAGACAGTGCAGTAGGTACTGCGTGGACCAAGCAAACAACTTGTTTCACTACCTTCAATTATATCTCAATCCTTCCATATAACTCCTCCTGATTCTCTCCATATATTTGCAACATGTCTTTAGAGGCATCCTCCATAGCTCTGCGGACTAGAATGATGTCATCCTCAGTGAGAGTGGCCTCCAACTATGGCTTATTGGTGCACGTATTCTTCCTTGTTGAAGGTTTCTTTGGGGAGACTTTACTCTTTTGCGGTGTCACTGACCCAACAGGGGGATCTTCAGGTGGTGTAGCTTCGCCTCCTCCTTTCTCTTCTCCTTCTTCATCTCCTCCTCCCTGTCCTTATTCTTCGTCTTCTCCTCCTCCTGGTGAGCCAGACCAATTATCTCTAGAAGTGTTGTCCTCTTCATCACTCTCTATGTCCTGGACTTCATCCTGATTTTTTTTTTTCTTCGTCCCACTAGACTATCTGACATGTTCAACTCATGTAACTATCAAGCTTCCTATGGTGTCAGTGTCGGATAATTCTGCATCGGCGACAGGTACAAGAAATTACTCTGGTTATTCCTTTGTAATGTGCTCCATATCTTCATCTGTCAGCTTGTAGTATGACTGTAATTCTTCTTGGTGCTCATATCTTCATGCGGTACTGTAAATGAAATTGGGATCAGCACAGAACTTCGCTATAGGTCAGTGCTGAAGTATGGTGTGTGGTGTCATACGCGAGAATGATTCGATGGAGACCTTCAACTATTGATAGTATCTGTGGAACACAACATTGGACTGCCATTGCTTCTTCATGTCATTGGTGTTAGCACTAGAAGTCACCTTTAGACTGCATATAAGGTAATCCCAATACCCATCAATTTATGTGAGTGTAATTGAGTTTTAAGAGGCCAAATGGAGAAGACTCAATGAAAATAACGTTCTAACTCAGAAATCTGGACTAGTATGTGCAAGAAATTGATGTCTTGGATCAACTTCAGTAAGTAAGTTGGATTAAAGGTGAGTAGGAGGAAGAATTTGGTGAGAAAAGTGTAAAGGTATGTCATGAACATCAGGCCTTCCAACATCCTAAGGAAGAAAAACTTAAACACAAGATCCTCTTGGATTCAAATTTCAAGGAAACTGAAAGAAATCATAACATCATTATAATCAAACATTCATCATAATACAATCACAACAATCCATGTAAATCAGTCAATCATGAACTCTCTCATTATCAAAGGAAAATAAGATGGAGTAAGAAAGCTGACTTATATTAATCAAGAAGTCTCAAATCAAGACATAACCAA
Organism: Picea sitchensis; assembly: GCA_010110895.2. Classification (NCBI taxonomy): domain Eukaryota; kingdom Viridiplantae; phylum Streptophyta; class Pinopsida; order Pinales; family Pinaceae; genus Picea; species Picea sitchensis. The sequence goes on along the minus strand of SNQJ01S0000063.1, from coordinate 302,929 downwards.
AGAACTAGTGTTCTTCATCAAAATATTACAATAGCAGGGAGCCTAGCTCAACCATTCGACCTTAACAAAATACTAAAATTGTCCATATATACTCAGAGATGTTGCAACCACCGGGAGCATGATCAGACCCCTGAATTTAAAGTTTTCAGTCGGTGCCTTCTCTGTCAGACTGTGCAGGCCTTCTTAGGTCAGACGTGAGCTCGCCTCAAGTATGTTTTTTGCAGGAAAATCTATCCAGAAGGAAACTTCAGATTCCCAATCTACACTCACGGTCGTCCTCAACCTGTTTTCTATTTATGTGGTGAGACAAGGTCTCAACCACCACCCCCATTTCCATTAACTACCTTCATCAGGATCGGCACGAGGTCTGACACCCATGAATTTTCCAGGTGGTGCCCACGACTTCTTCGAGTCAACCTCGATGCCTCGAGGCCATGCAGATCTTCTTTTGTGACCAATACGGGCACTTTCATCCTTTGGCGCAGCCCCTCTCCATCGCTCCATCCTGCATGCAACCTTAGGTGATGACCCGTGGCTCATATCCAAAGTCACTTCAGGATTTCATCTTTTGGGAGTCTCCACTTCACTTGATTCCAAACATCCTGATGCCCGAAATTCTGAAGCGGCCTTATTTAGATTGATGATCAGTCTTGCTTTGAATTTGACGGCCATAATTGCTTCCTCGAAAACCCCAATCACGACTCGCTCAATAGGTGCTTAAGCTTATTTATGGCCCCACTTTCCATATGATCACGGGCTATGATCATGGGCCCAATTCCTAGGCCCTTCATGATTCTGCACTTCACAAACTTGCACCGTGCTCCATGTTAAAACCTCTTATTCATGAAACCGCGACTTCTAGGATCTGCCACCATGTGTCCCTTAGAATCGGATGGCTGAGACTTACTCTGGGCCTTCAAGCTTCAGGTGTTTGGGACTTCAGGTGCTTCAAGACTTCATCCACTTTGGGCCTTTCGAGACTGCTCTGAATGATGTGCTTTGATGTTTCTTGTGGAGGTTGCGAAATTGGACAACCTACTTCCCTTGACAACTATATGTGATAACATTTGGCTCCATAGGGGATGGCATGCTCCCTACGCACTGCCAAGAACAAGAATTTCCAGTCACCTTATGAATTGGGCTATGGAATCATGCTCAAAAAACATCTTGTTGAGGATTAAAGGCCGACAATCACACTATCCTAAAAATGAAAACAAAATACATGGGCTCCAGGAAGAGCTTATTTATGTACATTCCTAGACTAATTTATTTTTACAAAGCGCTACATGAAATCAAACTTCCACCATAGCCATTCAATAAACTCCCTAGTTGTAAACTTGTTTACTCTGTCACTGATCAAATAAAAACAAAGCCACTGTGACAGCAAAATGATTACTCTTTTCATCTCTCCTCCCAGTGTTGAAGTCAACATTAATTTGAGTGGCTCCAAGACATGAAGGAAATGAAACTCCATGTACCCCCTTATAGGTTCATATAGAAAATGACAAAATCCACTAGGTTGGTGACAGAAAGCATGTTATGTCTTACAACTACTCACACATGGTTGAATGTCTCTGGAAAGCACCGGTGAGTGAACGGTTGATGCAGGCTGACTGATTCCAGGTGATGGTTGCTCATTTGTAGGCTCTGGGAAGGATATGAACTGCACATTTGGTTCTCCCTCTTCTTCTTCATGACTCTCCCAAGGATCAGAATCATAATCATCATAAACAGGAACCATGGGAAATCTCTTCTCTTTGACTTTTGTAGGCACAGAATGGAATATTTCCACACAATGTTTGTCCTCAATGTATAAAGGAAAAGGCTCTGTGGTATTCTCTTGGAAATCCTCAAAATCTGAAACATATGATTCCATGTATATATCCATAGGATCATGAATCATGTGACATAATCTTGGTTTCTTTAGAAGACCAGGCTTCTCCTCTATAAATGCCTCTCTGCTTGCAAATAAAAAACCTCCCTGCTCCTTCAAAAACAACTATCGATCATCAGCAGCTGCAATCTCTTTTCCTTGTTTTTGTTCCAACTCTGATTCATAATCACTATCTTCTTGCTCAAAATCTGAAACATGCTGATGGTCTTCTTCCTTAGGCACATGCAATTTTTCAAGATATGCTTTCATATGAATCCCCTTGCTAGTCTGTATGTTCTCTTCGACTTCTTCAGCATATTCAAACAGGTGTCTTAAATATGAATACTTTCTTTCTCTCAGGAGAAGGACCAGATCTAGATGCTGAGCCATGACATAGTACACCATGGCAATAGTCTGTGTGGGTGTGATCTCCATAGGCATACTATGATAAACACTTTAAAACCTCATGTTGAATACAGCCAAGGATTCAGCTTCCCCTCTCCTCAAGGCATTAAACTCAAACCAGTATTTATCAAGGGACTTGTTCTCACCCCAACACTTTAAAAATGCATGGCATATCTCATTCCAGTGAGCCAATAGAACTGGCTTCCAGACATCTAAACCACACAGCAACATCTCCAAACATAGATTGTCAGAACAACCTCATGGAAATATCATCATGAACAATCTCAAAGATTAAGCCATGCATGTCTAAGTATGAACTAATTCAGACTGTGAAACTGCGGATGGCTCATTAAATCAGTTATAGTTTCTTTGATGGTACCCTACTACTCGGTACCTGGTTGATCCTGCCAGTAGTCATATGCTTGTCTCAAAGATTAAGCCATGCATGTCTAAGTATGAACTAATTCAGACTGTGAAACTGNCGGCTGAGGGTTTCCGGTAAAGATCTCTGTGTATTCTGTGTATGAGCCATTGATTAATTTCTGTATTGCTTAAGAATATATATGCATTGCTTTACTTCGCAGGTTTAAAACTTACACCTATATTGCTTCATTTCTCTTTATATGATTCTCATAATTAAAGGATCCATCCCACCTCTTCTTACATTAGCATATGTCCTAACATTTCCCATGCTTACCTATGACCTCCTGTTCATGATGTAAGATCCCAAGGAATCATCCATAACTCCATTCCTCATATAAGAACCAAAGTTGTTTTCCTGTATCTCTAATTCTGCAAGAAATGTGCATGTAATAATTATTGTTAGCACATTCATACTATATATCATTTCATTAACTAGATTACAGGTTATTCTTCCTCTCAATTTATGAACAAAACAATGCAATAAGTCAAAATATTGTTCCTTACACACATTCCTCTTTGAAACAACTTTCCACTTGCTTTACTCATGCCTCATTCTGAGTTCTGAGCATTACAACATTCACAGGCTGTAATTTCCACTCATTGCTATATTCTCACTGCTACATAAATTCACTTTAATACTTTCTAAGAAATTTAAGTGTCCAATTCAAAATTCTAGGTGGATTTATGTCTTCTGCTCCTCAATACCTTTCCAGTGACTATTCATTTTCTCAAATATGATATTTGAGTTGAAAGTTATAGTCTAAGGAAGTTTAGACTGTTTTTCCCATTTTATCCCTATATGCTATAGGTGTCTTCATTCTCTTCCTGCATAGTTTACATGCCTAGATTCCAAATTTGGTTGCATGTCTAGCTTCTATGGTTTATATTCTTTTCATAGACTTCTCCTGTGCCCCAAACAAAATTCTAAGCAAAGAGTTATTCTCTTTGGAAGTAAATTGGTGCTAAAATTATACCCTTAATTGTTTCAACTATAACTTTCTCATACGAGCTCTATTTACTCTCAAGATAGCTCAGTTGAAATATCTCATTGAGCTCTTTTATTTAGGCTGCATAAAATTTATGTGGCACATTTGGCATGTCTTAGGTCACCCATATTTCCAGCTCGACTCTCATTGCGTTAAGTCGCCCATCTTGCCAACTCGGCTCTCGTTGTGGGCACCCGTCCATCCAAGTCGCCTAGATTTTGCGTGCCCAACTTTCCAGCATGCCTTGCCTTTGCGTGCCCAATTTTCCAACATGCCTTACCTTTGCGCGCCCATCTTGCCAACTCCGCTCTCGTCGTGGGTGCCTATCCTTCCAAGTCACCTAGCCTTTGCATGCCCATCTTGCCAACTCGTCCTTCCTTGTCTTATGGAAACCCCAATTTTTTTCCCACATGAGTTCTGTCGTTGGCTCTTCGGTTTTGCTGGCCGGGTGCCCATATTGAAAAATTGCGTTCGCCCTCTTTCCATGCATCTGGCCGCTTATCTTTTCAACTCACCTTGGTGTGCCGCATCGACACCCCATGTTTGCGTTGGCTTTGGGAAACCCCAAGTTTCTTCCCAAATGTGAGTTGTGTCGCTGGCTCCTCGATTTTGTTGGTTAGGTGCCCCTCTTGCCATCTTGCCTTGCGTTTCCTCTAGAAACCCCAAGTTTGCCTTACATTCTAGAAACCCCAATGTTTTTTCCCACCGCACCTGTGCCACTGGCTCTTTCAGTTTTGTTGGTTCTGCGCTCGTCTTGCCAGCACAACTTCCCTTTGGGCACCCCTCTTGCGAACTTGCTGTGTTGCCTCTGGAAACCCCAAGTTTTTTCCCCACCGCACCCCTATTGCTGGCCCTTTCAGTTTTGTTTGTTGGGTGCTCCACTTGCCAACTTGGCTTGGTTTTGGGTGACCCTCTTGACATCAGGCCTTGCGTTGCCTCTGGAAACCCCAAGTTTTTTCTCCACCACACCTCTGTCATTGGCTCTTTTAGTTTTGTTGGTTGGGCGCTCCTCTTGCCAACTCGACTTGGTTTTGGGCGGCCCTCTTGCCAACTCGCCTTGCATTGCCTCTGGAAACCCCAAGATTTTTCCCCACTACACCTTTGTTGCTGGATCTTTCGGTTTTGTTGGTTTGGATCTCCTCTTGCCAAATCCGCTTAGTTTTGGGTGCCCCCCTTGCTAACTTCCTTGCGTTCCCTCTGAAAACCCCAAGTTTTTTCCCCACCACACCTCTGTTGCTGGCTCTTTCAATTTTGTTGGTTGGGCACTCCTCTTGCCAACTCGGCTTGGTTTTGGGCGCCCCTCTTACCAACTCACCCTGCGTTGCCTTTGGAAACCCTAAGTTTTTTCCCCACCACACCTTTGTCGCTGTATTTTTCGGTTTTGTTGGCTGGGCGCTCCTCTTGCCAAGTCAGCTTGGTTATGGGTGCCCCTCTTGTCTACTTGCCTTGCGTCGTCTCTGGAAACCCCAAGTTTTTTCCCTACCACATCTCTGTCACTGGCTCTTTCAGTTTTGTTGGTTGGGTGCTCCTCTTGCCAACTCGTCTTGGTTTTGGGCCCCTCTCTTGCCATTTTGCCTTGCGTTTCCTCTGGAAACCCCAAGTTTTCATTGAATGCGATAAAACCCAAGTTTTTTCTTCCCACCACATCTCTGTCGTTGGCTCTTTTGGTTATGTTGGTTGGGTGCTCCTCTTGCCAACTCGTCTTGGATTTGGGTGCCCCTCTTGAGAACTTGCCTTGCATTGCCTCTAGAAACCCCAAGATTTCATTGCATTCTTGAAACCCCAAGTTTTTCCTTCCCACCATGCTTGTTTCACTGGATCTTTCATTTTTGTTGGTTCGACGCTCCTCTTGCCAACTCGGCTTGGATTTCAACACCCCTCCTGCCAACTTGCCTTGCATTGCCTCTGGAATCCCCAAGTTTTCCTTGCATTCAGTTAACCCCAAGTTTTTTTTCCCACCACACGTGTGTCGCTGTCTCTTTCAGTTTTGTTGGCTGGTTGCTCCTCTTTCCTTTGTGCGCCCATCTCGCCAACTTTCCTTGCATTGATTCTGGAAACCCCAAGTGTTTTTCCCACCACACCCGTGTCGCTGGCTATTTCGGTTATGTTGGTTGGGCACTCCTCTTACCAACTCGGCTTGTCTTTGGATGCCCCTCTTGCCAACTCGCCTTGAATTGCCTATGGAAACCCCAACTTTGTCTTGCATTTGGGAAACCCCAAGTTTTTTTTCCCACCACACCTATGTGGCTGTCTCTTTCAGTTTTGTTGGTTGGGTGTTTCACTTGCAAACTTGCCTTGCATTGCCTCTAGAAACCCCAAATTTTTTTTCCCACCACACTTGTGTCATTGGCTCTTTCGGTTTTGTTTGTTGGGTGCTCCTCTTGCCAACTTGTCTTGGATTTAGGCGCCCCTCTTTCCAACTTGCCTTGCATTGCCTCTGGAAACCCCAATTTTGCCTTGCGCATTCGGAAAACCCCAAGTTTTTCTCCCACCACACCTCTGTCGCTGACTCTTTGTTTTTTCTTGGTTGGGTGCCCCTCTTGCGAACTTGCGTTGCCTCTGTGTGCTCTAACCTGTTTTCGTTACAATTTCTCACATGGGCGCCCCTCTTGCTAACTCGCCTAACCTTGCCTTTGGGCAACCCCAACTTTTTCCCCACATGAGCTGTGTCCTCAACTCTTTGGTTTTATTTTGTTGGATTTGGCATTTCATGCGAGGGGTGATGTGAGTGATAAAATGGAGCTGCCTACCAGGTCCACTCAAATATTATCCTAGGGCCATTTGTAGGGTTGGTCGGTTTTCAGCTTGTTATCACACGTTGCTCGGTAGCACATGAGCGGTAAGAGGTAGTGAAGCTCATCTTGGGAGGCACTTTGAAAGAGAACTCTTCTCCACTCGTCCTGGATTTTGGGTGATCATTGTGGCTTCCTTGTAGGGCCTTGCATTTGGAAAATTCTTGGTAACATGCGAGTTGCGTTCTTGGATCTTCGTTTTTTTTAAATTTCAACATTTTGTGCGAGGGGTGATGTGATAAAAAGGAGATGCATGTTGGGTCCACCCAAAGCTGGAAATGCATGTTGGGTCCACGTGATTATTGGTTTGTTATCACGTTGTTCGGTAGCACATGAGCGGTAAGTGTAGTGAAGCTCATCTTGGGAGGCACTTTGAAAGAGAACTCTTCTTCACTTGTCGTGGAGTTTGAGTGATTGTTGTGGCTTCCTTGCGGGGCCTTGCATTTGGTGTTGTATGGCTTAGAAAAAAATTTCTTGGTATAGCATGCGAGTCGTGTCCCAGGCCCTTCGATTTTGTTGGATTTCAACATTTTTTGCGAGGGGTGATGTGATAAAAAGGAGTCTGCTACTGGGTCCACCTGAAGATTGGTCTAGGGCCATTTGTAGGGTTGGTCAGTTTTTGGCTTGTTATCACGTTTCTCATTAGCACATGAGCAGTAAGCGTGTTGAAACTCCATCTTTTGTGCGAGGGGTGGTGTGATAAAAAGGAGATTCCTGTTGGGTCCACCACCCAAAGATTGGCCTAGGGCCATTTGCAGGGTTAGTCGATTTGTGGCTTGTTATCATGTTGCTCGGTAGCACATGAGTGGTAAGTGTAGCGAAGCTCATATTGGGAGGTTCTTTGAATGAGAACTCTTCTTCACTTGTCGTGGAGTTTGAGTGATTGTTGTGGCTTCCTTGCGGGACCTTGCATCTATTGTTGTATGGCTTAGAAAAAAAATCTTGGTAGCACATGAGTCATGTCGCAGGCCCTTCAGTTTTGTTGGATTTGGCATTTTGTGCTAGGGGTGATGTGATAAAAAGGATTTGCCTACCGGGTCCACCTGAAGATTTGGCCTAGTGCCATTTGCAGGGTTGTTCAGTTCTCGACTCGTTATTATCATGTTGCTCAGGAGCACATGAGCGGTAATTGTAGCGAAGCTTGTCTTGGGAGGTGATTTGAAATAAGAACTCTTCTCCACTTGCGGTGGATTTTTTTGAGTGATTGTTGTGGCTCCCTTGCAGGACCTTGCATCTGTTGTGTATGGATTAGAAAAATTCTTGGTAGCACAAGAGTCATGTCACAGGCCCTTTGTTTTTGTTGGATTTTGGCATTTCATGCGAGGGGTGATGTGATAAAAAGGAGCTGCCTACCGGGTCCACCTGAAGATTGGTCTAGGGCCATTTGTAGGGTTGGTTGGTTCTCGGATTGTTATCATGTTTCTCAGTAGCACATGAGTGGTAATCATTGTAGCAAAGCTCATCTTGGGAGGTGCTTTGAAAGAGAACTCTTCTCCACTCGCGGTGGAGTTTGGGTGATCTTTGTGGCTTCCTTGTAGGGCTCTGCATTTGTATGCCTTTGGAAATTTCTTGGTAGCACATGAGTTGTGTTGTTGGCTTATTTTCTTTGGTTTTTGTTGGATTCAACATTTTGTGCCAGGGGTGATGTGGTAAAAAGGAACTGCTTGTTGGGTTCACTTGACGATTGGCCTAGGGCCATTTCTAGGGTTGGTCGACTCTCGACTTGTTATCATGTCGCTCGGTAGCACATGAGTGGTAAGCATAAGGAAGCTCATATTGGGAAGCACTTTTAAAGTGCACTCTTCTCCACTCGTCATGGAGTTTGAGCGATTGTTGTGGCTCCCTTGCACAACTTTGCGTTTGTATGGCTTAGTAAAATTATTGGTAACACATGAGTTGTGTTGTAGGCTCTTCGATTTTGTGGGATTCGACATTCCATGGGAGGGGTGATGTGGTGATAAAAAGGAGCTGCCTATTGAGTCCACTTGAAGATTGGCCTAGGGCTATTTGCAAGGTTGGTTGGTTCTTGGCTTGTTATCATGTTTCTAGATAGCACATGGGTGGTAAGTCTAGTGAAATCTCCATCTTGGGAGGTGCTTTGAAAGAACACTCTTTTCCACTTGTTGTGGAGTTTGGGCAATCATTGTGGCTGCCTTGCAGGACTTTGCATTTGTATTCCTTGGGAAAAACCTTGGTAACACATGAGTTGTGCTGTGGGCTTTTCAGATGGCTGTGGGATCTAGTATATTGGCTGGCTTTGAGTCATTGAGATCCTTTGTGGATGATGCGATTTCTTGTGGTTTTCATTTGTCTAGTCCCCTTGTGTTGTTGGCTCCATGAAAGCCAATGTGATGCATTTTGTTTTGTTGTTGACGACGAAGGTTTTCCATTCGTGCGAAAGGTGGTGCGGGAAACGAGCTGGTTGTTGGGTCTGTCTAAAGATTGGCCTTGGGTCATTTGTAGGGTGGTCGACATCTGGTTTTTTTCCATCTCTGCTTGGTAAAACATGAGCGTTAATGTTGGCAATGCTCATTATGGGAGGCACTTCTAAGAAAAACCCCTTTCCATTCTATGTACGTGGAGTTTGAGGGATTGTTGTGGCTCCCCGAGAGGGCTTTGCCTTTTCATTGATTGGCACTCTAGGGTGCCAATTTGTTGTTCTTGTACTCTTTCCATGTTGGCATTGTTGAAGGAGATGCATACATTTAAGAGCACGCAATGGGAAAGCTTTTTGGGTTGGGAACATTTTCCCTCCTGAAGTCTTTTCCTGTGCTCACTTTTTTGTCGGGCAGTGTGAGGAATGCCTCCTTTTGGGGCTAAAGCTTATGGGTGTGCATTCCTTCAACGTGCATGTCCCCTTCGACTGCATTGGCTTTGAGGCTTATTATTAATGTGGCTTGCTTTTGTGTGGAGTTGTTGGTTTTTCCCTTGCATCTTGTATGGAAAAAGGGGATGGAGGTTTCGAGGATGTTTCCACCTTGTTTGGGCCATGCATTGTCTATGCATTAAGGTTTTCCATAGGGGCCATTTAGGTGGGTAGCACCACATTGTCGCTTGTTGAGGACTAGCGCCGTGGATCTCGAGGACACCTCGATGTATAGTTTGGAAGGTTGGAGGGTTTCACTATTCCCTCCCTCTTCCTCTCTGTTTTGGTTGTTTTGACCCTTGCCAGGAGCGTTTGTTGGTGATCCCGCTATGTGGGAGAGAAAGTGGAGGAGGGGAGCTCAGGGACGTTCTCACCTTCTTTTGTCTACGGGTTAAGGTGGCCGCAGGGGCCCTTTCAGTGGGAAGCACCACATTGATGCTGGTATTGGACTAGTGTCGTGGATCTCGAGGACACCTTGATGCGTTGTTCAGAAGGTTGGAGAATTCATTGTCCCCTCTTCTTATTTTTGTTGCGGTTGTTTCGAGCCCACGTCAGGAGCGCCCTTTGTTCTTGATTGATCACACTTCGTGGACCGAAAATTGAGAAAGGAGGAGGGAGTGCGGTTGGGGATTTTCTCAGCTTATTTTATCTACGGGTTAAGGTGGCTGCAGGGGCCATTTCGACGGGCAACACCACATTGACGCTGGTATTGGACTAGTGCCGTGGATCTCGAGGACACCTTGATGCATTGTTTGGAAGGATGGAGGGCTCACTGTCCCCTCTTCTTCTTTCTATTGCAGTTGTTTTGAGCCCATGTTGGGAGCGCTCTTTGTTCTCGGTTGAACCCACTTCGTGGATCGAAAGTTGAGAAAGGAGGAGGAGGGAGTGGGGTTGGGGGATGTTCTCACCTTCTTTTGTCTATGGGTTAAGGTGGACGTAGGGGCCGTTTCGACGGGAAACACCACATTGACGCTAGTATTGTATTAGTTCCATGGATCTCAAGGACACCTTGATGCATTGTTTGGAAGGTTGGAGCATTCATTGTCCCCTCTTCTTCTTTCTGTTGCAGTTGTTTCGAGCCCACGTTGGGAGCGCCCTTTGTTCTTGATTGATCACACTTTGTGGACTGAAAATTGACAAAGGAGGAGGGAGTGTGGTTGGCGATGTTCTCAACTTCTTTTGTCTATGGGTTAAGGTGGCCGCAGGGGTCATTTCGGCGGGCAAAACCACATTGATGCTGGTATCAGACTATTGCTGTGAATCCCGAGAACACCTTGATGCGTTGTTTGGAATTCTGAAGGGCTCACTTTCCCCTATTCTTTTATCTGTTGTGGTTTTTTCGAGCCCATGTAGGGAGCGCCTCTTTGTTCTCGATTGAACCCACTTTGTTGACTGAAACTTGAGAAAGGAGGAGGAGGGAGTGTGGTTGTGGGATGTTCTCGCCTTCTTTTGTCTACGGGTTAAGGTGGCCGCAGGGGATGTTTCGGTGGGAAACACCACATTGACGCTGGTATTGGACTAGTGCTGTGGATCCCGAGGATACCTTGATGCGTTGCTTGGAAGGTTGGAGGGTTCACTGTCCCCTCTTCTTCTTTCTGTAGCTATTGTTTTGAGCCCATGTCAGGAGTGCTCTTTGTTCTCGGTTGAACCCACTTTGTGGACTAAAAGTTGAGAAATGAGGAGGAGGGAGTGGGGTAGGGGACATTCTCACCTTCTTTTGTCTATGGGTTAAGGTGGATGCAGGGGTCGTTTCAGTGGACACCACCACATTGACGCTGGTATTGGACTAGTGCCGTGGATCCTGAGGACACCTTGATGTGTTGTTTGGAAGGTTGGAGGCTTTCGTCATTTCCCTTTTCTTCTCTCTGATTCAGTTGTTTCGAGGCTTCATGAGGGCATATACGTTCTATCCTTGTCTTGTTTTTGCATGTCCTATTGCTCGATCCCTCGAGGGCAAGTTATAAAAGCCAACACAGTTTTTATTTTTTTGTTGAAATCTCCCTCACTCAATGGGTGTTCAGAGTGTGCTCTGTATGGAGAGTCTTTGGATTCCTTTTGAAGTGCTAGGGTGTTACCTGGTTGATCCTGCCAGTAGTCATATGCTTGTCTCAAATATTAAGCCATGCATGTCTAAGTATGAACTAATTCAGACTGTGAAACTGTGGATGGCTCATTAAATCAATTATAGTTTCTTTGATGGTACCCTACTACTTAGATAACCGTAGTAATTCTAGAGATAATACGTGCACCAAGTCCTGAATCTTTGGAAGGGATGCATTTATTAGATAAAAGGCCAGCGTGGGCTTGCCCGCTTCTCCGGTGAATCATGATAACTCGACGGATTGCACAACCCTTGTGCTGGAGATGCTTCATTCAAATTTCTGCCCTATCAACTTTCGATGGTAGGATAGAGGCCTACCATGGTGGTGACTGGTGATGGAGAATTAGGGTTCGATTCCAGAGAGGGAGCTTGAGAAACGGCTACCACATCTAAGGAAGGCAGCAGGCGTGCAAATTACCCAATCTTGACATGGGGAGGTAGTGACAATAAATAACAATAATGGGCTCATCGAGTCTGGTAATTGGAATGAGTACAATCTAAATACCTTAACGAGGATCCATTGGAGGGAAAGTCTAGTGCCAACAACCACGGTAATTCCAGCTCCAATAGCGTATATTTAAGTTGTTGCAGTTAAAAAGCTTGTAGTTGGATCTTGGGTCGTAAAGGTCAGTCCGCCTACTCAGTGTGCACCTACCCTTTCGTCCCTTTTTCCGATGGCGTGCTCCTGGCCTTAATTGGTTGGGTCGCAGTTCTGACGTTGTTACTTTGAAAAAATTAGAGTTCTCAAAGAAAGATTATGCTATGAATACATTAGCATGGAATAACATGATAGGAGTCTGGTCCTATTGTGTTGGCCTTCGAGACCGGAGTAATGATTAATAGGGCCTGTCGGGGGCATTTGTATTTCATTGTCAGAGGTGAAATTCTTGGATTTATGAAAGACAAATGATTGCGAAATAATTTTCCAAGGATGTTTTCATTAATCAAGAATGAAAGTTGGGGGCTCGAAGATGATCAAATACCATCCTAGTCTCAACCATAAACGATGCCGACCAGGGATCGGTGGATGTTTCTCTAAGGACTTCACAAACACCTTCTGAGAAATCATAGTGTTTGGGTTCCGGGGGGAGTATGGTCGCAAGGATGAAACTTAAAAGAATTGACGGAAGGGCACCACCAGGAGTGGAGCCTGCGGCTTAATTTGACTCAACACGAGAAAACTTACCAGGTCCAGACATAGTAAGGATTG
>SNQJ01S0000063.1:262857-290225 GCA_010110895.2 Picea sitchensis | reverse complement strand
ATGGGTGGTGGTGCATGGCCGTTCTTAGTTGGTGGAGCGATTTTTCTAGTTAATTCCGATAACAAATGAGACCTCAGCCTGCTAACTAGCTACGTGGAGGTTCCCCTTCGCGGCCAGCTTCTTAGAGGGACTATGGCCATTTAGGCCATGGAAGTTTGAGGCAATAATAGGTCTGTGATGCCCTTAGATGTTCTAGGCTGCACACGCACTACACTGATGCAGTCAATGAGTTTTTCTCCTTGGTTTGAGAGGATCAAGAAATCTTCTCAAATTGCATCATGATGGGGATAGACCATTGCAATTATTGGTCTTCAACGAGGAATTCCTAGTAAGCACGTGTCATAATCTCGTGTTGACTACGTCCCTGCCCTTTGTACACACCGCTCGTCACTCCTACCAATTGAATGATCCGGTGAAGTGTTCGAATCGCGTCAATGAGGGTGGTTCACCACCAACGATGTCGTGAAAAGTTCACTGAACCTTATCATTTAGAGGAAGGAGAAGTCGTAATAAGGTTACCGTAGGTGAACCTGCGATAGGATCATTTTCAGCAGGGAGCGATGAATCTTTGCTTGCGATGGGTTGTTGCATGACTCTCGCTCGATCTATGTTTGGATGAGGTAGTGTGTCACCACTTTTGGAGGGTTGGTCGTGGCATTTCTGTCTCGGCTTGTGCTTTTTGAAAGCATCAGTTGTTGTCCTTGGCCTCCTTCCACACTCCAAATTTGTTGACGGGTGTTCATCGATCATTGCTAGGGGGGAGGGCGCTTGTCATTTTGTGTTGTGCATCCCCTCTCTAATGGAGAGTGCGGGCGAGGATTTGGTTCCATGATGGGAAAAACGTTGCAGGGATCCCTTGCTATGTCATGGGAGCTTTGCCTCACCATTCTTCATTGCAGGGTGGATGCTCGGTGCGGTGCAAGAAGTCCCTTCCTTTGTTTGATTCTTTGTTTTCTTCTTCCTCGCCTAGGCGAGATTTTCCGTTGGTCGTTGGCTTGAGGCAAGGGTGGCTTGTGCCTTGTACGTCTCTCATTCCATGAGGGGTAATCATCAATGGGATAGATGAAAAGTGGCTCAACCCACTGGGCTGGCCACCCTAGTCCCTCTCGATTGTTCCTTGTGACCCCTTGGTGGAAGTTGGACATTCGGGTTCAGGAAACCCTTCTGTAGGTACCAAATCGATCGGCGTTGCACGTTGTGGTGAGTTTCCTTCGGTGGGACTGCTTTGTGGAACCCAGAGCTCAAGTTGATGTGGATCGAGTTTCAAAAAGACATTCCACTCTTTGTTCATGTGTGTGTGCCGAAAATGTTGTGGCCCTGTGTTTATCCAGTGGTGATTGTTTTACGTTTGAGTGACTTCTCTGTCTTTGGACTAAGAAGTTTGAATGCTGTCCCGTGCATTCATCACTGGAAGGCTATTTGGTGTCGGACGTTGTTCGCACGATGCAGATGCGGGGGGAGTGGCGGGTGTGTGATTTTTGGTTCGGTGGGAGTGCTTTGTTGAACCTGGAGCTCAAGTTGATGTCAATGGAGTTTCGCAAAGACATTCCACTCTCTGTTCATGGGCGTGCAGTGAAAATGTTGTGGCCCTGCGTTTATCCAGTGGTGATTGTTTTATGTTTGAGTGACTTCTCCATCTTTGGACTAAGACATTTGAATGTTGTCTCGTGCATTCATCACTGGAAGGATGTTTGGTGTCGGACGTTGTTCACACGACACGGGTAGGGGGGAGTGGTGGGTGTGGGATTTTTGGTCGGTGTCAGTTGCATTTTGGAAAGAGACCTTGCATCCTCCTTTTTCCCCTGTGAGTTCTTCAATGCTCTGGTGGCCCTCGATTTGTCCAGTGTGGATTTTTGGCCAGTGACTTCTCCGCTCCGACGTTCGAATGTTGTCGCTTGCCTTATTCACTGGAAGACCGTTGGGCATCATTTGTATAGGGGAAAGAGGAGGTGGGTTTCCTACCAGCGGATGTGATTTTAGGTTGGCGTCAGTTTCTTTTTCGGTTTGTGGGCAAGAGGAGGAGGGTTTCCTTCCAGTGGATGTGATTTTTGGGTTGGCGTCGGTTGCTTTTCGGTAAGAGGCCCTGCACCGTCTTTTACTTGGGAGTGCTTCATTGTAGTTGCGACCCTCAGTTCATCCAGTGTTGATTTTTGTCAGGCGACTTCTCCACCTCGGCGTCCAAATGCTGTTGCTTGCACCCATCGCTGGGCATCCGTTGATCATTGGACATGGTTTTTTCAGGGGTAGAGAGGCGGCAGGTTCCCTTCCGATGGGTTTGCTTATCTGAAAGAGAACTCAGATCCTCTTTCCTTATGAGTTTCGGTCAGTTTTGGGTAAGTAAGAGAACTCACATCCTCTTTCCTTGTGAGTGCTTTGATGTCCTTTTTTTGTGGTCCTTGGTTTGTTCGGTGATGATTTTTGGGCAACAACTTCTCCGCATATGCGTATGAATGCTGTCGCTATTGATCTAAAATTTGAAGAAGACTTGAAAAACTTGAATAATTATTGCAAGTGAAATGTTATGTGTTTAAAGAAACAGGATCAATTTGCAACACATAATAAAGGATTAGTTATGTAAATTACACATAGACAGCCGCATAAATATTGAACATAAACACATATGCACAACAATTGATAAAGGAGTTCACCCCTCTTCTGCGCTACATCTCCTGGTCCAGCTTCCAATGGATCATTATTATTAATTTCTCAAAAGTGATCAAAAACATGTATTACAATGCTCAAATTGACAAACCGACTGCTCCAATGGCTTCCCAGCGTCCCAAAACCCCTGTCTGGGCTCTTTTGGCACCTCAATCGGTCGAAAAATGAGAAAGATAGGCCTCCTGGAAGTCTCCTTCTCCAAACTTGTTGTCTCTGGTTCTACAATNATTAAGCCATGCATGTCTAAGTATGAACTAATTCAGACTGTGAAACTATGGATGGCTCATTAAATCAGTTATAGTTTCTTTGATGGTACCCTACTACTCGGTACCTGGTTGATCCTCCCAGTAGTCATATGCTTGTCTCAAAGATTAATCCATGCATGTCTAAGTATGAACTAATTCAGACTGTGAAACTGCGGATGGCTCATTAAATCAGTTATAGTTTCTTTTATGGTACCCTACTACTCGGTACCTGGTTGATCCTGCCAGTAGTCATTTGCTTTTCTCAAAGATTAATCCATGCATGTCTAAGTATGAACTAATCTCAAACTGATCAACAAATCTCTCAAAGGCCTCCAAATGCCTCGCAACTGTAATATGATCCTCTCCAAAAAACCGAGGAAGATACTCAAAGGAATAACAAGGATAAGGATGAAGGTCATGTGGCATCCTTAAAGGTTTAAACAACTTATTTCTGATTTTAATTTGAAAAGAAGTGGGTTGATCATGAGGATTAACGGGTTGATGGCAAGGCTCAGTGGGAATAACGGAGGGTAACGAGATTTGAGAAGACTGTGAATTATTTTCAACCTCCTCAAGGCTACAAGGGTGATCAATTTCAAGAGGAGATGCAATACAGATATCACATTTATGAATAGGCAGAGGTGAATACACGAGATCGATATCTACAACACAAGAAGAGGGCATGTTTTCTTATTCCAAGGATGGATAAATAAATGAAGGCCTATTATCATCTGAATAGACAAAGCAAAGGATAATCCTCTTTATATGTGAAGGGAAAGATAGAAATGAGTTCATAAACAAGAACAGGATTTCATGAATAAAGCTCATAAACTGATAACTGCTCTTCCCCTTCGGTATGTTCATCTTTCTATCAATGGGATCCTCCCCAATGGAGTCTTCGATAGTGGAGTCGTCAGGTGTAAGTTGCAATCTTCAATGGTTCTGATGTCTGATGCACCTTCAGAATCAGAAGCTCGTTGTCGTTCTTACCCAGGGAATTGTCTTCAATTCATTCCCCAGTAACGGAGCCAGAAATGTTAGCACTAGAAGTCACCTTCAGATTGCATAGAAGGTAATCCCAATACCCATTAGTTTATCTGAGTTTAATTGAGTTTTAAGAGGCCAAATGGAGAAGAATCAATGAAAATAACGTTCTAACTCAGAAATCTAGACTGGTATGCATACGCAATTGAGGTCTTGGATCAACTTCAGTCAGTAAGTTGGATTAAATATGAGTAGGAGGATGAACTTGGTGAGAAACGTGTAGAGGTTTGTCGTTAACATTAGGCCTTTCAGCAGCCTAAGGAAGAAAAACTTAAACACAAGATCCTCTTGGATTCAAATTTCAAGGAAACTAAAAGAAATCATAATAGCATTATAATCAAATATTCATCATAATATAGCCACAACAATCCATGTGAATTAGTCAATCATGAAATCTCTCAGTATCAGAGACCAATGAGATGGAGTAAGAAAGTTGACTTAGATTAATCAATAAGTCTCAAATCAAGACATAACCAAATAACCAGTGTTCTTCATCAAAATATTACAATAGAAGGGAGCCTAGCTCAACCATTCAACCTTAACAACATACTAAAACTGCCTATATATACTCAGAAATGTTGCAACCACCGGGAGCATGATCGGACCCATGCATTTAAAGTTTTTAGTTGGTGCCTGCTCTATCAGACTGTGTAGGCCTTCTCAGATCAGACGTGAGCTCGCCTCAGTTATGTGTTTTGCAGGCAAATCCATCCAGAAGGAAAATTTGGATTGCTAATCTACACTCATGGTCGTCCTCAACTTGTTTTCCATTTATGGAGTGAGACAATGTCTCAACCACCACCCCCATTTCCATTAAATACCTTCATCGGTATCGGGACGAGGCTTGACACCCATGAATGCTCCAGGCGGTGCCCACAAATTCTTCGATTCAATGTCGGTGCCTCGAAGCCATGCAAATCTTCTTCTGTGACCAATATGGGCGCTTTCGTCCTTTGGCACAGCCCCTCTCCATCGCTCCATCCTGCATGTGACCTAAGGCCATGACTTGGGGCTCATATCCAAAGTCTCTTCGGGATTTCATCTTTTGAGAGTCTCCACTTCACTTGATTCCAAATATCTCGATGCTCGAAATTGCGAAGTGACCTTATTCAGATCGATGGTCGATCTTTCTTTGAATTTTATGCCCACGATTGCTTCCTCGAAAACCTGAGTAACCAGTCGCTCAATAGGTGCTTACCCTTCTTTATGGCCCCGCTTTCCATATGATCATGGGATATGATCATGGGCCCAATTCCTGGGCACTTCGTGATTCCTCACTTCACAAACTTTTGTCGTGCTCAATGCTAAAACCTATGATTCATGAAACCACAACTTCTCGGATCTAGTGCCACACGTCCCTCTAAATCAGATGGTTGAGACTTACTTTGGGCCTTCGGGCTTCGGGTGTTTGGTACTTTGGGTGCTTCGGGACTTTG
Source organism: Picea sitchensis (assembly GCA_010110895.2). NCBI lineage: Eukaryota > Viridiplantae > Streptophyta > Pinopsida > Pinales > Pinaceae > Picea > Picea sitchensis. Next base: position 284,839 of record SNQJ01S0000063.1, on the reverse strand, counting down.
GCCACTTTGGCTCTTCCAGGATTGCTTTGAACGTTGTGCTTTGACATTTCTTGTGCAAGCCGTGAACTTGGACAACCTTCTTCCCTTGACAACTATATGTGATAACAATTGGTATACCACATGGTGGAAAACTGAGCAGCCAAGGGATTGAAAGGTTCGATCTCTGCGAAGGTAGCTCCATCGGGCATTTTCCAAGCAACAAATGTGATCAATGATCAACCAAATATAATGGAATTCATATCCCAAGTCCTACGCTTCACGACAATCCTTCTCTAGCTTGTTGACGAGGTAGTTCACCCAGTTCATCTACATGCCCTCCACACACTTTCTTGCGAGGTCCACCACAAACTCGGTTGCGAGGTCCACCACGAACTCAGTGACCTGTGTGGGGTGGTTCTTCCTCACTATATTTCTAGCTAAGAGTTGACAGGCAAGGCACACTAATCCATCCTGTATAGAGGCTACCTTGTAACCTTGCTTTCCTTTTTCTACCTCTCCATAAGCTTCTTTGATGTGTTGTGCCAAAGATTGGTCTAAGGCCTTCCCTGGATAAACTTGCTAAGGGTCGTGACCCTTCACACTTAAACCTGTGATCTGGTGGATCAACGTCGGATCCACAGTAATCCTTTTGTTGAGCCATAGATATCCTCCATGATAGCACGATAGAAGGAGTTTAACGCAAGCATTAACCTCCTAGTGGGGGCCAAAATGTGGGATCTTCATCACTTTCAACATGGTGGATTGTGCCAACCCCTTAATCCATGGTTGTGAAACAAGGCGAGGTTTCTTTCCATTTGTCTTCATTAGGTAGCAGTGGGGAGCTAACATGTAATAGTTCTTCCAACCTCCTAACTTGAAGTTGTTGTTATTCAACAGCGGGATCTGTCCTAACTGACTCCCGACTATGAGAATTCCTTTCAGAATGTACGTAGTGAACACAAAGTACTCAAAATATTGGGTGATACTCTCGGAATTAATAGCGCCAGCCATAGGTGGAATATATTCAAGTAGCATCGACAGGATATGATTCATGTTATCCATATCACCGCGGTGCTTACTTCATTGTTTAGTTACAGGGTTGACACAGCTGGAACGATGTTCAGTCGAAGGGGAAGCTTGCAGTCCCCTAGTCGATGATGCATGTATACCTTCATATATCGGTCTATTGGCCATTATATTCTTAATAAATTCCTCAACAGACTTCTCCAACTCACTAGGTTCGCCCGACATTCTAGCTTTTAACAGACAAGTGGGGTAGAAAAATGGATAGGAGGGGTCTAGTTTCAAATATCACAGCTCGACACTTGGACAATTCTCTTCTTAGCTTAGTCAAACACAGGTAGCAAAAAGTGGTCCCAGTGCAACGACCCATGAGTTAAATAAGTGGGGTGATCATGACAGATCTTCCAATGGCTGTGAAATGCTTCCATCAATGTAAATCTAGCTGTTATGGCATAGTCTCAACGTCCAAAAGCGGTCCATAAGCTCATAAATGTGTTTTCTAACCGTTTTGGAGTGTCATTCTAATGGTCGAGGCACCTCCAACGGTTATATAACTTCGCCAGTGCGAAATCCAATTTTGCGTGGACCTGTTGTTCCAGCGAGGTTCAAATCCCGCGAACCTGCCTCCTGTGAGGTTCTAGTGTGCGAAGTCTTCCATCTAATTTATGTAGCTTCTTTTAGATTTTCCAACTTAGATTTATTTATATTGAGCTTATTTGCCTTATTTCCTGTTATCTGAGTCTCTCTAACCATTTCTAGAATCCTCTTTCCATTCGTATTCTTATCCTCCCCTAGCATAGTGGCTTCGCATTTTTGAGGTGCCCTCAAGAATTATGAAGTTAATATTCATTTTCTTAACATTTCCTGAGTGGGAATACTTCTTTCTTGAATAGATAGGTTCTTCAAGCCTTCTTTCATTCTTTCAACCTTGATAGCTAATTCTATTTATTTTTATTTCTCCTACGTTGTTACTTTGTTCTGTTGCTTCGACTTATCCTCCCGTTCTTCTATTAGTCAGTCTATTTTCCTAGCTATGAAATCCCTTAATTCTTTCTTTTTCTTTTCTATAGCTTCTTCCTCTACTTTGATTCTGATCTAATCCTTCTTAATCCAAGTCTTACCTAGAAATAGTGGGAAAGGGGCATTCTCCCCTAACAAACCTAATGACTTAAAATTCCTCTTCAATCTATGTTCCATAAGCAATAATAGGTACGGTAGTTATTCTTCCACATAAACTTATCATATTACCTTTAAACAAGCCTATCCTTCCCAAAGAGGGTACCACAGTACGCTTTCCCAAAATTTCCCATGTTTCTTCTGTCATGATATTTAGTTGTGTTTCTTCATCCCAGACATGGTCTATGTCGAAGTCTTCTATTCTTGCACTTATGCATTGTTTTGCTTTCAAGATTTCTGGTAAACTGACATCTTTATGAAGATCCATCGTTTCTTTCAACTGTAATAACGTAGTATAAACTTTGTCTAACCCTTTCTATTTATGACTTTATATCATGCCCTTAGTCTCTTGACTTTCTTCATAATTTTCTTGTCTCATGTTCATCCCTTCAACTTTAGCAATAATCCTTGGACAATCCTTAACCTCATGACCAACAACCTTACAACAAATACAAATAGGGCCTATCTCAGGACATTCCTTAGCAATATGTTCCAACCTTCTGCAATTATAACACAAAGTCAATCCTCTTTTTATTTCAAATGTTTCCCAACCTTTTCTGTATTGTGCACTTCCCTTAGGATCATAGTGTTGGACTTGCATTCTGCAAAAAAATAGTCTAGGTTCCTGCATCCACTTATTAGTCCAAAAACTTTTTCTATGCATAGGAATAATATATCTTTATTTGTTTCCATTAAATTTAATCAAGTCAACTCTTTCTTTCAACTGCTCCCTAGCCTTCAGGACAAAATATATTAAAGATACTTAAGTTCATGCTTTCAAAACAAAAAAATTTACTTATCTTTCTCTTACCAAAGCACAAAGCTGGCTTCTTTAGGATCTTACCTCTTTTCTTTACATCAACTTACTTTCTTAGCACAAATCTTCGTAATTCAACTAGAGTAATGCGCACCTCAGTAGCAAATCTATGCACAAAATTCCTCTTTTTCTTTACTTCAGTTCCCATAAATCATAGTTTTAGGTCCCGACAACAAAACCATTTGTTGGCACAGGGGAAAATGTAGGTTTCAATGCTTAACAATGCACCAACAAAACCCTGACTATCGTCCCTTTCGACAACACCTGTGAAGCAGGTGAAGTCTCACCCGAGGTAGAAGTAGGGGGGGTTACAGGATGTAGATGTATGTAACCAATTTGGGACACAGATCTATGATAAAATCACTTCGGGGAATATTGTATTAATGCTTAGAAGGTGACATGCATTAGTTTCTTAACATCACGGAACATAATCAAAGATAGATCGACGCATCAGCAATGAATTATTATATACCCTTAGCACTTAGCATTATAAGTTAAATATAGAATTCATTTACTCTTAACACAAGTAAACCACTCGAGAAACAAAATATCTATGTACTATACATCATAAACAAAAATAACACAGCACAAAGAAAACCATGAGACACCAAATATACGTGGTTCACCCCAGGGTGGGGCTACATCCACAAACCACTTCGCCTCTTTATTACTCGCCAAGATCTTATATTCATTCACTCATGTGCACTAAGCCACAGAGTCGAGATTCACACCAAATAGGAGATCTATTCACTAAGCACTATATCCTCCTTCCAAAACTAGGTCAATGCAAAGATCCAACTCTCTATCGAGCACAAAGACTTAATGCACATACATTCCTTTGCACAAAGAAATTCAGACTACTTTCACTTAGATACTTATACAATACATTCTTCTTTATTTATATTTTACAAACCCTTACAATAAGGCATAAAGATGGGAAAACCCCATGGGCCGACATCCCATAAACCCATTACAAAAAACCTAGAGGACCCTTAACTAGGTCCACATAGCCCGCAAAATCGGTGAGATCCATGATCTCAGCTCCCCCTAGGAACTCTTTCTTGTACCATCGTATCGAAGTCCAAAAGTGGGTCAAAGATGACCAAGGTTTCCCCAAAACTTGGTCGAGGGCCAACAATGGCACAGTGCGCCTCGCTTGCCAACTCTTAGATAGAAATCTAGTGAGGAAGAATCACCCCACATAGGTCACCGAGTTCATGGTAGACCTCGCAGGAAAGTGTATGTAGGGCATGCAGATGAACTGGGTGAACTACCTTGTCAACAAATTATAAAAGTATTGTCGCGAAGCCCAGTACTTGGGATATGAATTTCATTACATTTGGTTGATCATTTTGATCACATTTTTCACTTGGAAAATGCCTAAAGGATCCACTTTCCCATCTATCAAACCTTCGAAGCCTTTGACCACTTAGTTTTCCACCCTATGGTATACCAACAACATGATGAAGTAGTGGCAGTCCAATTCCATATTTCATGGATATTATCAACAGTTGAAGGTCATCATTGAATCATTCTCACGTATGACACCGTGTACCCTGCATCAGTATCGACCCATAATGAAGTTTCGTGTTGATCCCCATTTAATTTACATCACCGCGTGAAGAGATGAGAACCAAGAAGAATTACAGTCATACTACAAGATGACGGATGAAAATATGGAGCAGATTACAAAGGAATGGCTGGAGGAATTTCTTGTACCTGTTGTCAATGCAGAATTATCCGACACTGACACCTTAGGAAGCCCTATAGTTACACGAGTTGAACATGTCGGATAGTCTAGTGGGACGAAGAAGCATAAAATGTAGGTTGAAGTCTAGGACATAGAGAGTGATGTAGAGGACAACACTTCTGGAGATAACCAGTCTTGCTCTCTAGGAGGAGGAGAAGACGAAGAAAAAGGACATGGAGGAGGATATAAAGGAAAAGAAGAGAAAGGAGGAGGAGATGCTACACCACTTGAAGATCCCCTTGTTGGGACAGTGACACCAAAAAAGAGGAAAATCTCCCTAAAGAAACCTTTAGCAAGGAACAAAACGTGCGCCAATAAGCCACAGTTGGAGGCCACTCTCACCAAAGAAGACATCAGTCTAGTTTACAGAGCTATGGAGGATGCCTCTGAAGACATGTTGCATAGATACGGAGAGAAGCAAGAGGAGTTATATGGAAGGATTGAGAGAGAATTGAAGGAAGTGTAGTAGGTTGTTTTCTTGGTCCGTGCACTACCTACTGTGACTTATGCGACTTCCTCATCACAGACTACAGAATTGGGGGATGAACCAGCCCAATTAAGAAGGATTTTGGATGCAACAAAATCTCAGTTCCAGCGAGCTCAGGAAGAAAAGGAGAAGGATATAGAAGCCTTACAAAAGGAGAAATACAATCTCCAAGTAAAATTATGAGTAGCGCAGGACAGTGTAGTTTCCCATGAAAGCGAGAAAGGAGAGATTCAGGTGAAGCTTCAAAAGGAAAAATCCTAGCTATAGAGGGAAAAATACAAGTTTCTCGTAGAGCAGGTCATGCTCAAAGAAGTGGTAAGTAAAGTATGTCGTTATGTGCCAGGCTTGGCACAGGAAGAGAAAGAGTCAGTCAAAGCTCAAGTAGTGAAGCTTGTAGATACCCTCCAGTGGCTTCAATCTAGGATAACAAAATTGGAGGCCCGAACAATGTCGAGAACGCCGCAGGAGGTGCGTGACCAGAGGGAGGAGACCGCTAAAAACATAGTAGCAAGTATAATATCACTCTCCTCAGAATGAAAACAGTTAAGTGATATAAGCTCCCATAAATATGAATGCTTCGCTGAGGATCCAGAGCTAAAGAATCTAGAAGTGCAGTTATAGGAGGCGCAACAGCAATCATTTTCATTGCAGGCGCAGATGACGCTGCTCATAGCAATAGAAAGGATGAAGAGATCCTAGGAGAAGTGCACAGTACAACAACAAATCACTGCCCTCCAAGGTAAGGTAATGGAAGTAATGCAGAAGCTACAACCTGTGCAGGATGAAGCTTGCAAGGTGTTCGAAGAGATTGATGGATAGGGCTCACAACTAGATCAAGTAGTTGCAGTAGTAGAACAATGCCTAGAAGGGCCTGTTACAGAGCATACATTCTAGGAGCTCGTTGAGCAAGAGGCTCATGGGAGGCAGCAAGTCCAAGCAGCTCAAGTTAAGCTCGAGGATTTTGAAGCAACATTTCTTGACCTAAGTGACTCAAGACGAGTCACAGGTGAGTGTTGGGGGACTACTAGCCCTTGACCAAGTTTTGAGGAAACTTTGGTCATCTTTGGCCCAATTTTGGACTTCGACACACTAATCGAAGAAGGAGCACCGAGGCGGAGCTGAGATCGTGGATCTCACCCTTTTTTAGGGTTATGTGGACCCAGTAAAGGGTCCTATAGGGTTTTGTAACGCATTTATGGGATGTCATCCCAAGGGGTTTTCCCATGTTTAGGCCTTATTGTAAGGGTTTGTAAAAGTATAAATAAAGAGTAATGTATTGTAGAAATAGTGTGGTTATGTGTGAACAGAAGTTCTTTTGTGCAAAGAAGTGTATATGGTCGAGGCTTTGTGCTCGACTATGATTTTGTAGAAGGTGCTAAGTGTTGTGATAGGAAGTTTGGCTCTGTGCATTTGACCTGGTTTTGGGAAAGAGGATCTAGTGCTTAGTGCATAGATCTCTTCTATAGTGCGGAGTTCGACTCTATGGCTTATTGCGCAGGTGTGACTGAATGTAATATCTCAACAGATAATAAAAAGGCAAAGCGGTTTGTGGACATATCCCCACCCTGGGGTGAACCACGTATACCTGGTGTCTCATGGTTTTCTTTGTGTTGTGTTATTTATGTTATAAATATGCTTAGTTATTTGATTATGATCTGTAATAGATAGCTCTTTTATTGTTAAGAAATTTTGTTAAGGGGTAAATGAATGCTAGATTTAACTTATAGTGTTAAGTGCTAAATGTTAAGTGCTCAGGGTATATAATCATTTGTTGCTACTACATCGATTTATCTTTGATTATGCTCTGTGATGTTAAGAAACTAATGCATGCCAATTCCTAAGCGTCAATAGAATATTCTATGAAGCGATATTATCATAGATCTGTGTCCCAACCTATTTACAGACACCTACGTCTTGTAAGCCCCCCTGCTTCTACCTCAGGTGAGACTTCTCTTGCTTCGCAGGTGTTTCCGAAAGGGTCGGTAGTCGGGGTTTTTTTGGTGTGTTGTTAAGCGTTGAACCCTGGGTCTTCCCCTATGCCAACACACACTCACCTAGGAAATTATTTTCCTAAATTTTATATTCCAATACTGATCATGCTTCCATAGAGGAGAATATTCTCTCTATAGAATATTCCCCTACAAAATAGGGCGCTTATTTTTAGTTCACAGTGAGTTACACTCAATTAGAATAGTGGATGTCACTCATGCATGTAAACCTCGGTTTTATCACCAATAGTTGCATGTGTTTCTCTCACTTCCACACATGTGACTTAGTTAACTGATGATTACATGGATCAATTAACTAGGACTAGGTGGCATATTACTTTGGTTTTTGTCAGTGAGTGTCTAGATCTCTTCAGATCACTATTATGGCACAATAGTTACTCATGTAGCCTATATCAATTGTAAAGTATTCACTCTTTGAGTGTGCAATACAGATAATAGAAATGATTTCATTATTTTCTCCCATTTTTTTCTTCTCTCTCCATCCATCATTGCAAGTTGAGTATGTTTCATTGTTATCTATATATTATGTGCAGGTATCTCAGAAACTCTAAACTCATCAAATAAACATGTAAACAAGTTGTGAATCCAAATGGCTTCGCATCTAGCCATATGTTAGGGACCTAACCTCCCTAACCCCTCACATAAGTAGAATAATACATTTTCAATGTAATAAAGGTCGATAATAGTTAATAAGGCATATTTAGTAAATGTGAAAAATTCAATGTAAGAAGACCTCATAGAATCTTCCACTTCTATAAATATCTCCCTATACAATGTTATTTATAATATAATAATTAGTACAAATAAGAGTATGAGGCATGAGAAATATTTTTCTTGAAAAATATTTCTCATGCCTCATACTCTTATTTGTACTAATTATTATATTATAAAGAACATTCTCTATTGGAGGTTTCCCCCTCGAAGAGGAAAGTGAAAATTTCTTCCTATCAATAAAGGTATCTATTTTGGTTGTGGTTCTCTATATTTTAATTGTCCCACTATTATTTTTCTACAATATTTCATTTTCTGTTTAATATAATAGATATGGTACCTAAAAAGTGGTATCATAGTACTTGCCTTTGCAGAAACTATAGGATTTGTTTTTCAAGGTAGAGACATGTATTTTCAGTGTATTTAAAGAACACAAATATTTCATTCAATGGGTAAAAATGTGGTGGGGAAGACTACACATAGGAAATACAAAAGGTTTCACGGGGTTGTCTATAAACCAAAGCTTCACCTTGTTGGAAACCTCTATAACACCTATTGGTACCATTTGAGTAGTACCACACCAGACATAATATGTACACAACCATCACTTTCACATACCGAAAAGTGTATAAAGAGTTCCCTAGGTCTCCTGAAACCATTACTAGATCATTCGATCAGCCACCTGAATGATATAGTGCCACCAGGAATAGCACTCAGGGGGATACTCTCTAATACTTGGGTAATCGGGTAGTACGGATAAGGGTACGGTCAAGCCTCCTTGGTTCCTTGAGATATTGGGTTGATTACTATTATTTGAACCCACATGTATATCAGATATTTATAGCATACGACAAACCCTTGTCTGTATAAACCATGAAATCCCTAACCTTTGGGAAATAAATAGAAAAGAAAATCCACATAAAATATCCATTACAACGTAACCTTTCCTCCTGGATTATGGTTGCGAAATTCCTATAGAATATTTCCTGCTATCAATTTTGGCACTTTGTCATTGTATTTTTCTTTAGGTCGAAGTATAACTCTGCAGAAGTATATAAAAAAAGTATAGTGTTCCATTGGAACCCTTACTTGGGACCTATTTCATTGGATTCCACTCTTCGTCTTGGTCATAGTGGTACCTAAAAATTTTGATCCTTTTTTTTTGTGGACCTGACCCCCTTCCTAATACTCTTATTTGTGACCCATCCCATTGGACTCCCCTTTTCTCCCTGATCGTTGTGGTACCTAGCACATATAAGCCTTTTTTTTTATGTGGTCCCACCCAACCTTCTGGACACCCTTATTTGACACCCATCCCATTGAATTCCTATTTTCACCTTGGTCGTTGTCATATATATTGTTTCTATATGTTTTTTATGTGGACCCACTTAGCCTCCCTAGCACCCCTCATTTCCAAATGGCCACGACCCACAATCAAGAAATCCTTCACCTGCAAGAAGAATCCAAACATCACAGGTAGAAAATACATAGAGTGACTTCTGATATTACTTCCACCAATTCCAAATTAGCAACCTTCGAGGACACAGTTACAAGTGAATTCGTATAATTTAAGGGTGAATTGTCCTCCCTAACCATTGCTCTCAACCAATGGTTAAAATAGTCCCATGGTTCTCCTGCTTATGAACAACCTTCACACTATGAAGTTGAGGACTCTTCACATAATATGGCCTTTCATTCCAACTCCCTTCATCATGAAACTCATCTTCCCAGAGTTGAGGTGAAAACATTTGATGGCTTAGATCCCACAGGCTAGGTCACTCAATTGGAACAGTATTTCTCCTTGCATGGAATTACTAATGAGGTTTCCAAACTTCATTATGGTGTCCTCTATATGGATCCTGAACACTGGAAATGGTAGAAATGGTGTAGAAAGACATGCCAAGGGTATGTTTCTTGGACATAGTTTGTTGCAAAGATTTATGAATTCTTTAACACTCACACCCACTATCTAGGCCATTTGACCAAGTTGAAACAATCTAACATAGTGGAAGACTTTATATCTTCCTTTGAACACTTGTCTTTTCGAATGGAGGGTATGTTAGATGCCTTCTTCATGTAATGCATTATCAGTGGCATCAAGGATGAAATATGTGCCAAGGCCCTAATGGCTCACCCTAAAACTTGGTTGGAAGCTACTCAACCAACCAAGGAAGCCCAATAGATTGTCTCTACATATAACTGAAAACCCCCCTTTATTCCTTGCACTCGACCTACCAATCATACCTTTCTTGCCACTCCAATCAAGATTTATAAATTAACTTGGGTATAAGTGGTTGAACACCAACTCAAGGGACTTTTCTATAAATGTGATGAAAAATATTTCTCGAGGCACAAGTGTAAGGAACAAAAACTTTTTATGGCCATTTCTGAGGATGTTGTTGATGAGGAGGTCGAAGTTTCCACATTGGAAGACCTACCCGAACCGATGCTCCTACTCCACCATCTGATCCACCAGAAGTTGAGTCATTGATTTCACTACATTCCCTTATTGGCTTCTCTACTCCCTAAACCCTCAAGATCATTGGATACATTAAGCTCATTGGCAGTGGAAACACCCACAATTTTATTCATTGTCGCATTTCCCATGAAATCAATTGCTATATACGTCATGCCAACAATTTTTAAATAATGATTTTCAATGGAGGTTCCATGAAATGTGGAAGGTGTTGTGAAAATATGTACCTACAAATTAGTTAGTACCACCTGAAATATCATATGTTTTATATCGACATGGGTTGTTGTGACATTGCTCTCATTGTTGAATGGTTACGCACTATGGGACCCATCCTCATGGATTTTAAGGAAATCACCATGCAATTCCAACAAGAGGGACAATAGTATAAGTTCCAAGGAATCACAACAGGCTAACCTGAGATCATCGGTTCCCATCGAATGGAAAAGCTCCTCAGAATAGGTCATTCAGGAATTATTTCCTAACTCCATTCCATTCAAGAATTCAAGAAACTATTTGTGCATATTGACCTCCAATATATCCTCTCCAAATACCAAGTCATTGTTTCCACTCCTTAAGGACTTCCCCCTTTGTGGTAATCATGATCGTTCCATTCCTATAGTACTGGGTAGCCTTCCTCCAAATGTTATCCCTTATTTTCATCCCTTTTCCCAGAATAATGAAGTTGAGAAAATTGTTCAATAATTTCTCAAAGTAGGCCTTACTTGTCCTAGTATCAGCCCCTATTCCTCTCTAGTGGTCATGGTACTCAATAAAGAAGGAACTTGGCACATGTGCTCTGAATTTCATGCCCTCAAACAACTCACCATAAAAGATAAAATTTCCTATTATTGTCGTTGATGACCGGTTGGATGAGTTGAGTGGTGCTCAGTACTTTACTAAACTTGATCTCCATTTTGGCTACCACCAGATACATATCAAAGATAAAGACATTCCCAATATTGTCTTTAGAATTCATGAGGGTCACTATGATTTATTGTTCATTCCCTTTGGCCTATGTAATGCTCCCTCCACTTTCCAAAGTCTCATGAATCATGTCTTCCATCCATTCATTCATCATTTTTTCTTATTTTTCTCTGATGATATTCTCATATATACAAAAACAATTGGAATCCCATCTCTCCCATGTGGATCAAGTTCTCCATCTACTCTCTCAAAATAAATGTTTCCTCAAATATTCTAAATGTGCCTTTGGAGCCTCTAGAATGGATTACCTGGGTCATATTGTAGGAAAGTATGGTGTATGGGTGGATCCTAAGAAAATTGAATATTTGAAGGATCGACCTCACCCTAAAACTCTTAAGAGATTATGTGGCTTTCTGGATTTAACAAGTTAGTATCTCAAGTTTGTTCAGAATTATGGAAAAAATGTCGCAACTCTCATTACTCTCCTTAGAAATAATGCTTTCACTTGGACTCCAACAACTGATCAATCCTTATATTCCTTGAAAGAGGATATGTGAACGACTCCAATCATGTCTCTTCCCAACTTCAAAAAGACTTTTTTCCCATAATGTGATGCTTGAGGGAAATGAATTGGGGTAGCCCTCATGCAATATGGCAGGCCTTTGGTCTTCAATATTAAAACAATTTCGGAGAGACATTTGGGCCAATAAATATATGAAAAGGAAATTTTGCCTATTATTCAGCCATGGATCTATGGTTTCCTTATCCCCTGAGGCAATGCTTCCAAATTAAAACTAATTATCAGATCCTCAAGTGTTTTTTGGAATAGTCAATTTTGTCCCCGAAACAACAAAAATGGGTGACCAAGATATTTGTATATGATTATGAGATCATTTACAAGAAGGGAAAATAAAATATGGTTTTTGATGCTCTTTCCCAAAAGTATGAAGAATAAGGGCCCCACTTTTCCCTCCCCTTCATTGTACCAGATTGGCTCCAAGTTGTTCACTAGGAATGGTTGCAAGACCCCAAACTCTCCCTCTTGATCCAACAATTCCAACACCATTATCTAAATTCTCTGGGGTACTCTTGGAATAATGAAGAGATTTTCTACAAAGGACATATTTATTTAAGAAAATAGTTGCAACTTAAATCCACAGTGCTTTTTGAGATTCATGCTTCACCCACGGTTGGGAATTTAGGGTTTACCAAAACCTATGAAAGGGTCAAATATTCTTTTTTTTTATGGTATGAAACAAGACGTCCACACATTTGTGGATGAATATAATGTCCTTCAATGAAACAAGGGAGAAATATTCAAATCCCTAGGCACAATCCAACCATTTCCAATTCCCCCTGCTATTTGGAGGGATATTTCTAAAGATGTCATTTTTTTGCTAAATTAGGCAATAAGTCAGTCGTCATGGTTGTTGTCTGCTATGGGATGACCTAGGTTCTGATTACAATATTACCAAAAAACCCTTCTACCATCAACCCTTATGGATACCAGAAGGAAACACAGCACACAGATTGCACTACGTAGTCTCACCCGAGATAGCTTCTATGTCTTGTCATAGGACTCAGATGTCTATAGCCCAAGGATGGGATGTGTTTCTCTCAGAAGCATTTAACCTACTTATTGTTCACCTTCAACCCTCATTAGATCTTATTCCATACCATTGTCACAACTATTCTACTAGGAATTTATTAATCATTCTAGCCGCATTTTATCATAACCAAGTATTCATCTATTGTAAAACAAGATCTTGATCTATTTACTAACAATAGCATTCCTTTACTTAGTGTTGTTATACAAGTTAGATTAGCTTATTCCTACGACACAGTGTTCATTCCTTTAACAAGAAACATATTCATCATAAAAAATTATCAAAGTAAATGCAATCATAAAAATTGCATACAATCATATAAAACACAGATATATCGTGGTTCACCACCCCTTGGGGTTGCTTCCACAAATATTTTTCACTTGGGATCTTTATTCATAGTTTCTGCAAAATCTAGTGTTGTGCACTGTACATTTCTTCCTCCATTACACTTGATCTCCACATATCGCATAAGTCTCTCAACGAGACCTTTTACTCAACTCAAAAAAAACCTATTATGATCTCAACATTACATTTGTCAACAAAAAGGACAACCTCCTCATCGTCCTAATACATTCTACTTATCCAAAACTAGGAGATATCCCTTACTTAAACCCTAACCCTAAGAGGATTAGGTTTTTCCACTTTATCCTTGACTTAATCTTGGCTGGTCCTTGATCCAACCCTTTCTCCAACTCGACACCTGTCCACTTTCCAACTGCTCCGCAACAGTTTGTCCACTTTCTAATTGCTTTTCTCGGCACTACTTTTTCCTCTTTTTCAGTGTTGCTTTTCTTCTAACTCCGGTGTGCTCCCCTATTTTTTGGCGCTTCTTTAATTCCTTCAAAACTTCCTCATTTTTTCCAAAAATTGGTCTGCGCCAACAGGCCTCCAATAGTGACATTGTGACTCATCTCAAGTCACTCACGAACTCCAACATCTTTCAATGCTTGTGCCAGTGCTTCGTACATCTATTTTATCCATTGTCATTTCTCCTGAGCTTCAATTATCTTCAATGTCATGGCTTCTACCACCTGCGCGGTGACTGGAGGTATTAATATCTCTCCCCCCTCCAAGAATATCTTCTCTATGCTCAATTTTTCTTCATCGATCTCCATGACCAATTGCTCTACCTTTTCTTGCAGGGGCTCCAACTGAGCCTATCTTGCAATTTTTTGTGCCTGCAGTGCTTTTTCCTCTGCCTGTAGGCTCTTCATTATGTGGCAGTCTTGATCTTCTCTATAAGTGAAATTGTTTGTTATCGCTAATTTACATATTCCATTGTTGTATTCAATTTGTCTTCCTTCCCTTGCATCTCTTGTAGGCTCCCATCCTCTAAGAGTTATGTCCACGGCTGGGCGCTCTTTTCCAACAACTCTATAATTCTATGTATATTATGTGCAATGTTCTCTACAGATGCTTTTGTGTCCTGCTCTCTTTGTGATCTAACTTCTGGAGAAGTATTAGGTACTATGCACTCTTCCAGCTCCTTGATCTAGTCTTTATATTGCTCCAAAGCCTACACTATTTTCCTCATCTTCTCTTTCGAAGATGCTCCCTTTGATTCTATGTTGTCTAATATGGTTTGAAAATATACATTGATTTTTTTCTCCATCTCATTCAATTTTTGTTGCACTATCTTCTTTGCCTTCCCTTCTTGGATAACTACCTCCTTTAGTGGGGTGTTTTCTTCCTGCACCAACTATAAGTTTGTCGCATCATACCTTGCCCTAGATTAAATTTCCTACACGAAGCTAACCTGTAATTTATACAGCGCCTTTGTTGGAATCTTGGGAAATGCCAAGTCCAATGTCTCAATGTATTTTAGGGGATTATGTGATGTCTCCTCATCAATAAACAAAATCTCAAGTTTTATGATGAAATTTACACTCCCCTATGCCATGATTTGCATTGTCTCTCCAGCAGGTGTTCCTTCTCTAGTCTGTGTTGGTTTATCTTTCTATTTCTACTCTACCCTGATCCTCAACTACTCCAGTGCATTTTTCACTTCCCCTACTTTCTCTAGAATCAACGCCCTATGATTCTCGACATTCTCCCATACTTCTGACAGTCGATATTCAACAGTGGTGGGTATCATCTCCACATCATGTGTTGTCAGTGATGTTTGCATTGGAGTTATGTGGTCCTTCGCCTTCTTTCTAGAGCCACTTACTTTCTCCCACGTTCTCTTTCTTTGGGCATCCAATGTCTCAGATGCCTCTGGCATCTATGTATCCATGCTTGTATCCTGCCCAATTTCTTCCTCCATAGGTTTATCCTGTGTATCTTTTCTTATTTCTTCTACACCTGCTTGCTTTGTTGTACTTCTTAGTGCCTGCTCTGTTTGTGGTGGGTCCCGTGTAGAACCATGTTGTGATTTATTTTGTGTCCTTATTTTATTTTTTATAGGGATTTTTGTCCCCACTGGACCTTGTGTTTATTTTTTCTTCTTACTGGTGCCATTCCTATGTGTCTTCTGTTCGGGGATTGTTCTACCCTACTTCTAAGTTTGTACTGATGGTGTTGTTTTAGGGATCATTATCACTTTCCACTCTTCATGCCAATCCTTCTACTCCATCTGGATGTCTTTCATTGTCACGCAGTAACTCAGTTGTAGCCACTCCTTGGTTGGATCCCTCTTTTCATGCAGACACATGCTATGGTGCGATGCTTGGAAATTTTCTATCTGTCCAAACTCCTAGACAGTTTCTAGGGAAATCCTCCATGTGTTTGCTAACCGGTTCTGGATCTCCGTTAAGTACAGAGTGAATATGTCGATGTTTATTTTCTTTTCCTTTGGGTCTATCGTGCTTCGAAGCGACATGTAGTGGGTTGCGCCACACTTTCCTGTCCTCTGCAGGAACATATTGTATGTTGGTTCTTTCCATCCTACCAATGAAATGAGGATGAGTAACCATGAGTAGTGGAAATTAGAACCCCAATATTGTGTGTCCTTTCCATCCTCCAAGAAAGAGTTAAGTAGATAAGGGGGCCATATCATCGAGATCCCCTTCATGAACTGTGTTGCAGATTCTACCACTCTTGTTGGTACTTCCTCCTTTCTGCACTTGTGCATTAACTTACAACCTAACAGCCTTGTCACAAATCTCATTGCAGGATCATTTATGTAACTGGTCTTGATTCCCTTGTTACCTCTCTTTGCACCATACTTTTCCTTGATTTCGTCGGAGATGGATTTTTTGTTTTGTTTTATCTTCCAATTACTTCTCTGGCTTCTCCCCATCCATAGGTAGCCTCGTGATTGTTGCAATCAAATCAACATTGATAGGCACTGGCCTATCCATCCAGATAATTTCTCCATGCACCCTTGCTAGGAGTTTCTTCACACATCCATTGATGTGTTTACTGCACCCAAAGTGTGGTATATCTAGAAAATTCATTATTCATGTATTTTATAGTCCTAGGATCCACTACGCAGGCTCCAATAGTGGCACGCCTGATGTGCCCTCTCCCTTGCTCTCCAAATAGTTTTGTGGTGCCAAATCTGGGAATTTGACTACGTCAGCTACGTCATGATCAGTGTATTTTATGGTATCTTCTCCTCCCACCATCTCATCCTCGTCCTTCACTCCCTCGGGGATCTTTGGCATTACAATTGCCAATTCCACCTGTGTGCATGATATTCTTTGCACACTGCTCTCAGCTCACACCTTCTTCCTCCCTTGCGGGGATGACACCTCGACCTCTGGTATGCCCTGTCGCTCTGTTTCATGCTCTTATTCTGGATCTAGTCCCTATTACGCTGAATCTATGGCATGTTTTCCCTATTGTGGCCCTTTTTCCCTAGATGTGTCGAATTTTCTCCTCTCTACGTCCTCATCCGGCTTTATGAACTCTTGTGTCGGGTTTTGTTCCTCCTCCACATGCATTGTAGTAGGCTCATCCTCCAGCATGTGAATCTCATCCACATCCATGACTATGGGAATATCTTGTGTCCCTGTTTGTTTCACCCAAGCACTACTTCTTGTGTTTCTCTCGTCCCTTCTCGATGCTCCAAAGCTTGGTGGTGACATCCTGCTGAAATTCAAACTACTAACCACAAATATCCACTTTTTGTTATCACTTCACACTCTCTTGAGCTCAACTCTCGCTCTTTGTTCTTCTCCTTAGCAGAAAAATGAAAATGACCACATTTCCCCCCTTTTGTGACTTTATATCAGGACGGCGAAATGACAATTGGTATGCATTAATAGTTGTCACTTTTTCACTTTTTCCTGCGTGCTCCACTTTTGTGTCTATCAACTATTTTCCAACACGTAGTTTCTTTAACACTAGTTTTTCTGGGGCACACTTGTTAATGCTAACAATTCTATTACATCAAAACCTCTAATATTCTTCTATCTTTTTGTATTTTTTTATATTTCTTCTTTTTATGTATTTTTGTCTTTTCCTTCTAGCATCTACTATATAAAGTTTGTACAATCATACCTTCTTTCTTATTTTTCACCTCAGGTCGTTAGGTCGACTGTCTTGATACAGATTTAGTCGACTTCCATTCACCAATCCTTTGAGATTCTTCCCTACAAGATATTTCAGTTGCATAACATCTCCATTTGTGATGGCCTCTACCTGATAAGGCCCTAATGAGTGCATATTTAACTTCCCAGGGTGTTGAAAGTACCTATTGTCATAGAGGAGAACTAGATCTCCTTCCTTAAATATTTTCTTCTTTATGTGCCTATCATGCCAATATTTTTCCTTTGCTTTTTGTACTTCCTGGAGAAATCCTGCTAAAATTATGTCTTCTTACACCTCCATCAACTGATTCAATATTTCCTATGCAACACCTTCTTCTATCATGTTGGTGATTACTGGAATGCGCAAACTAGGTACTAAATAGACTAGGTACTAATTAATCCAATGGAACCATTGCTTCCTGCCCATACACTAGTTTGAATGGTGTATGTCCTGTAAGATTCTTGCATCTAGTTATATAATCCCATAACACTATTGACACCTTCAAATCCTAATCATCCAGGTTCACACTGCAAATATTTGTGAGTGCATTCTTTAGAATCTTGTTAAAATCTTCTATTGTACCATTTTCCATGGGATGGTAAGGTGTTCTCTTTTGATGATATATATTGAATTTTTTTGTCATAGCTCTGATTGTATTGTTAATGAAATGTGTTCCCTGATCACTCAATAAAATTCTAGGACATCCAAATCTAGTCACCACGCTCTCAAAGAGAAGCTACGCTGATTTTTTTGCGTTCCAGTCCTTCACTAGGGTTGCTTCTGACCATCTGGTTAAATATTTTGTCAAAGTGATGATGTATCTGGCTCCTGATCTCCATGCTAGTGGATTGATGGGTACAATGAAATCCACATCTCATTTATCAAAAACCTGTAGAGTTTCTTAGGGCATAAGTGGCATGTCATCCCTTTTGGATGGTTTTCCCACCCTCTCACAAACATCATAGGTCTGACAGTATTCCTTTGTGTCCTTATGTACTATAGGCCACCAAAATCCTATGTGCAACACCTTCTTTGTTGTAGGATTTCCTGCATACTTCCCTGGACCAATTATCCCTTCATGTGCTTCTGCTATCACCATGGAGCGTTCATGCTCCATCACACATCTTATCAGAATTCCATCTGCACCTAACTTGTATAAATGACCAGCAATCAATTGATAGTATGCAATGCGCACTACAAACTATTCTTTTCTGTGACAGTAACTTCCTTGGGATCCATTCCTGTGCTAAGAAATCCAAGAATGTCAACAAAATAATCATCAACAATCTGAATAGAAAACAATTTATCAAGAAAATTCTCCTCCAAGTTCTTTGGCTCCTCTCCATTCATAATTCTTGACAGATGATAGGGTATTTCATTCAGCTTCTCTAGTCTTACTATGATTTCAAAATTATATTCATGAAACAATAAAAACCATCTACAGATCCTTCCCCCCAACATTGGCTTGTTAACTAGGTACTTTAATGCAGAATGATCTGTAAGCATCTTAAAATGTTGACCCAATAAATATTGTCTAAACTTATGTAAGGCATATACCATAGCCAGACCTTCCCTTTATGTAGTATTATAGTTCTTCTCAGACTTATATAAATTTCTACTAGAAAAATATATTGGGTGATCAATGTCTCCTTCACTTGGTTGTGCCAAAATTGCTCCAAGTGCAATGGATGAAGCATCCACATGCACATGAAATTCTTTTGTCTAATTTGGAAAGCTCAAAATTGGTGTTGTCATTGTTTTCTCTTTCAGTATGTCCAAGCTCTATTGGCATTCATCATTCCACTAAAAAATTATGTCTTTCTTTAGTATCTTATCCATGGTCACAATAATATTTGCATAGCCCTTTATTAATTTCCTATACTACCCTGTGTGGCCCAATGTTTTTTCTCAACTGGCTCACTGACTTTCAACAATATTTGCAGGGTCTATTATCAATCCCTGTTTGCATACAATGTGTCCAAGTAGGATTCCTAACATTGTATTGAATATACATTTCTTAATGTTCAAGGAAATATTACATCGCCTACATATTTCTACCATTAAATTTCTACATGGTCCTTCAATAAACTGAAGACAGTCCAATCTTACCCAGATAAAGTTCCAAAAATATATGTATAAAATACTTAAATGCAGCTACAACTTCTCTAGAAAATATTTATGATACATTTTTTAAACCAAATGGAATTATTGTGTACTCATAGGACCTCCACTTTGTTGCAAATGTGGTTTTCTACCTGTCCTCCAGAGCAATTATGATCTGATGGTAGCCTAAAAATCCATCTATGAAGGAGTAGACTTCATGTCCTCCCATATTCTCTAAAACTTCATGTGTAAATGGAGTAGGAAAAGGATCATGTAGGCATGCATCATTTAAGTTTCTCATATCCACACATATCCTAATCCCTCCAGTCTTCTTTTCCTAAACCACCATTGGACTAATCCACTCTGATTCTTCTACAGGCTCTATGATTTCTGACTGTAGCATTATGGCAAGTTCTTTCTTAACCTTATGCTTATAGATGGGGTTTAATATGTATGGTCTCTATCTCACTGTTCTTGCATCTGGCCTGAGGGGTATCTTCATTTCTCCAAGTTCTCTGCTACCCCTTTCATCTCTGAAAATATGGCTGGGAATAAGTCACTTTATTCGCATAGTAATTCAGTTATATTTTCCATTGTCTCACTATCCTAGTAGTCTCCAATGTTGGATATCTTGGGCTTCTCTTCAGTCCCAATATTGACCTTTTTAATCTTCATAGGTGCAGTGAACTCTTCTGATTGTAATTGGGGTCCTTCCAACCCTCTTTCTCCTTCCCCTTATACTATATGTATGTAACATGGGTTGTCTTCTACTTCTTCATCCTCTGCGACCTCATAACAGTAAACTAATTTTTCAAGTGTTTATTTTCTATAATCTTTGTCTACTCTCACTCTATCTACCCCATATTATTCAAATATATTCTTTCTGATCCTTTTTAATGCTAGATCCACCCATGGATTCTCATTTTTAAATCCAAAATTCTTAATAAAGTTTTGTTGCACTGTGCCCCAACTCACAGTTTCTCTGTGCAGTTCCTGCTCCTTGTACCAGTTACTAGGTATTCCTTCTAATGTATGAATAAAGTAATGTGTCCATTCCCCTGGTGGTACCAATCTCTAGTTAGTGACACAATAATTTATGTGATGTCTTGGGTTACCTCTTCCATCATACTTCTGTAAGGATCTATCATGTGGATTCCTACTATTGTAACCTATCTCTACACCCCTACCTCTCCTCTCTCATTTCCGTATGCCTTCATCAAAATTTTCCTCTTCTGGTTGATAAAGTCAGTTTCCCATATTTTCAATGATCTATTTTTCCTTATTGGATTGTTTGAATGATTCTTTGCATCGAATTATTTATTTTTTCCTTGAAAGATAATTACATGTATAGTTTGAGTTTGAAATAATTTTCATCATGTTTTCCACTAATTGAACATGCAGCAGGCCCACCAAGCCATCCAGGTCCACCAATTTCTTTATATGCACAATAAGAAACCATGAGCCAAAATGCATCATTCAGAGAAGTCCATTTCGGGCTTGAAATTAAAGAAAACAAACGGGTTCAATTTTCATCTGTTAGATCAAGCAAATATTAAGTCACGATCATCAGATCTCATTGGAGAGAGATCGACGGTGGGGAGGAATTGTGGGGATATAGAAGAAAATTAAATTTTCTGCAAGTTTTGATCTCGTAATCGCTCAATATCGTTGCTCTTTCTATATCAACAGATCAACGGTGCATATTGATCCTGCTATGAGCGAGCATCTTTGCATTGCGGGGATAGGGAAGGAAATTAAAGAGTGAGCGAGTTGAGTCTCTGCAATCACTCGTGGTCATTGATCTTCAAGCAAGAGACATGTGTTAGGCGATCTCGTACTCCAGGAGGAAACAAGCAGAAGCTGAGTGAGTAAAGGACTCCTGAAGGCCAGAAGCCTGGAGTTCATTTGGACTGTCCATCAACGAGGACATGCGGTGCCAGATCTCTCAGTTCAGAGACTTAGCACTCTAGAAGGTTTGTGGAGTGAAGCACTAGAGAAAGAATTACCCGAAGTTCTGAAGTAAATCTCAGCCTTCCAAATCAAGAGTCCACGTGCAAGAAGATCTAACACTTCAGAAATATGAAACTTCGGAGGATTGTGTGATAAAGCAAAAGAAAACTCTCGAAGCCTTAACTCCCGAAGTGAATCTCGGTCATCCAAAAAAATAGGACATGTGGAGGGATTGTAAGTTTTAAACCTACGAAGTAAAGCAATGCATATAGATTCTTAAGCAATACAGAAATTAATCAATGGCTCATACACAGAATACACAGAGATTTTTACCGGAAACCCTCAACCGGGAAAACTTTCTTATTTTCATTATATCAAATTTCACCATTCGCCATACAATATATACAATGTTTTTAGGTATTCCGTAGATACCAAAACCCTAATCCCTTAATCCAGGATTAATTTACAAATCAGCTAAAAATAGCAAAATCCGC
>SNQJ01S0000063.1:189775-258964 GCA_010110895.2 Picea sitchensis | reverse complement strand
AACCGGGAAAACCTTTCTTATTTTCATTATATCGAATTTCACCATTTGCCATACAATATATACAATGTTTTTAGGTATTCCGTAGATACCAAAACCCTAATCCCTTAATCCGGGATTAATTTACAAATCAGCTAAAAATAGCATACCTGCCCCCCCCTGGGACCCCCTTAGGAAAGCGCACCCACACACACACACATGCAAAGAATATAACACACACCCAACAGGGATATATCTCACTTCGGAGATACGACACTTTGGAGGATTGTAAGAACTATGCATTGAAAAGGCCCGAAGCCCGAACTCCCAAAGTAATTGTGGACCATTGATCTCAAATCAAAAAGAATCGTCAATCTTTGCAGCAGGTAAGAAAGGAATATCACCCGAAGGCCTGAAGTCTTGAATTAATTATGGACCATTGATCTTAAATGAACGAGGATCGTAGATCTTTGAAATAATTTTGTTATTCGACCATTCAGACATTCAGAGAAATTGAGACCTTCAACATCTAAACTCTCGAAGACTGAAGTCTCGAAGACACATGGCACTCATTCTCTTGAGACACATGGAACTCATACGTTAAGACACATGGCAGTCATTTCAGGCCACCACATCACTTTGGGCCCGTACTAGTCCGGGAGTTATACAAACTTTGCATCTAAAATATCTCGAGCTCTAAGAAATTGGTGCCATCACTAAATCAGATAGGGGAGTTATAATATGGCATAAAAATATAACTTTAGAAAGGGCGCTAAAGTAGCAGGGTCCTCTAAATCACATATTTTGACACTATCAACTGCCACACTTCATTGCGGGGACGTAAAATGCTCGAACATTAATTTTCCAGAGTGCTCCCACAATTGAAACCATGGTATAGCTTATGAGGTATGTGGCATTTGGTGGTGGATTGCGGAAGTCAGAGCGGTGTGGATCCAAACCACCCTCGACAACTTCCATAATCACGTGCTTATATGACATCAGGTCACCACGTCACTCTGAAAGATTTTCACACTACACATCTAGTTGTCTCCAGTGGCCTCCAATAACACGCATGCACACCACAATCAATGACGAACTCAGCTCTGTCACTTTGAATCAGTTTCTGTCATAGTCTCAGTTAATTCCAGCGCTCACATCAATCGAGTTTCATCACTAGTGTCAGTTTTCAATTATTCAGTTCAAGACTCTGTTTAGTTTAAAGCATAATAAGTGGTCTTCTATGTGTGATAAGAACCACTCTTTTCATTAATTCAAGTGTGAAGTAGACATTGTTTCACTCTAGCAGTGATTTAGTCAAGTTAATTAGTGTTTTAGTCTGTCATTTGTGTGACACTAGCCAAGGAGGACCCTCATCCATATCATTTTTCCAACCCCAACCATGCTCTTTTCTTAGTAGAACCAATCCTTTAACTGACCAACAAATTATCAAAAGAATAATCATACCAAAACTTGAGGTGGCCTAGCTTTTCCCTTTAGTAGTCAAGTGTAGACTTTAGGACCAACACCTACCAAATCTTATGCACATCAGTTTCTTACACGGATACTAGTCCTGAATTAACTCCTTGCGTGCACCCCACCATCATGTAGGTGTGTCCCTTGGTGCTATATCCAAAACTAGTAGTCTTTGACTATCCAAAACCTCTAATTCAAACTCTGTCAGGAAGTTTTCTAAATTGTCCTCTTCAGTAAATGTGGGAAACTATATTACTTTTGTCCCAACCCATCTTACTGCGCATGTAACTCTGGCACGCCTCCTAGTAGATACTTCATGCAATATTTGTTGCCAATTTTCTACTCTAGTATCTAAATCTGACATATCAGAATCGATACTCCTCCAACTGAGTACTCCATCTACAGTTGTATTCACATAGTATTCCTCTCGCACAGTAGTCCTATACAATTGGTTGACATCATCCTCTAGAACACTGTCAGTCACAGGTTCTACATATATTTCACAATCTGAGGGATCTAAATGTGCTACTACCCTAAAGTTCCCAACTTCTAATATCATCATTCTAGTCTTCAAATTATTTATGTCATGATTATCAAACGCCCAATCAATTCCCAATAGTGTTGGAAATGGTATAGAATAATCCACCATATCCATTACTTCAAAGTCTATTGTGGTGCACACACCATCTATATCCGCCATTTTATTCTTCAATATACATATGGGAATCACTCTTTGTTGGTTTTCTAGCTTCAACTGTATATTAGAATACCCTAGTGTAGGTTCTCCCATTGCTTCCCAAGTCTTCTTTGCAAAATGTTGATATCTGATCCTAGGTCTAGGATAAAATTTCCCATATTAAAGTCTCATATAATTGCATTCAATATGAACTCTCTGTTAGTTATTTTCTTTCTATGGACTTGATTAATATTATTAGGTTATGTTCCTATCCCTTCTTCTATACTATATTTCTCAAGCATATTTTTAAATAAATCCATGTGATTCTTATCATTTAGTAACTTAATGCAAGATTCCAGGAAATTATTTAAGTTACTTACTTTTTTTTTTTTCTCTCCTTTGTAAGTATGATCCAAAGACTGAGGCATATCAAAAATATGAGTATCATACCTCGCTGCAGTTTTTGATGTGGAGGCTTCATCCTCCTTCAGTAACTCCTTATTTGCTTCCTTGAAATTTTCCTTCCCCTTCTTTGCATTAAACTATTGTTGTGGCTGAGTGTTCTTTTGAATCCATCACTGAGATTCCTTCTTTTGAACCTATGCATATTCTCTTATCTTCACTCCTCCTCTAGTCATTGTATTTATGTTCCTCCTAGGATCCCTTACTTCTACAACAATCCATTAAACATTTTGGTTATTTAAATTCCTCTTCTCCTGGATCTTCGTCATTAATTTCGAGCACTCTCCTATCACATGTTATGCTATGCGACAGTACATACATGTTGTTTTTGGTTGAGGGAAATATCTGGCATAGTGTCCTTGTTGTTGACAATTATGGCATATAATAGGCCCTCTACCTTTTCCCATTCCTCCTCTTCCTCTGCCTTTGAATCCTCCTTTGTTCCCCTATGGAGCCATTTTTTGTCAATGATATTGTGGCGCCTTATTATACTGTGGGGGTTGTTGAAACTGTGTCACTTCTTGAAATTGTTGTGCATTTCCAAACTACAGCACAATCTGTCCTGCCATCAACTCAACCTACATCCTGTATGCATCTGAGTTTATTTCCTTAATTTACTCTAGACTTCTACAATTTTTGTCTTCATGTCCCACTGAATTACAAAAGTTACAGAAAGTACTCTTCGATTATGTCGTGTACTTTTGAATCATAGGGGAGTGCCAAGGATCATACCCATGTTTCTTGCATATTTTATACCATGTCCCTCTTGTAGGAAAAGTATTTTTCATCCCTACTCCCAGGTACTGTGCAAATGTCAGACACTCATTCTTATGATGCCCTTCTGATATACATAGGGTACACCACACTGCTTCTCTTTTCTCCCTACTCTTATTCTGGTTTAATTGCACTGTCAAGTTCTTCAGGTCTTCCTTCAACTCCTCTATAGATGGATATGACTGCTTATATTGATTCTCCTCTAACTGCATCGTTGTTTGTAGTGCCTCTTCTTGGGTTTGAAATTTATGATGTCACATTAAATATTTGAAGTGTGGTAACAGAGTTTATAAACAATTGTCTATGTTGCATGTTAGAAATGGGATACCTCATTTTACCTTTCAATATATTGAACTTATTATCAATGTCCCATAACGACTCTCCTGGTTTTTGTCTAACCTCAATCATTTCATTCATAAACTGATCCTCTGACCTCAGCTTCTAAATCTCAATGATCAATTCCTGCTTAATCTCTTATATTGTTCCTGGTGCACCCTTTGGATTGTTTACTGCTAGACTCATATACCAATCCAATGCACGGTTTCTGAAATTTATTGCTAACTGGGCTACTTTTGCTACCTCGTCAATGACTCTTTTTGCTTCCCATATTCGCTCACATATGAATAGGTTCTTCTCTGGGTATTATGATCTATCCCCATGAAAATTTGGTAATCATATAGTTGGATCTACGGCTACCATTATTGAATGTGTTGTACCTGCTCTGTGTGGTACTACTATTTGTGTATTGTTGTTTGGATTTGCACTCCCACTAAGGTTGCTACTGGTACTTCCACTTGTACCACTACCTGTATTTTCGTTAGTATTTCCACTTGTACCCTCACTTATATTTTGATATCCTATATACTTCTGACCATCAATCACTGGTTCTCTAAACAACTCTTTCTTTGTTGATGTGCTAGTCATACATGGGGTTGTAGGTTCTACATTGATTTGGATCTGGACAAGGGTATATTATTCCTCATTAGATTTCGCGCCTCTAGTATTTCTTTCATATGTGGAACACAATATTTCCTCAATGTTCTCCCCAACATGAATATCCTCTACCTCATATTCATCACTCTCCAAGCCTTCCCTCCTGACTACTGCTCTTTTCTTCCTATTAAGCTTATATTGGTAGGGTCTTCCACTGCACGTCATTCTTGCCTTATACATAGTTTCCTGGATCTCCTCTTGATCCATAATAATAGGATATTTCTCATTATTTTTCTCTTATATATCCATTTCCCCCTCCATCTCAGACCTTCCTCGATGTTTCCCCTAACTCCCCCATGCACGTAGGGTATTTTAGTTGTCTGATTCCATAGTTAATACCCCATTTATCATGCAATAATCTATTTATCGAAGTCTACAATGATATGATGTTCCTTCCCCTTAGACCCTTAAGAAACTATTTCTCTTCTACATTGTAAGACTTCAATGTACCTACTACAAATGCAGTGATATACCCCACTACAATGTTGTCTAGCCAGAAATCTACTGCGTGCATGAATTTATTATTTACCATTTTCAACCGTGCAATACTTTCTTTTCTCCACTCCACTGATCTAACTCTATTTTTTGGATGGGTATCTTTCAAGCGTGTTATCTACTCCTATAATAGCATGGGAAACTCACTAAATAAACTCGTTTTTATTCCGTTGAATATGTATCTCTCCAAATATTGTCTTGGATTAAACCTAGAGCTTATGTTATCTTTATGGGAAAATTCTAGTTCTTGAATTGCCAACCATCTTTCAATATCCATTTTCATGGGGTTCCAACCTAAAAACATCCCCTTTCTTAATCCCTGACACTATACTGTGTTATACATCCCTCCCATTCTAATCTTCTAAGTTCCAACCGACAACAGAACCATTGTTGGTTGTTATGGGTCAACCCAGGTTCTGACTACAATATTACCAACAAACCCTTCTACCATCAGCCCTTATGGATACCAAAAGGAAACACAACACACAGAGTGCATTGTGCAGTCTCAACTGAGATGGATTCTATGGGTGGTCGCAGGACTCATATGTCTGTGTCCCAGGGATGGGATGTGTTTCTCTTAGAGGAATTTAACCTACTTATTGCTCACCTTCAACCCTCATTAGATATTATTCCAGACCACTCTCACAACTATTCTACTAGGACGTTATTAATCATTCTAGACGCATTTGATCATAACCAAGTATTAATCTATTGTAAAACAATATCCGGATATATTTACTAACTATAACATTCCTTTACTTAGTGTTGTTCTGCAGGTTAGATTAGCTTATTCCTACTGCACATTTTTCATTCCTTTAACAAGAAACATATTCATTATAAAAACTTATCAAAGTAAATGCAATCATAAAAACTATACACAATCACATAAAACACAGATATACCATGGTTCACCCCTCTTGGGACTGCATCCACAAAGATTTGTCACTTGGGATCGTTATTCATAGTTTCTCCAAAATCTAGTGTTGTCCATTGTACATTTATTCCTCCATTAAACCTGATCTCCACAGATCGCATAAGTATATCAATGAGACCTACTCATCTCAAAAAAATCTATTACAATATCAACATTACATTTGTCAACAAAAAGGACAACCTCCTCATCGTCCTAATACATTATACTTATACAAAAATGGGACAAAACCCTTACAAAAACCCTAACCCTAATCGGATTAGGTTTGTCCACTTTCTCCTTGACTTAATCTCGATTGTTCCTCGATCTAACCGTTGCTCCAAGTCGGTGCGTGTCCACTTTCCAACTGCTCCACAATAGTTTTTCCACTTTCTAATTGTTTTTCTTAGCCCTGCGTTTTCCTCTTTTTTCCGCGTTGATTTTATTCTAATTCTAGTGCGCTCCCCTATTTTTCAGCGCTGCTTTAATTCCTTCAAAACTTCCTTGATTTTTCCCAAAATTATCCTGCGCTAACAATGGTGGTAGTTGATTGTATTTAAAAATATGCTCATTTATGTGCTCTTTAATACCCATTGACCGCATCCACAGTGGCTCAAATTCTCATGGATAATATCTTCAAACTTCATGGCATGCCTCATTATATTATCTCTGACAAAGATCCAACTTTCACAGTAATTTTTGACAAGAATTATTCTAGCTCTAGGGAAGCCAATTACATCTCAACACTGCCTATCATCCCCAGATTGAACGCCAAAGGTATCAGTTTTGGTTGTGGTTCTCTATATTTTTGTTGTTCCCATGGTAATTTTTTGTAGCATTTCCATTTTGTTTTTAATATAATAGATCTGGTACCTAACACCATACTCACTTACATGTAATATTCCTCTACTGAATTGACTTCTACATAACTATTCTACCTATTGAACATGTAATCATTGTTGATCCCAAGGTGAAGAAGCACCCCAAGGTGATTTTTATGTATACTACACTCCATGTCCAATCTAAATATAAATACCTCTACAGCCTCACTCCATCACATCCAAGATACCTCAACCCATACTCCATTTTACCTCTCAATTACTTGAGCACATCCTTTGTTGCTATCCAATGCACCTGTCTTGGCTCCACCATGAACTAACTCAAGGTGTTCATGTATGGATAGGAAGAAATGTTCACTTTCCTCTTCGAGGAGGAAACCTCCAGTAGAACAACACTCTATTAAAATAATTCTCAAGATAAATATTCCTCATGCCGCCTACTCTTATTTATAATAATTCTTATCTTCTAAAGAACTTTCTAGAGGAAGATATTTCTAGAAGAAGAAGATTCTATGAGATCTTATTACATTGACTTGTTCACATTTATTAAATATTCCTTATTAACTAATGTCGACCTTTATTACATAGAAAATATATTATTCCCCCTACGTGAGGGGTTAGGAGGGTTAGGTCCCTAACATTCCCTCCCCCTTGAGAAACAACCTTGTGCTTGAGACTTGAGATGAGGAAATTGTTGAAGAATGGTGTCTGAATCCTAGGTGGCATCTTTTGGAGTTGTATATTTCCACTAAACTAACACTTCCCTGATGGTGCGTTGATGGAGGTGATTCTCTCATTGGTCCAATAATTCTTGTGGCTGCAATCAAATGGAACCTTATTCATCCAACTAAAGGAGAATGATTTGAGGTTGGCAATTAATTCCAATCACTTTCTTTAAGCATGAGACAATAAAAATGAGACGGATCTTACAATTATTGGGAAAATCTAACTAGTAGGCCACAGGTCCCACTCGCTTGAGAATGGTATAAGGACCATAAAATTTGGGAGTAAGTTTTTTATAGTGCTTATCTTTGACTAGAGTATTCTTATAAGGTTTCATATGAAGAAACACCTAGTCCCCTTCATCAAATTGACGTTTGAAACGACCTTGATCTTCTTGTTTCTTCATGCGATTCTGAGCCATGACAAAAACAAAATTGAGGGTATGGAGAATAGCCTCTCAAATTGTAGTATGTTTTTCAACCTCCTAAATCTTTGAGATACCTAGCATGTATGAGAGAACTGGTGGTGGATTTTGTCCATAGAATGCTTTAAAAGGGGTCATGTGAGTAGCTATATGGTAAAAGGTTTTGTATCACCACTCAAATAGGGGTGACCACTAATCCCACACATTTTGTCTATTGTATGTGAAACACTACAGATATGGTTCCAAACACTTGTTGACAACTTCAATTTGGGGTGAAAACATGAAGTTGGGAAACACTTTTTGCTTGTTTTTTGACAAACAAAATGCAAAATTTTATGTTTTTCAACTTCAACCCCTTTAAACCCATATCTCCCCTAGGAAATTCACCTTCAAGTAAACACAATAGTTCTATAGAATTGTATTAGCTACGTACTAGTATTTTTTTTTTAAATTATGGACATATACTGGGACAAATTTGAGGGGCACCAACGACATATACTTTAAAATTTTAGTTATGGATAATGAGTGACATGTGTGGCCCTCATTGTTTTTAAACATGGTTATTCATTTTACAGAAACCAAATGTATGCTCATAATACACACAGATCATACTTGGCAGTGGACTATATGTTGAGGATTTTCAGACTTAAGCACTATTTTTTATTATTTATTGAAATAACATATATTTAAAAAATGGTTCCTTATTGACACATGTTGGTGTCCTCGCATTTTCTTTCAAATATGACTCTTATCAAACAATCTAAAACTACGCTTTTGAAGAGGACAATCAAAGGAACATCCTTGTCATATTTTACATTTTTTTGGTGTTGTCATTATGATGATATTGAATTTTCATTATGACTATTTTCTATCTCACTAAATTTCCTAATGATAAATTTTAGAAAAAAAAATAGTAAAAAATAGAAATCCAAAGTGAAATTCAAAAATTCTTATACCTAAAACTCACAACCAACTAATCCTCCAATATCGACATTATGTCCAAAACATAATTCGTCATCATAGATATGTACTCCTCCACTGTGGTATCCCATCAAACATGTATATTTATCACTTCCTCAAAACTGGAATCATCAACATCAATTATGCTACTCATAAGTGCCATATAGTTCATAAACTTCCTCGAAAGCCTGCAATCCTCGAGGGCACTCCTAGGAGCCTTACCAACATCCCTCAATGACTATAATGGCCACCTAGATCTTCTAAAAGAACTGGAAGGGGGTAAATCCTCCTCCCCACCTGAAGTCTAACTCCCTAAACTGGAAGATGTTGATTGTTTCTCATCCTTCACATTTTTTTGCTCCTCATCCACTATCATTATTGATGAATCATGAGATCTCCTAGATGCCAAGTTATCCTTGAACATAATATATTTTATCACAACTATACTCTTCTACATTGGTATGAAGATATTTTAATCCTTTCAGATATCATTGTACCCCACAAATATACACTTATATCTTGAAGGCTTAAGATTCATCCTCTTCTCCATAGGAACATGGATGTAGAATGGAAAACCAAAGATCTTGAAATTTCCTATCTCTAGATTCTCTCCTGAGAATTCCTCCTCTAGAGTCTTTTCCCCCGTTATCCTATGAGGATTCATGTTCTACACATATAATGTAATGTTACATTCCTTTACCCAAAGAAACATAGGAAACTCCTAGTCATGTATCATAGCCCTGGAAGAACTGATGATGGACCAATTCTTTCTCTCTGCAACCCATTTCTGTTGAGGTTTATATGAGACTGTCAACTCGCTCTTGATCCTTGCCTCCTGGAATAAATCCTTGAATTCATTAGAGGTGTACTCTCCCCCATTATCTAACCTTAAGACATTAATATTCTTTCCTATTTGATTCTCCACCTGAGCCCTGAACTCCTAAAACAAAAACAAGACCTCATCCTTTGTCATCATAAAGAATATCAATGTTTTCCTAGAAAATTCATCAATGAACATCACATAGTATGATGTTCCTTGTATTGATGTTATTGACATCATCCAAATCACATTTGAATGTATAGGATCGAAGAACCCTTGGACCTACTCTTGTTGCTTGGAAAAGAATCCTTGGAATTCTTTCCAAGTGCACACCCTATGCACACTCCTCAAATTCTTATTAATATTAAACTATATAATACTTGTAACAACCCCCCTTAGAATCGAAAACACCTTGTAGTGTAGGTGTCCCAGCCTCCTGTGTCAGGGCTCAAGTAGGTTGTCGTTGTCATGTTCCAAAGCTTGAACATGCTTTCCCTACAACTTGTATAAAGTTCCCTCTTTAACCCCAACGACCATTGTTGTGTCCAGTATATATTTCTCTATATGTATGAGTACTTTCCCTCTCTGAAAAGTAACAAAAAAACCCCTCTCCTCCATAACTGAGAATTAGAAATTTTTCTTCTTCGGTCCTGGTACTTAAAGCACATCCTAGGAATAAAATGAACCTCCTGACTCAAGATGGAACAAAATTGTACCCTCTCCCTTCATTGAATACTTGGCATCATCACCAAGCTCCACGTGAAATCATGAGTCCCTCTCTGACATACTGCTAAATATCTCTCATTCTTTTATCATATAACCAGATGTACCACTGTCGAATTACGTGCACTCCTGGTAGTTGTGCTAGTAGAAAGGAAATAAACTAGAGAGAAATCCTTCTTAAACTTCATTGCAAACTCATTTAGATGTGTCTTTGTTGATGATGTTATATACATATTTCATCTTCCCTTCTTCATCTTTGGACACTAATATGAATAATTTCCATTCTTATGACATGAGAAGCACTTGCTTTTACTTAATTCCTTCTTCTTCTCTAGCTGTGATGTTCATCAATCATTGTTACCTTCTTATTGGAACCCTTTCCTTTTCCCTTCCTTGCCTTACTGAAAAGGGATAGGTTTTGATCACTAATTCCCCGATTGCTTCTTTTAGACTCCCCCCGTGTCTCTTCCTGGATGAAATCATCTCAAAGCCTTTGCCAATCTAGGATTTTTTACCGAGTGCAAACTCCCTTGAAAAATGGTTCCCAAGACTTGGGAAAACCATTCAATGCCACATTGATGAGCTCTACATAATGGAATTTCTCCCCTATAGCTACAAGCTAATAACATACCTAAGTTATCCTCATGAAATACATGATAACATTTTCATATCTAGACATCTGCATGGATATGAGTATATTTCTTAAGACCATCTTCATATTCATGTTAGTGGTCTCGAATAATTCTACTAGGGCATCAAACATCTCATTGGTCGTTTTCTTCTTGGATAAGTGAGGAATTAGATGATCCTTCACTGAATTCAAGACAACGCACTAAGATTTGATCTCCTTCTTCTTGTGAGTTTCCAAAGCTATGTGATATGTCAGTGGAACAACTACTTTGTCCACTATCTCCTAAAGGTTGTACTCCTTCAACGCCAAAGTAAATATTGCTTTCCAAGATAGGAAGTTGGATGCACTATCCAATCTATCTTTAACTCTCATAATTGCTAATGGAATCCCTTAGACATGATAAACTACCTTGGAAATAACCTACTACTGAAATTTCCCATGTACTTACCTATACGACCTTGTACATGCTTGTCACTTCTGAAACCTACATATGTATGTGACTTTGCTTACTGCAATATGCATATGCACATATGTATCCAATGAAACACATGTACATATGTGATTGTTCCTTATAAAAACTCCATACAACTACTCTATATGACTGCAAAACCCTAGATTTATCTCAGTACTAATGTTTCCCTGAAATCCAACCCTTGATTTCTAACTGTTGGTTATGGATGTGCTTAGATATCCTTGCAAATTTGATAAATATGTTATCAATTATTGTGGATATGAGATATGGATTCCTCTCAAAGAAACTTCTCTGATACCAGGTTGATTTTACTTTACTCTGAAACCTAGGTATCTTGTTATCTAGTGATTTCCTTGTTGTAAATCAAATTAGTAGCTCACAAACAACATACACTTGCTGGAATAATCAACCCAAATAAATATAGTTGAAGCAATACTAGAAACCAAAATCTCATACAAAATACACAAATATATTCTTCCCATCATCTAAGCTTATCATTCTAATAACTTCAAAGATTACAAGGGATCCCTTTGGGAAAATGACCCATGGAGAAATACCAAAAACCTTAGACAACACCTGCAAACCCTAGAAACTCCTTTTATGTTGTACGATCCCAATATTTCATGTTTCTTGAAATGTATGTCTTTACTTAAGCAAACACAAGTATATATGAATCTTGTCTCCACAGAAACCCACGTACATGTGCTCAAAGACTATACAAAAAACTCCATATGGATCAACCATGCTTCTGCGACTCCAATCTATTGAAACCCACTTGTGACTTCCTATGGTCTCTCTTCTCCCTAACCTAATCTATAGAATTAATTCCTTCTCCACCTACTTGTGACTTCCTATGGTATCTCTTCTCCCTAACCTGATCTCTAGAATGAATTCCTTCTCCACCTATCCAAGATCTCCTTGAATCAAAGTCCTTCATGATCCAATCTTCCTAAGCAAAATTCCTTCTCTACTCTATATCAATTGTATCATGTGTCTTTTCCTTCACCCTTGCCATGATTTTATAAGATTGCATCATGAACTAACCCTAATATCAAAAGTGATTGGTAGTTGAGATTACTTTTCACTTCACTTGAGATCAATGGCCATTATTTAATTCACAAATTCTAATTAAAGCATTTCTTTAAATAAAACTGAACTATTTAATAAAAGAACTTTACTTTAATAATTCTTTTAATTAAAGTAAAGTCTTAAGGTAGAAGCATTTGGACTACTTCCACAGGTCTAGAAACTTAGACCTATCTAGAAGTACTTGTCTGATGCTACAAACAACAACAATGAAAAGTCTTGATCAAGTAAAACCCGAAAAAGTATAGGTAAAAAATTAAATTTCTGAAAAATCAAAATACGAAAGGTATGCAAGAAAAAAAAGTTAGGACGTGAATTCGAATGGTAACTGGTGGTAAATTCATATGGTAATTGAAGGTAAATTCATACATGAATGAGCAGTAAAATAAAACGTTAACTGGTAGTAAATTTGAATGGAAACTGACGTGAATTCAGTAAGGATGAGCCTGAATGGGTTTTAGGAAGGGAAATCCTAATAGGCTTACATGAAAATGTCTGTGATAAACCTCTTGATTGGTAATAACCAAATATCCCAAAAATGAGAAGAGTCCAAAGGTGTTGCGAGAATGAGGGGTTTCATGTAAAATGGAAAATATGTCCTAAGGTAAAACCCCAAATATGTAAAATATCAAAATGTGAAGAGTCCAAAGGTATTGTGGGAAGGAGGGGTTTCGGGTAAAATGGAAAAGTGTCCTAAGGTGAAAACATGAAAGGTAAATCTCAATAGGATTTTGATTTTCATAAAATTTCATGGTGTGAAGTCAACCAAAAGTAAAATCCAAAAAAATTGAAGCCCTGAAAATCCAAAAAACATAAAGTAACAAGTGTTGTGTGCTAGCGTAGTCCCTGTTGGGTTGAATTGGGACTAAATGCACAGGGATGGGAAAAAGTAGTGGAGGGATATGGAAAGTACAGTGAATATGTGGCAAGAAGAATGAATCACAGGTGGTATCCATGCAGTAAATGACACATGGCCTCTAGAGTCCCATTTATATTTTGAAAGTACATAATATATTTTGCTATGTTGAAATTTTATGTCTATTTTGTCTCTATATGTGGCAGGACAAAAAAACGTTATATTCAAATTAAATAAATACAATTTCTTAACATTCCGCATAGTGGAAGATAAAATTTATGAGGACATAAATATAAAAGGAGATAAAAAACAATTTAATTTGTAATATATCAAAAAATAATATTGCCTGGTACATATTCCTGGAAATTTAAATGAATTTGTCATATAGACTGGGATTGGGGCTCCCGCAGACCATAAGCATAGTGGAAGATAAAAATTTATGACATAAATATAAAAGGAGATAAAAAACAGTTTTATTTGAAATATATCAAAAAATAATATTGTCTATTACATATTCCTAGAAATTTAAATGTGTTTGTCATATAGACTGGGATTGGGCCTCCCGCAAACCATAAGAGAAATATGTACAAGAAATAGGACTGTGAAAAGAAGAAGTGGGCAATGGTAGAGTGTAATACCTGAAAAGAATAAATTGAAAGGTATTAGTCTTTGGCTAGACATTTCTATTTAAGCAAGTGGAATAACTAGGTTGATAAACAAAGCAGGATGTGATCAGTATAGACTTACAGTGATGGTACATATCACCCCTTTTTCTATTTTCTTGTTGATGCTTTTTTATTGATGTCATCAATAGCTACTGGAATCGTGGAAACTACATGTTTAATTTCATCGGCGACATGCTTCAATTCCCTTTCGAGCCATTCTTCAATGTAGCTTCTCATTGGGGCAACGTTGAACTCATTCTGGATTTTTATTTTGAAAATTTCCTTTTCTAATTCCCTGAAGTCGATAGAAATATTACACAGAGCCTGATCAACTCCCTCATTATGTACCGAATAGTCAACTAGCCAGTTGTCGAAGTCATCTTCAAAATATTCAAGGATGATGTAAAACGTTTCCAAAGACAACACCTTAAAAATATCAACCTATTTATCGAAGGCTTGCCCAGTTAAGGGAAAATAGTTGATGATTAAGTTGGGGTCTTGGAAGTCATTGGTCCTTCCGATTAAGTCTATTCTAGTCATATTTGTGAATAATTTTTCTTTCTTTGATATGGCTTGTTCACATGACTAGACAATGAGATGCAGGTTCTTGACTTTTTCTTTCCAGCGTGCATTAAATTGAGCGATCCAGTTTTTGGATGGGAGATATTGTTGTCTTCTTCTCATTTCTATCATGTTGTTGACAATGGTGCCAAAAGGAAGGATTGTCTCTAAATAGAAATTTTCTTCATCTTTTAAATCCGCCTGCAAATGTTCGAGCAAATGATTTTCCCTCGTTCCAAGGGAAGTCATGGTTTGTGATGTCTCCCACGCCTCAATAATCAGTGCCATTATTTTCTTGATGTTATTCTCCACATATCCTCTACATGATGCAAGGAGGCTAAAGGATCCTTTTAACTTGGCTGCAAGAGTGGCAGGCATGGCTATTTCCAAAGGATTGGTAAGCAATGGCATAGGAATCAAAGCTTCTTCCAATTCCTTGACCCAGTCCTTCAGTTTGGCGTTCTCAGCATGAATTCCTCCAATTGAATCATCAAGAGCATATGTGGTCACTATGTGCAGTCGACAAATTTGGGACAACCGCATTTTCGCAAGGTTAACCTCTGAACGAGATTTTCCTTTCTTATTTTTTACATCTCTTTTTTCAATAATTAATTTTTTGGATTGGTTGTCAAAAAATGCACTCTGTAACACGAAGGATTCATCTTCATAAAAAAAATCGGTATCATCTATGTCCATTAGAATATTATGTTGGATCGCATCTTCGAGCTTCCATTTGAAGAATTATGAGTTTCTTTGTTGTTGTGGTGGGTCATTGGAGAGATGCTCCGGGATGTCGCACTTTTGGGAGAGCTATCCGCCGATTGAACACTCTTCTCACCGGGGCCTTTTCCTTGTTGCTTGTACAATTTAGTGGTGCTTTGCATTGTTTCTAGGTCACTGACATCAGAAGGAGGAGCGTTATCATCAGTGTCTCTATTTTCGGTCAGGTGTTTTTTGAAAAATGAATTTTCGAAACCAAGTGTTTGTAAATGTTGTAAAAAAAATTATTAGGGTTGAACCCTCTTAGGATTTCAACATATCTTAGGTTCAAGTTGTTGAAATGAGCTGTGAATTTGTCAATTTTTTTTGACGTTCCTCAACACGAAGTCCCCGACTTTCCAAGCCAGAGGAATGAACTATTTTTTTCACTTCTCTTGGAATATATGCAACCAGTAGTTGTATTGCCTTTCTACTTCTGTAAAAAACATTATGTCTGTAATGTGACATGGAAGGAGAGAAGGTTTTTCCCTGGAGCCAAAAGTCCTTATCATAGTGTAATTATTCATATGTTCAAGTGCCCCCTTCCTATCCAAAAAATCGGTTGCCTAGTCAGACATGCAGGTAGCATCTTCTGCTAACAACAAAACTTTGAAAACAGACACAAAGACATTAAAAACCTCATAAAACCAATAGGAGGCCTTGTGCTTCCACAACGCCTGGTACCAGAGCGTTATTGGGTCAAATTCTCAGTTTACCTTCTTGGACAAAGACAGTTTTGGAAACTAGCATCAATGTGCTATCGCAAAAAACAAGTAGGATGACATATAAAATTTCTTCTCCTTTTTGAAGCTTGACAATTGGGAATGGATTTCATAGGAAATTAGCTTGCCCGAATCAAAATTGGCTTGTTCCTTGACTGTGAAATACAAAATATAAAAATCCATGCGAGAAATAGTTGTTGTGGACTCATGTCCCGTTATTCTTGTAAACAACCAGGCAATTTCCCGAAATGGATTTCTAAATGAACTAACCTGCAAGCTTGTGATATCTTCGAGAAATTCCATTGGGTCTTCCAAGAACTCAGGAAAGAGGTACAACATGTTATTATGCTTTCTTAGGAACTGCTTGGAATATTCTCCTTTGAACATCAATGTTGGATCTGGCATTCTTAACATCTGGCGGAAGACCTTTGGTGACAAAGAAACAGAAGAGAGGTCCCGCAGTGGAATAATTATTTGGTCTGAAATATATTTATCGATGCACCAAGAGACAAGCTCCTTATAGTCAAAAAATTCAGGGACACAGCCTGCACGAGCAATCTCAGAGGTCCAAATTACTTTGTTTTGGGCAGCAGGGGATGATTAATAAGAATATGCTCTAGACCACTGGAAGTTCCGATCCTCGTGCCCGAAGATGTTCACTAATATCCACAGAACTGTTGTTGAGATGATGCCATAGGTTTATGAGAACATTCATTTGCTCCAGACGATGTTTGAAATGAATAGTTGGAGGTGATAATATAACTCTTGGCAAATGTTGGTTCAATGCTTATGAATGGAAAATGTCCTCGAGCCTTTCACTCATTAATGAAAATCTCTATGGGTGTTGTATGATGACTTGTTAGCAGTAAAGCTTACTTATTGTATATTTAGAAGTGCGAAGGTGGAAAGTACGATGAAGAGAAATTAACGATTGGAGGTTTCATGAATGTTCCAACTCGATGACGTGCAAACAACATTTCATGATTTTGAAATCAACACTCAGAAAGGATAATATAAACCTCCACAAATCTTGGTTTAATGCATATTAATAGGATATCTCCTCGAACCTTTCACTCATCAATGACAATGTATACAGTTCCTGCACAATGAGTTGTTAGAATTAAATATCAGTAATTGCATATTTAGAAACAAGATACATATATATAAACATTTTTTTATTATAGACAAGTGCAAAGGTGACAGAGAAGGGGAAGAGAAAGGAAGGAATGGCAAGGTATGAAAAGTGGTCGGACGAGATTTAAAATAGGGTTACGGGGGATACTCAAGAGAGGTGAGTGTCCGACGGTCAAATTTTATGTATCGGAATTTTTTACTGCAAAACGTGTAAAACAGAAGAGAACATGATGGGGAAGTTCAGTGGCTAGTTTGTATATTTGTGGAATTCCGGAAAAGTGGCTAAGTATGGAATAGGGAAACAGTCGATCGAGCTCATTTTTGGAATTGAGGATTGAATATTTCATGAATGGACCAACCCGACGACGCCCAAATGGCATTCCACGATGTTTGAAATTAACACTCGGAAGGGATAATATAACCATCCGAAAATTTTGGTTTTATGTGTATTAATGGGAGATCTCCTCAAATCCTTGTTTAGCATTAATGCTTGCTAATTTCATACCTAGAAATAATATCTTATATATACTTTCTAATTGCTAATTACAAAGGGCATGGGCACAGGAAACATCGATTAGGAATTGGATATTTCTTGAACCTGCCAACCCGACGATCCGCGAAAGAAATTTGAAGAAATGGAGAAGTATGGAAAGTAGATGAATGGACTTCAAAATGGGGTGACAATAGTTCCATAGGAGATGTGAGGACCCAACGGTCAAATTTTATGTCTCAAAAGTTTTCAATGCAAAATGTGTACCATAGAAGAGGGCATGATAGGTATATTGTAATATGGAAGATGGTATGATGTGAGTCCGGGTGTAAATTTGTATATCATGGAAGTCAGGGTATTGTTTGCAAGTCACGAAATAATAAAAGTGCAATATAGATCCTGCCTACACAGGAATCCATGGTCAGAGAAGTGGTTGGGTATGGAATGGGGAAGCGGTCATTCAAAGTCGCGATATAAAAGCACGAGTGCAAATGTGAACCTGCAAGTCCACCAACCTGCACAGCTAGACATTTTCGAAAAAACGACTAAGTGATGAAAAAGATAAAGTACAGGGAAAAGAGAAACAGGAATTTGGTTAAGTATAGAATACGGAAAAGAAGGGTTAATATATTCACATCTGTAATAGATATCGCATTTCCTAGCAAGATCTTTTCTACATGTTTTTGGAGAAGTTATATACTTATTGCATATACTTGGAAAGAATTGCAAAGGTGGTGGGCACAAAAAACAACGACTAGGAATTGGAAATTGTCTGAACCAGCCAACCCGATGATCCGTGAAAGAGATTGCAAGAAATGGTCGTGGAAAGCGGTCGGATGGGCTTCAAAATAGGTTGACAAGGGTTCTTGAGGAGACATGAGGCCCTGACGATCAAATTGTATTGATCGGAAATTTTGAGTGCATATTATGTAACACGAAAGAGGGTCTGATGTAGGAGTCCAGAAGTCAATTTGTATATCACGGAATTCGGGGGGTTGTTTGCAGGTCAAGGAACACTGGAAGTGCACTTCGCCTATCCGATAATTTGCAACCGAAAAAGTCAGGTAAGTATGGAATTGGAGGCGCGAAACAGATTCCAAGCAATGGCTAAATATGGAAAGCGTACGCAGGGGCTTCAAAACGGGTTGACAAAAGTTCCCCAGGAGACGTGAGGACCCAAAAGTCAAATTGCAAGTCTTAGAAATTTCATGTGAAAAATGTGTATCATGGAAGAGGGTATGATGTGGGAGTGTAGTAGTAAATTTGTATATCGCGGAGGTCCGGGTGTTGTTTGCAGGCGAAGGAACAATGGAAGTGCAATATAGAGCCCACCTGCCTGAGAATCCGTGATCTGAAAAGTGGCTAGGCATCGAATGGCTAGCGGTTGGTCAAAGTCGTGATATAAAAGCACAAGCACAAATGTGAACCCATGAGTTGGCCAACACGTGCATTGAGACATTTTCAAAAAAATAACTAAGTAACGAGAAAGAGAGAGTAGAGGGGAAAAAGAAACAGGAATTTGGTTAAGCATAGAAGAGGGAAAAGAAGGTCCAAGATATTCAAATCTTCAATAGATATTCCATTTCCTAGAAAGATATTTTTTGTATGTTTCTGGAGAAGTTGTATACATATTGCATATACTTGGAAAGAAATCTGAAGGTAGGGGCC
Source organism: Picea sitchensis (assembly GCA_010110895.2). Classification (NCBI taxonomy): domain Eukaryota; kingdom Viridiplantae; phylum Streptophyta; class Pinopsida; order Pinales; family Pinaceae; genus Picea; species Picea sitchensis. The sequence continues at coordinate 239,672 of SNQJ01S0000063.1, read as the reverse complement.
ATGGGAAAAAACAACTAGAAATTGGAAATTTCCTGAACCCACGAACTCTACGATCCGTGAAAGAGATGTCAAGAAATGGTCAAGTGCGGAAATCAGTCAGACGGGGCTTCAAAATAGGGTGACTAGGGTTCCCGAGGAGATGCAAGGCCCCAACTGTCAAATTGTATATATCAGAACATTTCAGTGCAAAATGTGTAACATGAAAGAGGAGATGATGTGGGAGTCCAAAAGTAAATATGCATATTGCAGAAGCTGGAGTGTTGTTTGTAGGTCACGAAACAATGGAAAGTTCAATTTAGACAAAGGGGAAGTGCTCGGTCGAAACGCGTGAATCCGCCAACCCATGCAACAAGGCATTTTCGGAAAAAATGATTAAGTAACCAGAAAGAGAAACTACAAGGGATAAAAGAGTAGGAAAATAGAAAGGCAGAGGGCAATTTTCATAAGTGGGAATTGGTTTCAAACAAGCCCCATTGTTGCAAAACCATCATTTTCTAGTAATTTTCAAAAAATGCTTTGTTGAAGATCATATTTTATTGCAACTTGTGGGAGTAAGTGTGTTCTTGATACATTCTTCCATGACTGTAACATATTAACTTAAGTATTAAACTTCTTGCATGCTGGGTTGTTAGTAATAAAGCCTAATAATTGCATGTCTAGAAACAAGAATGACGATCTTTCTGCAACATTGTGATTTGGTCTTTCTATGTTCTATCTGCATTACGAATAGAATTGAACGTTGGTTTGAAACTGTCTGAAATTCATTTTTGTTTTGATAAAATCCTGATGGATCGACACAGTGCATTGTCATATAATTGTTAAATGCTCCATTTTATAACAAATTACTTAATCAAATACAATATCGAAGAACTACGAGACTATCGAACCATGCCAATGAGAAGCGGTGTTAAATCCAAAAAAGAAGCAGCAACCAAGACTCCAAGGAAAAAAATTTAATAGTAAATCCATCAAAAAAAAAGAATATTGAGCACTGTATATCTATCCTTAGAAATTGGATCGAGTTCTTTGGGCCAAAACGTTGAACATGTTTTCCATAAACACAGGAACAGAATCTGCAACATGCAGGAGCCATCAAGATGCTCTTCAACATGCATACAAAATTGATTACAATGTTTTTTTTTTAGGAAATCCTTGCAGTGTTCTCCTCGGTGGATCAATGTTAGGTGCCCCAATCTCAATATTTTGTGGAATACCTGAGTCAACAAAGAAACAGGAGAGTGGGTCCGAAGTGAAATAAATCCTTGGCTTGAAGTAGATGAACAACAGTCATGTGGTAAAATTGATAGTTCTCACAAGATTCCCATGAGGAAGAAGACTAAAAACATTGCAGGGAAAACAGAATAGCCTGAAACTGAAAGTTAGGACACACCAAGAAACCACCTCCTCAAAGTCGAAAACTTTAGGGACATAGGTTTCACGAGAAATTCCAGAGGCCTAAATTAGTCCATTCAAGGCAGAAGAAGATGAATAGTAGGAATATGTGTTACACCAGTGGGAGTTCTAGTCCTCATTCCCTAATATGTTAATTGTATATCCAGAGAACAGGACAGTGGTCCCGCAATTGAATATTTTTTTGGCTTGAAATATATCTCTGGGAGAATCAACAGATCATTTCCTTACAGTGAAATACTTCTTCCCAGAATGGACTAATTTGGACCTATGGAATTCCTACTTTCGAGTTGCAAAACGGCTATTGCGTTCAGTGTCAGTTTCTTTTCTGAAACCCCTTCTTTTGGTCTTGTTAGGACTACCATCGTCGAGCTGGGAAGTGTCACCCGTTACGGTTTATTTCAATTAGGACACAGGAATGGGAACAGCCTCTGCATTGCCATCATCCATTTTCGTATCATTGTCCATCATATCATCTTCTTTTGGCTCGAAATTCATCGCATCAACCTCTACGACAGCCATCAATGTAGGCGGGCAGGTTGTCTGAGCAGGCAGGGTTTCCTTGGAATTCTTTAGCTTGAAATATATCTCTCGATGCACCAAGGGACCATCTCCTTTTTTTCTCCTGGGAGGAGGGAGATGAGTAGTAAGAATATGCCCTGGAATACTAGAACCTCTGGCCATCATGCCGAAAGGTTTTTACTATATCTAGACAGAACTGTTGTGGAACTGCTGCCATAAGTTAACGAGAATTTTTGCTTTCCCCGAATGATCTTTCAAATGAAAATTGGGGAGGGATAATATAACCCTACGTGAATCTTGGTTTAATGCATATCAATGGAACATCTCCTCGAGCCTTTCATTGATCAATGACAATCTCCAGGGTTCATGCGTAACGCATTGTTACCATTAAAGATTACTAATTTGCATATTTAGAAAAAAGTGTGAAGGTGGCAGTGACGGCGAAGAGCGATTAAGAATTAGAGATTTTGTAAAGGCACCAATCGCCTGACGCACAAAAGATATTGCATCATGTTTTAAATGAATGATAACACTCTTCTCCGCAAATCTTGGTTTAATTCGTATTAATGACAAATCTTCTCTGGCCTTCCAGATATTATTGGCAATCTTAACAGTTCTTGCATGATGAACTACTAGCATTAAAGCTTAATAATTGCATATCTAGAAATAAGTATGAAGGTAGTGTGGATGGCAAAGAGCGACTAAGCATAGTACATTTCGTCCACCCGCCAACCCGCGAAACAGATTCCAAGAAATGGCTAAGTATGGAAAGCAGTTAGGCGGGTTTCAAAAATAGGGTCACAAGACATACCCAGGAGACGTGAGGGGCCGATGGTAAAATTGTATGTCACAATGACATATTTATGTCATCAAGTTGTATATAGTGGAATTTTGGGTGTTGTTTGTACGTAGCGAAACAATGGAAGCGCAATGTTGAGCAAGCCTAGTCAAGAACCAGCTATGGTAATAATGGCCAAGTATGCAATGGACAATCGATTGGTCGGACTCGTGATATAAAAGCATTAGACATACTCAGAACGGGAAATATTGACAGGCTTTAAAACATGGCCACAAGCTCTACTCAGGAGACGTGAGGGCCCGATGGTCAAATTGTACCTACCTCAACTGTTGAATGCAAAATGCGTAACATGAAACAGGAGACAATGATGGATTTTGAGGGTCAATTTGTATATTGCGGAACTTCGGGTGTTGTATATAAAATCAAGAGACATTCAGAAAAAGGCCAGATTCAAAAAAAGGACCAAGTAAACAGAAAGCGAAAGAAAACGAGATAAAAGGGAATTTTCTTTCTAATTTGTAGATCGTGGAAGTCTGACTGTTGTTTGCAGGTAGTGGAACAATGGAAACGCAATGTTTAACCTGCCTATCCGGGAACCCGCAATCCAAAAAATTTGTTCAATATGAAATAGGGAAGTGGTTGGTTGGGATGGTGATATAAAAGTAACAGTGTAAATCTGAAGACATGAATCCGCCAACTCCCGCACCTAGACATTTTTCGAAAACTGAGTAAGTAACCAAAAAGGGAAAGCAGAGGAAAAAAATAAAGGGGATGGCAATTTTCAGAAGCGGGAATTGGTGTAAGAAATCCCCATTGATGGTCTTAACAGTAACTATGTAGTGCATTAAACATGTGAACAGGTTCTTCAATGAAGGAATAGATACAACGAACCATGATTATAGTTTCCAGGATCTGTTTGTATAAGAGAAGCGTTGAAAATCTACAAGAAAATCAATTTTGGGATGTTTAAGTAAAGTTATTGTACTATCAACTTCACCACAAGTATAACAACGGAGAATTTAAATTTCAATGTCCTCTCGTTGATATCATAGTTCCATTGGACTTTTCATAGTATATATTCTTTTATTTAAAATTATTCTAGGAGATTAATTTTGCTAAGTTCATCAATCAAGGAAAAGTGCTAAAACAACATAAATGGGAATTCGTTTGCTAATTTGTAGATCGCGGAAGTCTGGGTGTTGTTTGCAAGTGGTAGAACAATGGAAACGCAATGTTGAACCCGCTTATCCGGTAACCCACCTATCCGGGAACCCGTGATCCAAAAATTTTGTTCAATATGAAACGGAGAAGTGGTCGGTCGGGCTGGTGATACAAAAGTAAGTGGAAATCTGAATACGTGAATCCGCCAACTCTCGCACCTAGACATTTTTTGGAAAACAAGTAAGTAACCAGAAAAGGAAAGTAGAGGGAAAAAAGAAAGGGGATGGAAATTTTCGGAAGCAGGAATTGGTGTAAGAAAGCCCCATTGATGGTCTTAACAGTAACTATGAAGTGCATTAAACATGTGAACAGGTTATTCAAACAAGGAATAAATACAGCGAGCCATGCTTATAGTTTCCAGGATCTGTTTGTATAAGAAAAGCAATGAAAAGCTACAAGAAAATCAATATTGGGATGTTTTAAGTAAAGTTATTGTATTGTCAGCTTCACCGCAAGTATAGCAATGACAAATTTGAATTTTAATGTCCTCTCGTTGATATGATAGTTCCATTGGACTTCACATAGTATAGATTCTTTTATTTCAAATTATTCCAGGAGATTAATTTTTCTAAGTTCATCGATCAAGGAAAAGTGATAAAAATGAGATAAAGGGGAATTTGTTTGCTAATTTGTAGATCGTGGAAGTTCGGGTGTTGTTTGCAGATGACGAAACAATAGATACTCAATGTTGAACCCGCCTATCCGGTAACCCGCGATCCAAAAAGTTTGTTCAATATGAAATAGGGAAGCAGTCAATCGGGCTGGTGATATAAAAGTAAGTGGAAATCTGAAGACGTGAATCCGCCAACTCCGACACCTAGACATTTTTCAAAAAACGAGTAAGTAACCAGAAAGGGAAGGCATAGGGAAAAAAGAAAGGGGATGGAAATTTTCAAAAGCGGGCATTGGTGTAAGAAATCCCCATTGATGGTCTTAACAGTAACTATGAAATGCTTTAAACATGTGAACATGTTCTTCAATCAAGGAATAGATACAACTAGCCATGCTTATAGTTTCCAAGATCTGGTTGTATAAGAGAAGCATCGAAAAGCTACAAGATAATCAATTTTGGGATGTCTAAGTAAAGTTATTGTACTGTCAGCTTCACCGCAAGTATAACAACGAAGAATTTTAATTTTAATTTCCTCTCGTTGATATGATAGTTCCATTGGACTTCACATAGTATATATTCTTTTATTTCAAATGATTCCAGGAGATTAATTTTTCTAAGTTCGTCGATCAAGGAAAAGTGCCAAAACAAGCCACAAACCACATTTGCGTCACAAAGCTTATATTAAAGGGAAAAGCATGTCCTCTATAGTCTTTAATATCATAGAAAAACTGTGAATATCTTGAGTGTATTATTAATTTTCCAAAACGAAGCATACAACCAAGAACCAAGTAAACACCAAATGTATTGAAAGTTTAGGCAGAAGACAATGCATGAACACAGAAGGCATCAAGCAAGATCCCACAAGGTTCCATAGAGAAGTACGCATCGACCTTTACATCAAACAATTTTATATAAAAAAAAAAAACACATCGTGGCATTGGTTTTCTTTTACATCTGGTATATATTCCCACAATAAAATAATTGGGGCCATGGGATATGAACAAAAGTCTGTCAAACACAAGACAACACAAAACTAGCGAAGCTTCGCGATTGTATGCTAGCTATAACCAGACCTCAAAATGGGGAACAAGAAAGTTGTCGATTACTATTTTACCATTAAGCAAGATCACTATGGACATTTTCTTCTGATAGTGCCATGTTGTATAACTACTAGTTTTAACAATGCCAAATTTCCAATATTATTGGAAATGCCTGATGGTTCTACCTAGAGGAGAAATCTAATTTGATGGTTCAAAGGATGGACCTGCGTTATTTACAGTTGGATACATTTTATGGGGTTTTCTCTCATGCTTCCCATTTCTGGACTGAACAATATTATGCACGTGTACATCACCAACAACTGCACCTGCCTGTATGAATTTCAATGCCCGAACTCCCCAATCTCTATAGCGAGATCTAAAAATCCCAAGCTCATGTTTCAATCCATACTGAGTCCTTTTTTTTTCAATTAGCGCATCGAGAAAATGTAGACACGATACCATAAATGTATAGTTTGGAGACCAATTTTCTTTTTATTCAAGCACCCAAAAAAAAATGCAAAAATCTTGCCATGGCTATATAGTTGGAAAACAATTGTCCAATTTGGGCACCCAAAAGTGTGCAGACTCCTCCATCAAATTCACAACCAACCACCATTTGTTTTTTTTATTTGCACACTACAACAAATATGCAAAATTCTTACTGGCAGATGCAAAAAAACATCAAAATAACAACATCGGTTGCATTTGTAATTAGATTTTCCTTGTTGTTTCAAGTGCACAAGAAGAGACAAAATCTATGGAAAGAGAATTTTACAGCTATAGATGTAAACTCCAAAGAAATCGAGTACGATGAACATTCATCTAGGTGTTGAAGAAAAATTATAGACACACATGAGATATTTTTGTTTCCTGCCAAAGCTTGATATGATTTTTTTTTATTTTTTTTTGTTCGGGTCAAGATGATATGCAATATTGCATTGTCCTCATTTAAGGTAAATTTGCTATGTATCTGAAAGTCGCGCAACATATAGAAATTGTTTTCCTTTTTCTGTAGGTATGCTTCGTATCACAATTCTACTAACCCAGGAACCACATCTTGTAATAGAGGTTGTATGATTGTACAATGCACGGTTGTGTTGCCCACGATTCTGATGGCAGCATTGAGGGAATGTCTATATATGTATGGGCATTTTTTACTGCATCGCAGAGAATCAATCGTATCATCTCTTATGAAAGTAGAAGCAGGAGAAGGAGAGTTGACTTTCTCACATACAGACTCAAAGGGGGTCGAGTACACATTCAATGCAACCAAAACACCTTCAACCTAGAAACGTGAGCATAGCAGTTAATATATTGAACAATATAATATACAACTGCACCCAAAAAAAAAAAACTGCAGAAATTTGGTGAAGGCTATTTGTATGAGCAAAGAAAGGATGAATCTGTAGATGTATACGCACAATAGTTGTAAGGCTAGTTAGTTTTTTGAGATCCTGTACTATGTCTACTCGCAATTCTGTTACAAATGTTGCTTGGGTTGTGCGAAAGATCCTTTCTTTAACATCTCTTTTCTTTGTTATATTTTTGAAGATCATAAGTCGAAATTTCCCTTTATGCAATTGTTGTTCCAATGATGAAAACAAATTTGAATAGGTATCGAACAATTGCAGTTGCAACATGGAACAGTGCAATATTTGTGTAACTTAACCAAGATACATGGACATGTGAAAGTAAAGGAAAAAACTGGATATGGAGAACAGTACCATTTTTGTGTCGTTGTCTGACTCTCCATCTTTTATATGGAGAATTTGTTGCGAGCCAAGTTTTCTCGTGAGTGTGACAATTGCGTCAATGGTTTCGATTGGGTAAATGTTGTTTCTCTGTGCAAGTTGGTTGATAGTTGTGTCCTGGACGAAACAATATTTTGAACAAATAGCGGGAATTTTTTCCACAATACTTGTTTCGTTGAACGATATAATCCGATCACAATCACCATGGTCATATACTATTTTGGGAAATATATTAAAATTTGTAATGGATATCCCATTACCTGGCAATATATTTTCTACATGTTTCTGGAGAAGTTGTGTAGGACTAGCCAGTGTGACTATCATCAGGGCCTCCTTGTTTGTCATGCCAGTATGCATAATGGATCTAGTTTTGTTTTCCTTGTCCAAGTAGGTGCTATAGACGACCATTATGTCCCTGATGAACACTTGTCCAGTTCGGCAGTTGTTCAATCCCATATTGATAGTATTTTGGGTGTTACAGGTTTAGACCTGGTGACAATTTTTTAAAGGGAAAAGTAATGTGAATGGTAGTGTGCATTATGTTTTTGTTTTCTTTTTTTCCTGGCATAAATGTACAAGTGCACACACAGCTTGGATGAACTATGGAGCCCTAGTTTTGCAACCAGACCTTTTAATCTGCGGAACCTACGCTATGTTTGGTGTCTCGCTTGCACTTGTTGATACTTCTTGCGAATTGCAAAGTATGTGTTGCAGATGACATCAACATATTCACAATGCCATAGATGAATAAATAGCTGAGGATATTTATTTTTTAAACATATGAGGAACAGAATGTATGAAGATTTACCTTTGGCCTTGTCAGTCTGCTAATGTTTGGGATGATTGATTGCTCATGGCCATGTCACTAGTCCAAATTTTTCTGATGCAAGCATGTGTAGATGAACATCAGAAGGACTAAACAAGAATATGCATTGTATATTGTACATAATTGTTCTTAATCTCACATGCAGGGTCGAAGGATATGGAATATGAAATAGGGTGTCAAGGGATACTCAAGAAACATGAGGACCCGAGGGTCAAATTGTATGCCTCATATTTTTTCACTGAAAAAATGTGTAATAGTAAATAGGGCGTGATGGCGAGGTATGACAGACAATATGTATATCGCGGAACCTCTGAAGCTAGAGGCACAATTTTTAACCCACCAGCCTGGCACCCTCAATCGACAAAGTGGGTAAGTATGGAATAAGGTAGAAGCATGACCATAAATGTGAACCCGTGAGTCTGCCAACCCACGCACCAAGGCATTTTCGGAAAGAAGACTAAGAAGAGCAATCAGAAAGAAAAAGGGATAATAGAAAATGGAAAAATTAGAAATGGGGAGGGCACAGAGGCCCATTGTTTCCAAATCATCATTTTCTAGTCCAATATTATATGCCCCCGCATGTTTTGTGTGTTTAATTTACTAGCACAGTCGGTATACCTTTTAGAAGATTGTACCACAGACCCCTCTACTGTCACATATAAGAATTCATCTTCTTGTCCAACCAATCTGTTTCTTTCAAGGTAGCAACGCCGAACATACAGTGGACATGAAGGCAATTTAGTATGCAGAAAGACATGTAAAAGAAAGAAATATAGTTCTATTTATTTTAATCTAGCATAAAAGAGAATACGATTCACATGGGAATAAGCAGAAATATACGTAGTATATACATACAGTAAAAAAGGTGCAAAGTAGTAGAACAAGTAGAACAAATACACAGACAATAATTGAAATACTAAACACTGGAATATGAAATAAGAGTACAGGTATGCACCTCTGTAACTCCTCCTCTACATTCACGCTAAAGAGTCCATCGTCCTCTCAAGCCAATCTGTTTGTTTAAATGTAGCAATGCAGGAAAAATACAATGGACATGAAGGAATTCAGTATGCAGGAAGACATGTAATGAAGATAAGTTATTATGTAGGAAGGTACGCAATATCTACATACAATAAACTAGGTGAACACATATACAGACAATAAATGAAATACAAAACAACGAAATATGAAATAACAATACAAGCATGTACCTTTGTATCTCCTCTTCCACCACTGCAGTTAAGACTCCTTTGTTTTCTCCAGCTATTCTATTTGTTTGAATGTGGGAACACACAAAATACAATGAACATGAATGGAAGCTGGTATGTAGTGGAGAGTAAGTAATATGTACATACAGTAAATGAGAATCAACGAATAGAATAAAAGATAGTTAGAAACATGAACCTTTTCTTTTCTCCATCCATTGTTGTAAATATATAAAGTTTTTCCCTGCCCAAAATATATTACAAGCCACAAAATATTAAGAAATTACATCGCCATAGCTAAATGATTTTGGTTTTTTGTGGCAAATTACCGAGATATGCTTTCAGACATGGAAATATAAATTTTCAGTATATTTGGTGTACATATCATATCTCAAGTACAAGACAAATTGTATGGTGGTCACACCAGTCTGTGTAGAGGATAGAGAAGCTATATTGTGATATGGGCACATTTCACCATATATGGTTAATAAGTGTGTTTTGAACATGTTTTATTTTAACAAAAAGACAGTGGATATTGAAATTGCACATGTATTTCTCCAATTATTTCTTATGCCACTACTTTGTATCATGTCAACACTGAAGTATCAGCAAAATTTTACATCAGAACAGGAGGGCACAAAACAGGCACCATATCTCAACTTCGCCAGACACGGCAAAACAACACAACCACAGGTTCACTCGTGGGTGCAGGACCTAAACACCACAAAGTACCAAAAAAAAACAAATAGCTCCAACTGTCAACGCAAGACCCCAACCCTACAAAGCTGAAGTAAACAAAAGAAAACAACAAGCACCAAACTAGCGAGAAAGCACGAACATGCCCAACTGCATCCTCAGGGCCCCAAACTCATAAACTTGAGCCAAACAACAACAACCAGCAACCAAGGAACCAACGAACCAGCAAACAAGCAACAACCACTGAATCAGTAAACAACAGATGTATCTCCAACAATTACCAAACTGTAATCAAAGCATAGAATGAATTGGAAACATATGACGAGCATGCCAGTAGAAATAACCAAACATTCTTACTTGCAAACTGCAAACACTGAACAAAAAAAAGGAATAGAAAATTAGATTATGGCATCGAAACTTACTCTGAAATGATGAATGACATAAGCGTAGGTCTAATTGTGGGTGCAACACCTGGACCTCGCAAAGTAAAAAAAAAAAAAAACAGATCCAACTGCGAATGCAGGACCCCAACCTTGCAAAGTTGAACCAAACAACAAGAAGCAGGAACTGACGAACCAGCGAAGAAGAAGCACCCACCGAACCAGTAAACAATGTATGTAGCTTCAATGATGACAAAATTTCATTCCAAGACTAGAAGAAGTATGAAACATACAATGCCTATTCAACTGGCGGTGGACAACAATATTGTCCAAATTCACTGCAACATTGTATGGAAATTTTCGAGTAAAAATGTACTCTATGAAGCCTATTTAGGTAAACATTTAAGGCTATTAGGATATCCAAGGGCCTCGCAGTATGGAAACATTTAAGTTTTCAGGTTTGTTTCAGGACCTCGCGCCATGTAAACATTTAAGTTGTCACGCCTATTCAAGCTCCTAAAAAAAAGTGTCAATGATCTAAACCTTCGGTATGAAAACATTTCAATACAAATACAAAGAACTAATAATAATGGGACAAATACATTAATAAAAAAAATAGCATCCATGCTCAGAACTTTCGGTTTGTAAACATTTCAGTAAAAATGTAATAAAAATTAAAAAGGAGTGTGTAAGCTCAAAACTTTGGATATCTACACATTTAGAACATTGGTACCAGTGAAGCTGGCAATAAGACCTCGAATATATTCTCCAATGAGACGATGACATATAAGTTTTGTTTTTATATATAAAATAATGGTTTTACTTCTATAGTACAAATAATACCCATGATGCGAAAATTCATAGTCAAATGACATATTAATATGGAGTCAACGAATTACCGATCTCTATAGTCCCTATGCGCCTTCGACGGGGACTAGTCCCTCAATCCTATTCAAGCACCTCAAAAAAAGTGGCAATGATCTAAACCTTCAGTATGCAAACATTTCAATACAAATACAAAGGACCAATAATAATAGGACAAATACATTAATAAAAAAAAACAGCGTCCATGCTCAGAACTTTCGGTTTGTAAACATTTCAGTAAAAATGTAATAAAAATTAAAAAGGAGTGTGTAAGCTCAAAACTTTGGATATCTACACATTTACAACATTGGGAACAACGAAGCTGGCAATAAGACATCGAATATATTCTCCAATGAGATGATGACATATAAGTTAATATATATATATATATATATAATGTGTTTACTTCTATAATACAAACAATACAGATGATGCGAAAATTTATAGTCAAAGGACATATCCTAAACTAGATTTCTGGAAATTAAAAACAAAATAAAAATAAAATAGAATAAATTAATTAAAAATATAAACAAAATAAAGAAAACTAAATATATATGATCGAGAAAATTAAAAAATCCTAACTATGGAAAATAAAATAAGAAAACTAAAATGATAATACAAATTTCGATTGAAAAATGCATGGTAGGTAAAGTCAATACCCAAGGTAAAAGTAATTTCCTATTAGTAAAATGTTAATGGTAAATTCATGTTCTAAAAGTGAATCTCCAAAGTAATTCCATGATGGTAATTCCTAGAATAAAATATACAATATACTTTGCATGATAAAGTCTTTATATGGAAAGTGTGATGATAAAGTTCCAATGTGGAAAGTTCCCAATATAGTAAAATCCCCAATGGAAAAAAATATTAAAATAATACATGGAATTTGAGAAGGGAGAAATTTAAAATATGTAGGGATTTGGGGAATTAATCCATGGATAAAATAAAAATAATAATTAAAAAAAATAAAAATAAAAATATAACTTTGGGATAAAATAAAATAAATATGTACAAGCTCATATAAATATAGATGAGTAAGGAGAATTTAGGCCTAGATTCACATCTAGGTTAAGCTTCCACTTCGGTTCAAGGTTCGAAGTGTGGATCAAGGTTTCACACTTAGAAATCCGAGATTCGAATGATTCAAGAGGCAGAATTAAAGAAAGATCTAGATGGGAAGAAATTTGGGGTTTCCAATTTATAAAGACTCAAATTTTAATGACAAACTCAACATATAGGGATTCGAAGGTTATTGCGGGAATAATAAATCCGTGGTTTCCATATGTTTTTATCACTTGTAGGCTTTGCTCATGAGTTTCTTGTCTTTTGTGACCAAATGCACATGATCATTCTTCCTTGACTATACTCCATATTTCTTTTATGTTTTGGCATGATTCTCTTGAGGACTTGGAACAACATAAGTAGCTTGCATAAGAAATGAATCTATAACCCTATCACTAGAATCACAAGAAGAATTGACTTTGTTATACAAGAAAGAAGATACTTTCTAATAGGTTATAAAATGCACATTATTTCCCCCTATCATTTTACTAACAAATCTATGAAAAAGACTTAGGCTTTTTCAAACATAAGGAAATGAAAATAAAGAATTGCTTAGAAGAAATCATATATAATATTTTCCTATTATGAACAATCTACTATTGTAAAACAAATGTCATAAAAGATCTATAGAAAAAATTTTCTTGCTTGTATCTAACCAAAAATAATATCTCAAATTCTTGGAAAAGGTTAAATATCCTCTTATTCTAATTATGGATTTTAAACTGAGGAATCTAATTAACATGTGAGAGTTTTAGTAGTAGTTACAAGACACAAAGTAACAATTCACTCTTCATTCAATCCATCCATTCACTTCTCAATGATGCAGTGAGGCGATATTACAAGCAAATGCATAAGCAAACAATTGATCATTAAAATCAAATTCTTTTTAATTCATAAAACAAAGCAGTGAACCATGTTGTCATATAAGATCAAAAAACACATTTAATTCCATTAAAACCAATTATTATAAAAGGTTCAAAAGACAATCTATTAGTCTCATCACACAAAGATCAAAAAAACATGATGAGTCAAAGGTATAGTGAAGAACATCTGAAAGTACAAGATCAAAGAGATTATTCATCATAGAAAACCTCCTCACATATAAATCATGAATAAATATATAAACTCCTAAACCCCTCAAGATAGATCAAGAATATTCAATAGGATCATAATAGTAGCGAATTAAGCATTAGAACACAAATTTTGGAAGGAGGGAATTTCATTTTTCTTATAAAATAAAAATAAAAAGGGGATTGTTGTGGCCACGATAGGAAGTCATAAAACCAATTATAGATAATTATCTACATCATGGGGATACTATCCAAACCATATTCACCTTATTGAAACACGTGTCAAATTATGACATTCAACGAATTATCATTCAATATCATCAAGTATGGGAATGGTCTTATGAGCATCAACTAAAGGTTAACATCTCCATGAAAAATTCCAACATGAGCATCTAATTTTAAATAATTTTTACGAAAGTGTGAGAATGATCCTATTTTACTATTTCTACATGGTTCCCTACATAGAAGTGTAGTGCCATTTGTAAATCCCATGGTAGTGCTAGTAAATAGTGACTATGACATGTGTCTAGGGTTTAATTTAGTATTAGTTCTCTTGATTCATACTCCCCTTCTATAAAAAAAAAAAAAAAAATCTAAACTTTATGCTTCAATGTTTTTGGATCTGATTTTTTCTTCCTCCATCAATTAAACTATTTTCTTACAACTTCAAACATACAAGCCTATTTCCAATTTAATCATGGAACACCATTTTCTTTAGTTGAAATCCTTTCCACTTCTCTTAACTCTTCTCATCAAATTAAATAAATTTCTATGCTAAGAATTATTAACATCAACTAAAAGAATTTTAATTATTATTAAATCCAAAAAACAAAATCACCTCCTTAGAATTTGTTGGAATTTTACCTATATTGATCATTTGTGTAGCCATGTATCAAGAATGGTTTGTTTGTAGAAGTCATGAATTAATCTACTTTACAAATGGTAGGTTCCTCTACTATAATTTTCATATCAACAATTGCATTCTTGGATGGTGGTTCCAAGTGTAATTGATAATCATACTCTACTGGGGTAACTCTTCTATTGTTTTCAAGATAAAGTAGTGCTCCCCCACTCTTTCTTCATAACTTGATTAGATTCATCCTTGGAAATAGAATTGTTCTCCTTCCTCTATTTTTTTGATAACATAATCTTCATCTTCCACAACTTTTATGGTCTCCTAAAAGCCATTTTATGTCATTACTTCTATCATTATCCTTATCAAATTAAAGATATACATTAGACTTAAATGTCTCTAATATATTTGTGATGATATTTTTTCAAGGCATAAATTTATTGAATAAAAATGATTTTTCAATGATATGGCCCTATCTCGAAATTTTGAGGAAAATTTAGATGATGGTGTGACGAAGATACTTCTGATGGCACTCGTGCAATGGTAAGCTAGTTCGTGGACAAAGAAAATTTTATGACTATGAGGTCACAAATAAAAATAGTTATAATTCCCATGAGAATTTTATGAATTTCTATGATAACCCTAATCTATAAATGGTTTGACCACTCTAGTTCAAATGACACTAGTGTAATAGTGATCTAGTTAATAGGTAAAGAGAAAAAACGTCATTAAGAAGATATGCAAAAAAAGGGAGAAAATAATATCCTTACATGTTGGATCATGTTGTCATTGATGCCAATGGTTTGATTATTTGGGAGATTGTTGGATCATATGTCATTGATGTAAATGGTTTGATTTGATTGATGTCAAGTAATTGATTGATTGATGATTGATGAACAATGAATATGCATTGATGAGAATGATAGATGTCCAAGGGGAAACCAATTGATAAAGATGGATCATTGATATGATGCCCTTGATGAGAATGATAGATGTCCAAGTGGAAACCAATTGATAAAGATGGATCATTGATATGATTCCCTTGATGAGAATGATAAATGTCCAAGTGGAAACCAATTGATAAAGATGGATCATTGATATGATGCATTGATGAAGATGGATAAATGAGTTGTCATTGATACATGATGCATAGTTGATATATATGATGCAGTGGTGAATTGATGCAAAGATGAATCATTATTATATTATCATGGTTGATAAGGTGCACAAATGGATGAACTCCAAAGTGGTCCCCTTATGGTGAAATCCCTCACGAGAAGACGCTTTACGGATTGAGTTATCCTAGGAGAACAGTTGGAGTACCCATGACTGTATGTGGAATCATGAGATGAAGATTAATGAATTTGTTGGTGAAACTATCCTAGATGTATAGTTTTTGTCATGCCATTTCCGGTGGTATGTGGAATGTCACATAACTCCTCACGGTTTGAGAGTTATGGCCTTATGAAGTTGAAGGACCCCCATATGAAGGCTTGAAGCCCCAAAAGGTCAAAGAAGTCAAAGTGCTTGAAAAGAAGAAATCATTATTTAAATGATAAAGTAAAGTGACAAAATCAAGAGAGATTATTTAAATGATAAAATGAAGTGACAAAATCAAGAAGGAATATTTAAATTATAAATTATTGGAGAACTTTCTATTCATGGAAAGTGGTTAACCCTAAAATAAGGAAAATAGGTTAAGTGACCTAGAAATAGGTTAAGTGACCTAGAAATAGGTTAAGTAACCTAAAAATGGGTTAATTGACCTAGAAGATGAAAGTATAAATAAGAAGCTAGGATCTCTTGTAAAACACATTTTGAGTGAGAATTCTTTTGTGGATTAATGGAGAGCTTCATGTGAATATCGTGTGGAGTATTGATGGAGAGCTTCTTGTGAGAGCATCCTATTGGTGTGGATCTCTTGAGCATGATTGAAGATCTATTCTGAGGAAGAGAGGGAGAGGAGGATCTCATGGACGCATCAAAGTTCCGACAATGTCAGAGATCTTGACGGAAAAAGTCTCGGATTCACAGAAAACCCTATTTTCTGATGTCCACGCGGGTTGTCTGTGTATAGGGTGTGTGTACACATGGGCTGGTTGTGTATAGGGTGAGTGTACACACGGGTTGACTATGTACAGGGAGAGTGGAGTGGATAAAATCATGGAGATTTTTGTTTGAGCTGGTGCCAAGCTCTTGGATGATGAGGCAGGTTCCATATCTGCATTTTGTGGCCTCAGATCTATCACTAAGACACTAGTATGGTTTCATTATTGTCTTGATGGATATTATTGTTTGATGTGTTATGAATGCTTAGGGAATTCTTGGTATGGCTTCTATGATGTGGCTCAGTCTGGTTGATTTGGTTGATGGAGTGAGCAGCACTCTTGTGATTCATTAGTGACATGATTTCTATGGTGTACTAGTTATTTATACATAATTGAGATAGCATTCATATTGATTTCTTGTGGAGCATGAGAAAGCTATTGGAGAGCTTGGATGTGTTGTGACTAGTTGTGGGTCAGTTTGGATAGTGGAAGATAGAAGAGAAAGTGATTGCAGACTACAGAGGATCTGAGCATGTGAAGAAAATCAAAACCCTAGTTGCTCATAAGCATACGCTTATTGCATTATACACTGACAGTGTTCACACGCGGGCTATAGTGAGCCAGGGCACATGCACACGCGGGCTGCACTATTGACAGGTCACATACCTGTTGATAGATTGATATCTATTGAGGATTGTTGCCTCATCTCAGTTGGTGCTAAGAATGTAAGTTGAGTCTTGCATATAGAGTTGGTGCTCTTGTAGAGTTGTACTCTATTCAGTTGTTGCTGATAAACCCCAAGGATTGAAGTCCGTAATAAAATAAAATTGTACATACATCTTGTGTTCTCTGTGTTCATTGTGGTGATGACTTGTTGATGAGATATTGTTGATATATGTTGTTGATATGTGCTCACATCTAACTTTTTATAAATGACAACAATGGGTAATGAATAAATGTTGAATGCTAATTTATGATTTTTTGTGCAAGAGGGAAGTTTTGGGAAAAAGAGCCCCACACTCATTCACCCCCCCTCTAAGTGTGGTAGGTGTGTCCAACATTACCAAATAAAATTATTTCATACCACTTGTTACAATCCTTATCGAATTTGAGATATAATTTAGAATAACTAGTAAGTCAACATGATAATAAAATCCGATATTATAGAGAAAACCCTTCATGTAGAAAAACACCATCGATTACTCCTTATGGAAGAAACCACTCCACAATCTATGTTTGTTACAATAAAAAATTAAACATGCTCCATACAATGATATCCATGTGCATATATACTATCTCACAAATGTTCCTAGGGGCCTATACCAACTATGCCTCCTTATTACATTCCATAAACTATTACCAACCTACTACATAGTGGGATTTATTCAATGAGTATGGCCCATTACATTAGTTATCAAGTGTTAAGAACCAAATATCAATATAGCATAGAAAAACCTCAGAATAAGTACTCAACGCCTTGAAGAAGAGAGAATTTCATATAATAAGCCTCTTTGAGGGGGCAACCTCCTTTTACCCCACATAAATGTTCAAGTACAATATGATTTCAAATGAAAATGTCTCCCTGGTATATATAGGAGACCGACATAAATAAAATAACATTACTAATGTAATATGCCCCAATTAAGGAGTAATGAGCCAATATTAGGGCTTAACATGCCCCTCCCCTTGAGACAAGTGTTGTCCTCAATGCTTGAGTAACTCTGGATGCTTCTGTATAAAAGACTCATCTTCCCAAGTGGAATCTTCAGCTGATAGTTTCCTCCATTTAATTAATGAGATACTTTGAAATATATCTATTACTCGGTGGAGAATTCTGTGTCGATGAGGGCTCAATATGATTTTCCTTTTCAAGTTCTAGCAGTATAGTTTGAGCTGGGATCTTGTAAACCTATAACCTTCTTTAAGCATGAAACATGTGGAAAAGCTGGGTGTACTTTCATTGAAGCCTCTGAGGGCATCTCTAATTTGTATGCCATGGTAACAATCTTTTGCAACACTATATAAGAGACCTATGTGCTGGTGATAATTTATTATCCTTCTTGGCTTTCTTGAGGGATCTGTTTGTAATGCTTGTAGTCTTAAAAACACCCAATCCCTACTTCAAAACTTCTTTCACTCTGATGTTGATCTTCTTTTGTTTCATGTGATTATGTACCGTAGTGGAGTTGTCCTTTAAAGATTTGGAGAACTTGTTGTTGATGCTCGATGTTATCTTCACTACTTGAACCTTAGATTTTTCTTTTGAGAAGAAGTGATGGAAGGAGGGTGGTATCCATAGAGTGTATAAATGACATGTCATTTTGTTGCGGTATGAAAGGAAGTGTTGTACCACCACCATTACGCCAAAGGGTAACCATTTGAACCATTGTGTTTATGGAGACAAAGCAACGAGGTAGCCTTCCAAACATTTTTTAGCTATCTTGGTTTTCCATCAAATTGGGGATGATAGGATGAGCTTCAAGGCCAATTGAGTACCCAAACAAAGAAAATAATTGTGTCAAAAAATGTCCATTGAATGGGATCTCTATCACTTACCACAATCTTTGGGCTGCCATGTGAACTTTGAATTGTGTCCATGAATGTGGTGGCAGTACTAGATTTGAAGGGATGAGAGGTGCAAAAAAGTGTGCATACTTGGTGGTCACATCAACAATCACTGCGATGACACTCTTTCCTTCACACTTGGTATACAGTGATGAAGAATCCATGGAAATCTACCATGACTTGGGATATGGTTGTAAAAGACATGGGGTATTAATTGTTTCCACCTTATTTGTTAATGACCAAACGTGCATACAAACCTTTGAATATGGGTTTTAAGGAGCCATCCAAAAAATCCTTCTTCCTTTCTATGGTAGGTTTTCAAAAATCACAGGTGCCCACTCCCTCTTGGAGAGGTGTGCAATTCCAATAGTACCTTTTGTTGTTTGAGTTTGGGAGTTATTGTAAATATAAGAATATTTGTACCATAAGGTGAATCATTTTTCCATGTAAATGTATATGATGCACTAGAATACTGCTGCACTAGGTCATTCTTCATTCATTCTAATCTAATGATACCACGAATAGAGACCAATTTTTGTTAAATGGAATTTCTCCCATGTAGTTCATCTAACAATTCATGTGTGGAATGGGAAACTTATCTTTAATATTGATCTTGTTGGGCTCTCTATAATCTTGACACATGTGCCATGGGCTATCTTTCTTGAATACTACACCCGCAGTGCGGAGTAAGAACTTTGGCTAGGTCTAATAATGCCATCCTCTAACATTTCTTCCAACCATGCGCTCAATTTCACTCTTACGGGCATAAGGGTATATCATATGGCTGATGTTAGGAACACTCCCGGGACTTAGGTGAATTTCATGATCATGATTTAGTGGGTGGAAGACCTTTGGGAATATCTTTAAATACTTTGGAATGTTATCAATGATCATGAGAACTTGAGTAATAGATGGCTTAGATAATTCAGACATCTGGTGAGCATATTTGTGCAATAATGCCTGATGCCCATTTTTCAATAATTTGTCATGTCATTAGATCTTATCACCTTATTCGGGTTTCTACCTCAACTCAATTTCTTTTCCTTTCAATGAAGAACCTAAGAAAGTTCTTGAAAATTAAAGTCATTGTTCCTAATTATTGTATTGTTAGTTTCCTAGTAAAACAACATCACCACCCATGGGTATAGCAATCATTGGACTGTTCATTGCACTTATTCCCCATAGTAAGATTGATCTTATTGCATTTTCCTAAGCAATTGATAGTTCCTCCATCTTGCCAATCGTGCTGACTACATTCAGATATACAAAGCGATTTGAGAGCTTTGGATAATTTATAGTGAATAAAATTATGAGTCTTTACTTGAGGAATCAATTTGAACTAATATTACCTTTTTTCTTTTTTGATGTATCCTTGATCTTGAGTTTGAGGAGTGCTAATTCCATCAATTCATTACACAATATAGGTAGGGTCAACTCTTATAGAACTGATTGCTTCTATATTTTCATCTTGAGATGGTTCTTTGTTCTTATTCTTCTTCCTCTTCACAATCTCGTAGAATAATTTATTGTCACCACATGCATGTCCCTTCTTGTACTTGTTGTCACAATTAAAGCATGGAAAGCCTTTTTTCTTTCTTTCCTCAATTGTTGGGGTGTAGATACTTGCAGCTTGAGGTGTTTTAGAAGAAGGAGCATTATTCTCTATAGATGTTAGGATTGGTCCTTCTAATTAGCCATAGCCATATTTTACTTTCAACATTTCTTGCCACCTTAAATGCATTCTCAATGATTTGGGTTCCCAAAAGAAGTGAACCTCATGTTGATATTATCCTTTAAAGTTCCTATGAATACATCAATCAGTGATCATATGGAATGTCACATTTACCTTTATATTCAATCTTTGGAGATTTTGAATGTGCTCTGAGTGGCCCGAGACCCTTTTTGGCAGGGGATTTATGAATTAGAAAAAGAGGGTATTACTCATTGTATCCTCATAGTGTGCTATCATTTCTTAGTGAAAAATTGTCCAAAGTGACAAGTGATTTCTTGAGAACAAAAGCCATCGATACCATACAAATTGATTGGGTTCTCTAAATATAAAAGCAATTACATTATCTGTTGTGTAGGTGGCACACACATTATGTGATCAAAGTGCTCTGTCACGAAGTATCCATGTGATTGGGTCCCTTGCCATCAAATTTGATCATATCGATCTTAGGAGCGTGGTTGATCTTCAACCCAAAGTTGGAGTTTCTCATTCTTGATTCACCTTCCTTGTGTCCTCATCATGAATTTCATGGGATACATTTTCACTTCAAGTGTCCTCTCTATTACAGAATTTTCAATCCTTCCTCCTCATCATGAATTTCATGGGATACATTTTCACTTTCAGGTGTCCTCTCTATTAGGAATTTTTTCAATCCTTCCATGATCTCCCCTTTTAAAGCATCCATCTTAGTATTTATTGCCTCAAACTTAGCTTTTGTTGAATCCATTATCTCTTATAGTTGATCTTTTGTTACTGTATTCTTTTGTAAATCATTTATGTACCTACGCATTTCTTCACCTTCATCAAGAGTCCAAGTAGGATTTTCTGGAGGCTTATTTGGTGTAGAAGTTCCCTTTTTTGGTGGCATGTTGGCCAAGTATCACTTTAAACCTTGATTTTGAGGTGGTTCTGCTAGACAATCTTCCTTTTATTGTATCTCCAAAATTTCGGCCCTTTTAAGTATGAACTATTACTTTTTATAGGTCTCTGATATTTCTTCTCTTCAATGCCATGGGTCTGATAAAAATTGGATGTGCCAAGTGGAATTTATGGTAACTTCCCCACAACTTGTTGATTTTTGGCCTTTCCAGGAGATCTCACTTGTATAGTGTGCCCGCACAAAAGAATTGATATAAAATTTTGAAACTCGTACCAAAACTACTATGGTCTGTCCATTATCCAATGCAACTGGTCTCACTCAATTTGGATACTCTAGGAATAATTTATGATTGTTTTAACAGGAACACCTGCTTGAGACTAGTCAATAGGACTATTGAGATACCCTATCTTCCAGAGGGTGTATCTACAATTTTACGATGACCTAGAAGCTGAAATTGCTACCACATATACCTTACTAATTTCTGAGAATATCCTCTGGAGTTTAGGGTCTAAAACATTATAGAAAAAAAATTATAGCGACAATTCCGCAATGACTCAATTCAGGATGATTCCAAAACCCTATCTTACAAAGGTTGTATCTCCGAAAGTATAAGGCCTCAGGAGCTGGATTTTTAACCCAACGTACCTTGATCCGTCTACTAAATATCCTCCAAGTCGTTCCTTCTGAATCGTTGTAGAAAAACATTTATAGCGAACATGCCATGGTGTCTCAGATGTAGCAGCGAAACCCCAAGACCTTGAGCTCTGATACCATAAGTTAAGAACCAAATATCAATATAGCATAGAAAAACCTCAGAATAAGTACTCAACGCCTTGAAGAAGAGATAATTTCAGATAATAAACCTCTTTAAGGGGGCAACCTCCTTTTACCCCACATAAATGTTCAAGTACAAGATGATTCCAAATGAAAATGTCTCCTTGGTATATATAGGAGACCGACATAAATAAAATAACATTACTAATATAATATGCCCCAATTAAGGGGTAATGAGCCAATATTAGGGCTTAACATCGAGTTCATATATAAACAACTTAGTGGGCCTCATTCCCTGTGAATGACCATATTACATTGATTATCATCCCTAGTTATGTTACAACTTCCTCATATTCAATTTTAACAACCACATTTGGGATACCTTTTGGATTCTTCTTCTTTTCACCTTTTCATATTTCTTCATTCTCCACTACCCTTATTCTTCTTCTTACAATTCAAATGTATATCTTTCTCTAATGTTTTTATTCCTTCTATTTCACTATTTTCCTTACTATTTTTATGTATATCTATTCACTTATGAATTGTTTTTAATTTTGGTCGAATAACTTATATTTCTTACCATTTCTAATCTACGCAAGCTAACAACATAATAAGGTAGACTAATTCCTTTTTTATTCCTTTAACAATCAATTTTATTTGACACCACAATGATGTAGACAAAAATAGGGCTAGCCCATGAACAACATTAAAAAAAAATGAAACAATACATATGCTTAATCACAACTCAAATTTTACAATACACCAAAAGAGACATAGTTTACACAATCAAACTAAATTCTTAAAGCATATTGAGTCAATTACAAATAATTATAAATGAAATAATTATAAATGGATGTTATCCAAACCCTCTTAACGATATTAGAACACTTGCCACATAATGGCATTTGACCAATTATCAATTGATACCCTTGAATACGCAAACACTCAATTGAACATTAAACAAAAATTTTAAATTCTAATAACTCTTTCTACATTAACATTTAATCATAAACTTTTATTATAATGACTAAGACTATTTTACTAATACTATATAACTTTCTACATTAACATTTAATCATAAACTTTTATTATAATGATTAAGACTATTTTACTAATAAATTTCACTAATAATTCTAAATCTTCATAATACTAAATTAGTATAAATACTCTCACTTGAATAATTATTTAATAAAATTTGAAAAAAGAAAAAACTTCACAAATCTTAGTTTAATATTAATCAATTGGAAGTACAATTCCTCAAACACATTCTTGATAGTCATGATAATATAATTTCAATAAAATTTTAGTTTAATATTAATCAATTTTTTTAACATGATATCATAAATCTTAATTTGATATTAATCAATTAGAAGTACAATTCATATACACATCCTTGATCTCCTTAGATACTATAGTAATTGTATGAAATTTCAAATATTAATTCATTAGAGGTATAGTTCCTATACACACGTCCTTTATATCTTTAAATCCTTGGATATTATAGTAATTGTATAAAATTTAAAACTCGTGGGAAGATATTGTATGAAATTTCAAAACTCGTGGGAGATATGACATTCTTATTGCAAATTTCTAGTTTAAGTTTGCAATCTCCTTGTATTATTATTTAATGATTATGAAAGTTTCATTTAAATCAAAGAACCATTTATAATTGTAATTTATAATAAATTATATAAATAATTATATTAGTATTTTAATTTAAATAATAATAATTTTTAAAAAATATTATTATAATGTTTATAATTTTTAATAAATTATATAAATAATTATATTAATATTTTAATTAAGAAAATTATAATTTTTAAAAAATATTACTATTATGTAATAAAATAATTAAGAAGTTTTTCTATTAGTATTTTAATTAAATTATTTTTTTTAATTTATAAAAAAAATGTTATTATAATTTAATAAAATAATTAAAAAGTTTTTGTTTACATATTTACTTTATTAAAAATATTTTTGTATGTGTATAAATAGGAAAAAATTGTATTTTTTAAAAATAGTATTTAACTATTAGAATATTTTGACATATATGATTTGTATTCATGGGCTAGGTAGTAGTGTTGTAGATTATCGACTCTAATCATAAACCTTTAACTCTAACTCTAAACTTTTCCATGCATAGGAGCGTTATTGAAGAAAATTCTAATAATCAAAGGAATTTGTGCTTTGACAAAGTAAAGTTGACATTTTCTTAAAGGATTTAAATAGTGAATTAAATCTCCTAACTTATAAGGACAACATTGAAGAACTCTATCATAATTTTACAACTACCCTTTCCACTTCTATTAACAAGTTCTCTTTCGAGGTGTCCTACAAAAAGAATAATATAGAACGACCAACCATTGGTATGATAAAGAATCTAAAATTGCTAGGAAATTCATTAGAGGTGCTTCTAATGAGTCTTTAAAACTCGATAAGATCAATATGTATGTAATCCTAATTAAAAGGAAAAAAAGATACTATATCAATAAAAGGCAAGAGAAACTTTCACAACTATATAAGTTGGATCCTAAGTACAAAGCCCTAATTAAAAGGAAAAAAATATATTATATCAATAAAAGGCAAGAGAAACTTTCACAACTATATAAGCTAGATCCTAAGAAAGTCTCGAGCCAAATTCTAAAATGCAATACTAAAGAAAATAATAGGATTCCATTAAGGGAGTGAAATTCCTACCTTAAAAGTATTTATTAATTCCCTAATGGCATGGACACCATTCCTATTGTCCCTACAAAGGAAGAAGTTTTTTCTTTAGATGACATAGAGTTATGGGTTAAGCGGCTTGCAAAGGGGAACGTTGAGGACATTGAAGGCTACCAAGATGAAATTTTTAAAATCGGAGGGCCAATCCTTATCCCTCACATACACAAGCTCTTCAATTTAGCAATCAAGCAGGGCTTCCCTAAACCCTGGATGCAAAGCCTCATTGTTCCTATTTTTAAAAATGTGGATAGAAACATTCCCTCTAATTATAGGACCATTATGATTAGCCTGATTTTATCCAAGCTTTATGGAATTATTTTGAAAAAGAAGATTAGCCTTTGGCTAGAAAGCCACGGTAAAAGAGATAAAGTCCAAGTCGGATTTAAGATATATCATTCAACTGTGGACCATCTTGTTACCTTTAGGATCATTGCAGAAGAGTTTCGCAATACTAAAACCAATCTTTTTTGTGATTTTGTTGACTTTAGAAAATCTTTTGACATGGTTCCTAGGAAATACCTTTGGAATAGGTTGGAAGAGATAAAAGTGCCTCTCGCATTGAGGGTTGTTGCAATAGGTATGTATGAGAACGTTATTGATAATTTTAAAAACACTGAGGGCTGGTCAAAAGAGATTAACTGCAAAATCAGAGTCAAACAAGGTTGTCCCTTATCCCCTACCTTTTTTGGAATATACATAGACAAGTTAGAAGATTTCTTGGAAAAAGAAGGTTGTGTCGACCCTACTCTCACTAGTATAGTCATCAATATTCTTCTTTATGTCGATGATATCGTTCTTATGGCAATGAGTCCCCATGATCTTGAAAACCAACTGAGATTCCTCAAGGATTTTTCTTCCAATATGGGTATGATTGTTAATATTTATAAGACTAAGGTCATGATTATTAAATCAAATAAGATCCCTTATGATACCTTCGTAATTGAAAACAACTTGGAGGAAGTGACTTCATACAAATATCTTGGAATTGATATTCACCACAATCTCGATTGGAATTAAAGGATTATTGGGGGATGGAAAGCTTATTATGGGCTTGAAAACAATTGTAAATCAACTGATCTTTGGAGTTGGGATAAGAATAAACTCCTCTTTAAGACTCTTGTTACACTTGTTATTATTTATGGATGTGAATTATGAGGCTGTAGTATCTCTCGTGAATCCTGGAGAAATATAGAGCAAATACAAAAGGATTTTATAACCTATAGTCTCAAAATTAAAGGAAATAGGCCCTATCTCGTCCTCCTCTTAGAAACAAGCCTCTCCCCCATTGAGAGCATGAATATGACTAGATACCTAATGTATAAGAGCAAGTTAAACAACATGGAAGACAAGAGGCTTCCTAAAATTTCTTCAAAGTCGAGGCATAACCACCATCAACTCAAGCGATGATGGCATAAAGATGTCTGGTCTTGGCTAAACTATTGGGGAATCATGGAAGACATCATTTTGCAGAATAAAGATACTATTAAAAAAAATGTCAAATCAAAATTTAAGGAGAAAATGTGGTGTGATAAAGAGTTAGAGGAAAAAATAAAATTAAGGTATTATAAAGATGTAATCAACCCTAATCTAGAAGATTAAGATTATCTATCTGTTTTGCCAAGTGTAAAGAAAAAAATAAACATTCCTAAGATAAGAACAAATTCTCACAATATCCATAGTGAAATTGGGCGTTGGTCAATTCCTAAAATGCCATGGGATGAAAGAGTGTGTCACCTTTGTGAAACTAAGAAGGTTGAAGATGAAAAGAACTTTCTCTTAAACTGTCAAGCCTATACCCATATTAGATCTCATTTTCAAAATATTTGTCACACCACCAACCTTCCTAACCTCTTAACTCAACAAAAGTATGGTGATCTTGGAAAGCTTCTCATAATGCTTTTCGAGCACAAAACAAAATTCTAAAGAATCACAAGTAATCAATTACCCTCTTAAGGTCTGATAGACCAATTCGGTCTTAGTGGACGTTAATCATCATCATCATCATCATATTTACACAATTTTTTCATAAATAAAATTATATATTTTTTAAGCTAATTTAATTATATACATTTCATAGTCTTACACTATTTTCAAATTTATTGTAAAAATGCTTCAATCATCCCTTCAAATAAAAAGTTTCTTATTTTCCTTTTTCCATTGTCACATCCTATCGTGAACATCAATAACATATCTCATTATTGATCATTATTGAGATTCCATTCTATATTAACATTATCTTAATTGTGTGTATATACTTTACAAATAATTATGTATATATTTTACAATTATAATGTAAAGGTGGTTTACAAGGTATTACCCACACCAAAAAAATATAAAGTGATGTGATAGGATGCTCCCCACTCTAGTACACACATCTCTATGAATTTAGTGGCACACCTTTTTGGATATGGTAGTGGCACACCTTTTTGGAAATGGCCCTCTCTGCCTTTTGGTTTTCATCTATGTTATTCTCACTCTTACTATGTACTCTTCCATAATTCCCTTATAATTTTATCTATATTATTTTCATAATAAATAAAAATATTACTATATATATTCTCAAACAATTTCCTTATAGTTTTTATCTATATTATTGTTTACAATAAATAAAGTCTTGCTATGTAGTCTCAGTAATTTCCAATGATTTTGATATCATAATTGTTAGACAAAGACAATTTATAAGTAGCTTATCTAGTACAAACATCACCATCATTGTTTAGTCTCATGCCTTGTCTACACAATCCTTTATGGCTTTATGGTTTTTAGTTGTTATCTATAGAATTTCCATAACAATTAAAATTCTTTGTAATATAAACATCACCATCAATTTTAGTGCCACTCCTCTTGGCATAATCATCTTTTCCTTCTAGTTATTATCTATACAATGTCCATAATAATTAGAAGTATACCTACATTCTCATATCATCAACAACCATTTCGGTGTCACAATTATAAGATTAATGTGATTTATAAGTGACTACTTAGTTGTAAGGAATTACTCTCACTAATATTAACACTACTTAGAATTATGTCTCTCTTATTTTGTTCAACATTATTATTTTCTTATTAATATGAAGATGATTTATTGAGAATCAAATTGAAAGGCACTAATAAATTTCCTTTCCCTTCCCAAGTGATATTATCTTCTAGTCATTATCTATAAGATGTCCATAATAATTAGAAGTATACCTACACTCCCATATCATCAACAACCATTTTGATGTCACAATTATGAGATTAATGTGATTTATAAGTGATTACTTGGTTGTAAGAAATTACTCTCACTAATATTAACATTACTTAGAGTTGTGTCTCTCTTATTTTGTTCAACATTACTATTTTCTTATTGATATGAAGATGATTTTGTTCAACATTACTATTTTCTTATTAATATGAAGATGATTTATTGAAAATCACCTAAATTGAAACACATTAATAAATTTCCTTTTCCTTCTCAAATGATACTATCTTCCCACTAATATCATCCAAGTATCTTTAAGAATTCTTTCAACTATGTTTCTCTTCTCCATTGTCTATGTATTCCCATGGTCTCTTTTAAGTACATAGTTGCTCATGAATCATTGTGTTGTACATAGTTGCTCATCAATCATTATGTGCATAAATTATGCCACTTTTACATACTAATACTTCCATTTTATTCTATCCTTCTATCATGTGTAAATAATTCCATATGATTTAGTTTGACATTAATTTCTTTCAAGTAAGTTTTTTTACATGTTGCACCGACCATTTTTGGTCTTTAACATAAAATTCCGTGTCATACGCCTTTTAACTTTATATATATATATATTATATTAATGTCTAGTTATACATGATCAGGTGTATCACGAGACAGATTTCATTGAGCATTAATACTCAGCTTTATACTAAAGGTGCGCTAATGGGGCCGAGAGTTAAGAGTC
The DNA here is from genome assembly GCA_010110895.2 of Picea sitchensis. NCBI lineage: Eukaryota > Viridiplantae > Streptophyta > Pinopsida > Pinales > Pinaceae > Picea > Picea sitchensis. Next base: position 210,717 of record SNQJ01S0000063.1, on the reverse strand, counting down.
TCATGCTTCTCTGAGGCATATGTGTGCCTTTTAGTTATTTATTCCAGCTTGACCAAAACGATTATGTATATGATCGGAAGGAAGAGATTAGAAACCCTACTGCTTTTTGGAGGTTGCTTTCACAAATATCATTAAAAAATTTAATAACGAATGTCATTATTTCCCAGAAGAACACATGTAGAAATATTACGTTCCGCAATGGCCATTGTGTGCATAATCATAGAGCAAAACAGTGGGACGAACTTTTATGAAATCATCACCGCCTCCAACGGAATGAAATGATCGAAAAAAATACTTTTCTTTCTGGATAAGCGTGTACGCAGCCCATCAGATCCTTTCCAACAAGTTGTACAACACATGTGTCATAAATGAGCTCAGAATAGTTTACAGCCCAGGCCGATTCAGGTTGCGTAAGCCCTTCCTCTGTCGTTCTTATCCAACGACTGTATAGCTCTCAAACAGTTTACTCATCTGTATTGAATTCGTAATGCACGAGTTCGAGTATTTTAGTCGTATTGTTAAAAAGAAAAGTTAGGGCAGTACTAAAATATCCGCGTCGCAACATTCTAAGGATGGGTTGAATGTTTGTTGTCGTGTGGATATTGTCAGGAGCCATGACCCGCAGCTCGTAGACTAGAAGGTGCGAGTTTATCTCTATTTTGTTGAGAGATAAAGTGTATTTTATGTACTCCCATATATATGTATGTATCATCTCATATTGTTCCAAATTCACCTGCCATTCTTAGCGAAATTCGTTTTCATTGATTAGAGTTGTTGTTGGGTGGATAGAGCAAAGACAGAGCACAATCGGTGCAGTGGAAGGGAATAAGCCATATTCAATTATACCATGCAGGAGAACGCCAAAAACACTGCAGTACGCACTCCTTGCTGCTCAAAAATCGGACTCAACAGAGGTCCATGGTCTCCAGAGGAAGACCTGCTCCTCAGCCAATACATACAGGCCTTTGGCGAAGGCCGATGGAGGACTTTACCCAAAAAAGCAGGTAACAAGTTCATATTGTATTTCTTAATACGCCCAAATGAAATCAAGACAGTGCATGTTAGAAAATGATACCCATAGAATTAAGGTTACTATGCAGATTCTTTATCAGAATCTGTGTTGCAAGTGAGTATTTATCAGAATCTGTTTGCAAGTGAGTATTACGATTTGCACTCAGGGCATATTTTGTGAATGTATCTCGTTGCAGACTTGGCAGGTTTTACAATGGTGGTCTTGATATGATGTTTGATCATTCCTGTAGATAAGTTAGTTTGTGAAGATGAGATTGATGTAACGTAGGGTTTGCAGAAGTGGGAGATCATGCTTTTTGTCATTATTGTAGAGGTCTGCATTTATGGAGAATGATTCTTACGTATTTCATTCCTGCCATGTTGGCATGAAGGTTTTAAGAAATTTGTCATGTTTTCTTGTACAAGTATGGTAGTTCATCCATAGTATGACTCCAATCAATTTTAGTTTTAAGAGTATGTATATATTTTTTCTGTAATTGTAAATTGGATGTAGTTTGGATGGTTGCTAGGAATGATTGTTATTCTCCCTACTCAGGTTCAATTCCTTCCCATAATGATATGAATAAATCTCTTAATCTTAATGAGTATTAATGAGTATATTGTAATGGCTTCCAGTCGATATGTATTGAAAAAATGCCTTTGATTCAAAATTAAATAGCAAAGCAATTACTATTTCTTATAAGAAAAATTATGTACTGGCACTTACATATCAGCCATGCAGGTTTGAAGCGGTGCGGCAAGAGCTGCAGATTGAGATGGATGAATTATCTAAGACCAGATGTCAAACGAGGATACATTTCACCGGAAGAAGAGGATCTTATTCTCAGATTACACAGACTCCTTGGCAACAGGTAATTAATTTCACCCAATATTGGCCTAGCCTTCGATTCATATGAATGAATTCTTTTGTCTTAGAAAACCTAGGTGCCCGAGAGGTAGTTGCTCTTGAGTTTCAGGCCCGAGAGGTAGTTGCTCTTGAGTTTCAGAGCTTATATAAAGGAGATGGACTCTTTCATACAAAAAAAATCCAGTGGTTTCTTAGCCGAAAGGATCGGCTTCTTCCATCGTTCGAAGCCTTCGATACCTTATTCGTTTATGTGCTTATTCCTTAAGTGCCTTTCCACTACAACATTCTCAGATTAAAGTATGGACAGGCACATTCGTAGTACAGTGATATAAGTATCTATAGATATAATTACACTTCGGCACTTTAGGGTTTGCAATACAAGAATTTTTTAAAACTACGCTTTGGATCTATAGGATTTGTTTGGAATACAATTTGAGTTTTTTCATTAATTTATACGTAAGGAAGAGATGAACTTTTTTTTTTCACAGATACATATTCTCGTCCTCACCCCCATCCTCTGGAAATGAATGTATAGTGACCATCAAAATGTATCAATTTAAAAAACCTTACATATAATTTTTTAGCCAGCATATATATATAGGTCGTTTAAAATGTATTCATATAACTTAAACCCTCCATATATCTCCTTATCAACCTATATCTTTTCAGTTTATAAAATACTAAATTACGATTCTCACCCTGTATTACTTCACCTGAACAAGATTCTCAATGACTGATATTTCACCTCATGTATTTGCATGTTACTCCATCTCAATTATTTGCATGTTAGGGTTCAGCGTATAAAAGCATGCATGTCTTGATATTACAATGAAACCCTCTTGTTTATGTTCACACAATTCGCACAGCTTAGTCAAATTCCTTCAAAACCATAGAGAGAAATTGCTAATTTTGTCTCTTTGAACGAACACGCAGGTGGTCTCTGATCGCAGGCCGTATACCGGGGCGAACAGATAACGAGATAAAAAATTACTGGAACACTCATCTAAGTAAACAGCTTATCAGTCAAGGCATAGATCCGAGGACTCACAAGCCTCTGCCTGAAAGCAGGAAGGAAACATCTGCAAACTGCAACACCGGCACTCCAGAGAACAGTGATATGACTCCGAGATCATCACGGCAAGAATCCCAGACTTTGCAACCTCAGCAGACTGAGGTAATTACACATCAAACATTGAAAAAACGTTCTGATTCTACTGGGATCATGTCAGTACATCAGGCAGGTACAATATCGGCTGAATTCAACAAAGATCAGTACCCTACAAATACTCATATCGGCTCTAATGATGTCCATCTTCCACGTAAAAAGCAGAAGCCGGATAATGCAATTGACCTGTTCAGAACCTGTACATTAACACAAGCCCCTCATGGTGTAGCGTCTCCTCATGCTATAAACTACTATGAGGGCATGGGTGATATGATCCAGTGGAAGTCTAAATCAAAAGCTTCTCATGCCATGGGGACTACAGATCACATGACACCTTTCATGTTTCATGACCTATTTCCCTCGACGATTCCCTTGCCTCTTATTGAATCAGAGAAAGGAGTTTCTATCTTGCAGGTTTCTTCTTCTACGTCAGTACTTAACAATTTATCGATCAATATTAACAATGAAGCATTTGATCCTGGTTTATTAGGTCATAACCGTTCTCCTTATTGGATGAACAATCCTGTTATGAACTTTGACATGCCATTGAATGCAATCACAGTATCTGGCTCTCAGGTTGCAGATTTATATGGGGATTATAATGATCAGATAGGTCACAGTATAAGTGCTTCCACTTCTAAAAGCGAATATAATGTGTTATACGAAGGGAACAGATTGTCAAATCCTCCTTTGGGTGTGGGAAATTTTGACCTATCTAATCTGCAGCGACGGCACCATCATGCACAAAAGGAAGAGAACTTCATGTTGCCTGCTGAGGCAAATGAAATGATGGCCAATCAAGCAAACAACAGCAGCAGTGTTCACCATATGGGTCCAATTCCCCCTGATGGCAATCCTGATTTATATTCTTCATATTTTGTTGATTCAATTGCCCATGAAGACCTACTTAACATCAACAACACCAACAATAATCCCACGTCCTCTTTTGCAGCTTCTACTTCTCAGGCTCTGCAGCTACGATTAGAGCCAGAAACTCCAAACCTCTCTTATGACTTGTGGTCTTTACCCCAATATCACCCGTACGTTTGATCTAAAATAGGTAATATCTTTTTGTCGGCAGTGAATTATGTTATCCGTTATAAGATAGTATTGCACGCATCTCTTCCATGAGTGTACTGTGTACTGAACTCCGAATATAAAAAAAATAGAAGATTTGTTTTTTGCTTTTCTGTAGTTGAACGTTATTCATTTGTAAACGATCTTATTCAATCAACCTCTTGTGGTCTCATTGGTCGGTTGATTCGTTTGAAGTGACGAAATGATGGAATGTGAGATTATTGTTTTTGGGACACTTCATGAGATTTTTTCTAATGTTCATTTGGTTAGTGTTCTTCATTCAAATATCAAATTCAAAATTGGAACAGAGATCACCTCTGCATAAAAGAATACCAGATTTACAGCAGAACACAGTCGAAAGTACTGAACTCTCAATCTTCAGAGAGTAGAGGATTTGTTTTTGTGTTCTTGTGTTTGAACGTTATTCATTTGTAAACGTTCTTGTTCAATCGATTTCTTGTCGTCTCATTGATCAGTAGATTCGTTTGAGGTGACGAAATGCTGGAATGTGAGGTTATTGTATTCGAGATACTTTATTACATTTTTTATAATGTCGATTTGGCTAATGCTCTTAATCCAAACATCAAAATCAAAATCGGAACATGATAATCAAATTCGAGACACTTCATTACATGTACAGAAAAATTTACGATATTTACAGAGCAACATGATCGAACGTACCGAACTCTGAACATTCCGAAAATATACAGAGATCTGAATATTTAGAACAAAAAAAAATGGTGAAAACTTTGAAGGTTTATTTAATTTAGAGATAAATTTTGATTTAAGAAATATAAAAAAATTAATAAGAAATTAATTAATTTATTTTAATATTTTGTTTTTATAATAGAAATGATTGGAGAAAAACTTTCAAATATAAATTTGTTGTTTTATTGGTTTCATTTAAGTTAACCAGTTATAAAATTGATAGTACTACACATTTTGAAATTGAAACTTAATATCTGCATAGAGAAGACATTTTAGGTGAATGTATTTTGATTCTCCATTTTTTTAATATGGCATAGATTAGATTTATTTTTTTATGGTTAATTTTATTTTTAAAGTTAGTTATAATGAAAATATATTTTTGATCTTTTATGTTAGGGTTAATCATAGATTTGTAGAATTTTAACATTTTCTTATTCTTTATTTCTTAGTTACAGTTATATTTATTTAAGTTTTGTTAAGATAATGTTTTTAATGACATCAATATTTTCTAGAATTGTGTGTACCTCTTGACTAGATATGGCATATTGTTTTTAATTTTAAAATTACAAGTTATAAAGTTATAAAATGTTTCTAAATTTGTTTAATTTCTTTAAAATTTTAAAAATGTTTCAAATCAAAACTTCATTTTATTCATATAATTAAAAATATGTTTTGTAATAAATTTTAACTTTAAAATACTTGTAAGAGTTAATTTCCTTTAAATTATTAATATTTTAAAGAAAAAAATAAAATAATAGTATTAATACTAATTTTTTTCTCAAAATTTATTTATTTTAATTACAAAATTCTAATAAAAAAATTTAAAGAATATATATATTATGATAATGACTAAGATGCACTTTTAGGATGCACTTTTAGGTTTGCAAAAAAAATTGTAAAAAAATAAATGATAAAAATCCATATGTGTAATATGGATTCAAAATTTATATTACAATATAAAAATATTAGTTATATTATTTAATTAATATATTAGTCATTTTAATTTTTTACATAAAATATTATTATAATTTATTTTGTCTCATAATTTTATAATTTCTTGTAAAATCTAGTATTTTTTAAATTAATAATATTTTGAAAAATGATTTAATGATTTAGCAAAAAAAAAATAAGTGTATTTTAAATATTAAGTGAATTTTATTAGAATTCTAAAAACATTATGAAAAGTGTTTTATCTTTTGTGTTTTATTTTTTTATAGAATAAGAAGTATTAGTCTTAATTTTAAGATTACAAACTATAAAAATATTTTAAATTTGTTGAGTTGTTCTTTTCTCTATAAATTCTACAACCATAAAGGATAAGTGGAATCGCAAGGGTATAAAAGAGGAATTATCTTTCTCACAAACAGGAAATACAGTTATTTATAGTTTTGCTAAAGATTAAAATAGTTTTTCCACCTTTCATTAATATGTTTATCCACACTATAGTTATAGTTTAGCTTTTGACTAGTCAACTCAAAGATATTTGTACTAATTAACTTCCTCTATTTTGTTATTGTTATAAGTGAAATTATGTGATTTTCTAGGATGACAATCAAAAGTTAGTCTTATCAATATCTACTAACATGTCAATAATAAAATGGAAAATATTGATTAAACCCTTATATTTCTATTACTTTATTTTCACTTTCTATTACTTTATTTTGAGTATTCCTGAGCTTAAAAATAACTTACACTCTCATAATTGCAACTCTCAACTATAAAGAAAACTTTAGATCTTCTAAAGGTTTTTTTCTAGAAATTGTATCAAAAGCTTTATTAAAGTCATTGAAACAACTAAGGAGTCAATTTTATTATCTCAACATTCATTTATGCTTCTAAGAGTAACTAAATGAACCACATTTAAATGGTAGTTTGAAAACCCATACATTTAGCCTTTTTTATTCATGATTTTCTAATCATACTCTAATCTTATTTTATAAGGTCATTTCATTGAAGACAAACTTTCATCCTTCGGACCTTAAAAAAATAAACATGAAATCAAATAAAATGTTTCACCATATTATTTTATGACTAAAAAAATAGAAATAAGTTTTCCTAACTATCTTTGATTCTCATGAGTTAATATGTTATAAGATCCACTGCAAGGACTTGAAAATGAGACTTGAAAATGATACCTAATGTTTATGCAGGAAGGGAAATCCAAGAGAAAAAAATAGACATCCTCCACATCCTTTGTTTCAAAATAATCACATATCCTTCCACCCATATTGTTTTAGATCTAGTATAACTCCAAATTTCACTTTGAATGTCATTACAATTTGTTGTTATATTAATTTTTTTGTTTATGTCCCACAATATAAAGTTAATTTTGATCTTCATGATTAGATTGTATAATCTCATTATAGCACCTTATCTTTCTCTTATTCTCGAATTGTTGAGTACACTACAACTTCTCTTAAATATAGTTGTGATAGACCATTTAGTAGCATCAATATTCTATGAAAGACCTCATCATTTATCTTCTAGTGTTTAAGATAATAATAGGTATCTTTACTCCACCATATTTTGCGAAGCATATTAACAAGCCTCTCAATATTTAAGGTGATTATCATATTCCTCTACATTAAGTATATGATTATATCTTTACTTTCAATTGATGGAATAATAACCTTCAATAGAAGGATTGGATAGGGTGTATTTTCTTCAAATTTTAGATCATTAATTATAAAACACTTTTTGATTTTCTTAATTATTCTCCAAGTTTTTCTAAAAATTCCACACACAAATTTTACAGCTATATATGATCGCAGAATAACAAGTGTATCAAAGAGGCCTTTATTTTTTTCCTAGAACTAAAAATATTTTTTTAACAATTGTTGAAGACCAAAATGGATTTCCCAACCTCCATTAATCCTTATTTTCATATTATAGTTGCAATTGAGCTTGTGATGTAGGAAAATTCCAAGATACTTTTTCTAAAGAACTTCCTCTAAAATGTTATTTTTATATCAAAATTAGGGTAGGTGATGTTCTCTAGATTTGGGGATGATAACTTTCCTTTTATTGGTATTTTCTAATATCACATCTAACACAAAACATGTTTGAGAATTCTATGTTGATTATCAAAATCATAATGACTTTTTGTCAAAAGAACATCATGTGTAAATAAGAAAAATGATGATTATTTCAAAAAAAGTAGTATCAATTCAACTTTATTTCTCTATTCACACCTCTAACATGCCAATAAATGCAAAAAGGATAAGGGACAAAGGACATCCTTGTTTGCATTTCTAATTTCTATTTTTACAAACAATTTTTAAATATTATTAGCAAAAATAATATATATTAAAAATTCACTAGATCTAAATACACTATTTTTTTTCTTTATTCTAAGTAATTTATAATGTACATATATAATATAAATATAATAATTTATTTTTATATTTTTCATTCATTATCTTAAAATACTTTTCTATAATAATTTATTCTTATATTTTTCATTCATTATCTTAAAATACTTTTCTACTAATATATTTTACTATAAATTTGAACACATTGCACATGAAACAAGAATGAAGGAAACGTGGAAAATTTTAACACATGTAACCCTAGAGAGTAATCCTTAGCAATTAGAAATAACATATCAAAGATTCAACATGAGAAACCAAAGAATGTCATGTTTAGAAGAATGTTTCTCAAACCAAATATGCAAGTTGATTGAGAAATTACATATAAAGAAAAAACATTTTATAGACCAATTGTAAAATACAAAGTAAATGTTGTCATTTGATTATCGACTCTCGATGAATTGAAAATTTTGTATTCAAATAAGTGAGAATAAATTAAATTGAAATATACACTCCATCATAGTTCATATACGGTCTCATGGTTGCAAAAAGTTCAATAGGTTAGTATTCATTAGGTTACTATTTATAAATAACATCTATTGAGTTTTTAATTATGAGATTATAAGGACCAAGTCTTACATGATTTTGTTGCTAGATGTTTTTCATGAACTAGTTTGCATAATTTAGTTGTATGATAGGATATATTTTCATGATGGGATGAAAAATACTTACCATTTTATGAAATGTTGGATACATCGACCACACTTAGAGGGGGGGTGAATCAGTGTGTGGCTCTTTTCACAATTCTTTCTTTCTTTAGTTAGTAACCAATTCAAACATCATTATTCATTACTTGCATTCACAAATAGTTTCTTTCATGTAAACAAATATCAAAAACATTCATAAATAATAAAGAACTATGAACCATCATCACAATGAACACAATGAGAACCAGATATATGTGTAATATTTTTGTATTATGTTGTTACATGAGACTACAATCTTCAGGGTTTATCAGTAGCAAATGAAAAATAGCATCAGCTCCAAGAGAGCACCAACTCTAAAATACAAGACCCAGCTTGCAGATATCAGCACCAACTGAGATGTGAGGAATCCAACCCTTAAGTACAAGACTCATCTTGTAGAAGGAAAATAATTTGTCTACAAGATTATATCAAAAACTTTATTAAACTCATTGAAACAACTAAGGACTCAATTTTAGTATCTCAAGATTTCGTTATGCTTCTAAGAGTAACTAAATGACCCACATTTAAATAGTAGTTTGAAAACCCATGCATTTAGCTTTCTTATTCATAATTTTCTAATCACAATCTAATCTTATTTTATAAGGCTATTCCATTGAAGACAAACTTTGGTCCTTCAAACCTTAAAAAAATAAACATGAAATCAAATAAAATGTTTCACCATATTATTTTATGATTAAAAAAAATAAAAATAAGTTTTCCTAACTATCTTTGATTTTCATGAGTTAATATGTTATAAAGATCCACTGAAAGGACTTGAAAATGATGCATATGATACATAATGTCTATGCAGGAAGGGAAATCCAAGAGAAAAAAATATGCATCCTCCACATTCTTTGTTTCAAAATAATTACATATCCTTCCACCCATAGTGTTTTAGATATAGTATAACACAAGTTTCACTTTGAATATCATTACAATTTGTTGTTATATTAATTTTTTTTTTATGTCCCACAATATAAAGGTAATTTTGATTTTCATGATTATATTTTATAATTTTATTATAGCATCTTATCTTTTTCTTATTCTCAAATTGTTGAATGCACTACAACTTCTCTTAAATATAGTTGTGATAGAACATTTAGTAGCATCAATGCTCTATGAAATACCTCATCATTTATCTTCTAGCGGTTAAGATAATAATAGGTATATTTACTCCACCATATTTTGTGTTTTGAGTAACATTTCTTGGTACTAGAAGCATATTAAGAAGTCTCTCAATATTTAAGGTGATTATCCTATTCCTATACATTAAGTATATGATTATATCCTTACTTTCAATGGATGGAATTATAACCTTCAATAGAAGGATTGGATAGGGTGTATTGTCTTCAAATTATAGATCATTAATTATAAAACACTTTTCGATTTTCTTAATTATTCTCCAAGTTTCTCTAAAAATTCCACACCCAAATTTTACAGTTATATATGATCGCCAGAATGACAAGTGTATCAAACGGGCCTTTATTTTTTTTCCTAGAACCAAAAATATTTTTTTTAACAATTGTTGTCAAGACCAAAATGGGTTTCCCAACCTCCATTAATCCTTATTTTCATATTATAGTTGCAATTGAACTTGTGATGTAGGTAAATTTCAAGATACTTTTGCTAAAGAACTTCCTCTCATATGCTATTTTTATACAAAAATTACGGTAGGTGATTTTCTCTAAATTTGGGGATCATAACTTTCCTTTTATTGGTATTTTCTAACATCAGATTGAGCACAAAACATGTTTGAGAATTCTATGTTGATTATCAAGATCATGATGACTTTTTTCCAAAAGAACATCATGTGTAAATAAGAAGAATGATGACTATTCCAACAAAAGTAGTACAAATTCAACTTTCTTTCTCTAATCACACCTCTAACATGCCAATAAATGAAAAAAGGGTAAGGGACAAAGGTCATCCTTGTTTACCAATACATTTCAATTGATTTTTTTAACTAATCCTTACTGTTCCTAAAAATAGAAATCACTTTCTCATATGAACTTATTACATCAACACTCAACCTAAAAGGAACCTTTTGATTTTTTAATCTCTTCTATAGGTTATTTCTAAGCACTCGATCAAACATTTTTCTGAAGTTAATAAAGAAACAAAAGAGATTGAAATAATGATCTCAATACTCCTTAGCAATAATCCTTAGAGTTCCTAAGGTTGAGTTATAGTTTCAAAAACCATCTTGGTCTTTGTCTCTCTTCATATGATTTTCTTACAAAAAACTAAGATTCTTCTCCAAAATAATTTTGTATAACTTGACTAAAAAAAGAACTAATCAATTTGAGAGGTTATATTTGTTGTCACTTAGAAAATAGGAGTAGCAAGGATTTTATTCTAATGTTTAGGAAAACCCATTTCAATTGCTAAGTTAAAAAAACTATGGATGTGAGAGATGAGAATAGAGACTCCGCTCTTCAAGATTTTTTTCTAGTAACATTTAATGTATTTAGATTTCGTTTTTCCAAGATACTTAATCCCAAACTCAATGACTTCTAAAGTGAAAACTTATTATGTTATAAAAAAGATTTGAATGTTATCTAAAATGTTGGAGCATTAATGGATATTTTTAATATAAAAATTTCAATAATCATATTGTTTGTTTCTTTAGCTTTCTAAGTTAAGTTTTTCCTAAAAAAAAAATTAGTCTTAAATTTAGAAAGGTGTAAAATTATATTGTTCTTTATATTTACATAATTATTCGTATTTATATTTATTAGCACTTTTATTTTATTTTAATAGGTTTAAGAGACTCATTAGATGCATCTACCATAGTTTTCCTAGCAATATTTTTCATACTATAGGGTAGTCTTATTTTTCATACTATAGGGTAGTATTATTTTGTTGGTTTCTAAAAAAATGTTTAAAAATGTGCTTGTTCATAAAAGTTGAGAGATTTATTGTTAAATATTATTATCTAAAATAATATATATTAAAAATTCAATATCTAAATACATTAATTTTTTTATTGTTTTTATTCTAAAATAAATTAAGTAATTTATAATTTACGTATATAATATAAATATAATAATTTATTCTTATATTTTTAATTCATTATCTTAAAATACTTTTCTATAATAATGTATTTTTATATTTTTCATTCATTATTTTAAAATATTTTTCTATTAAATGGATATATATTTACTATAAATTTTAACACATTACACACGAAACAAGAATGAAGGAAACATGGAAAATTTTAACATATGTAACCCGAAAGAATAATCCTTAGCAATTAGAAATAACATATCAAAGATTCAACATGAGAAACCAAAGAATTTCATGTTTAGAAGAGTGTTTCTCAAACCAAATATGCAAGTTGATTGAGAACTTACATATAAAGAAAAAACATTTTATAGACCAATTGTAAAATACAAAGTAAATGTTGTCATTTGATTATCGATTGTAGATGAATTGAAAATTTTGTATTCAAATAAGTGAGAATAAATTAAATTGAAATATACACTCCATCATAGTTCATATAGGGTGTCATGGTTGCAAAAATGTCATTAGGTTACTATTTATAAATAGCATTTATTGAGTTTTTAATTACGAGATTATAAGGACCAAGTATTACATGATTTTGTTGCTATTGATGTTTTCCATGAACTAGTTTGCAAACTTTAGTTGTATTTTCATGATGGGATGAAAAATACTTACCATTTTATGAAATTTTGGGCACATTGACCACACTGAGAGGGGGGGTGAATCAATGTGTGTTTCTTTTCACAATTCCATCTTTCTTTAGTTAGTAACTAATTCAAACAACATCATTCATTACTTGCATTCACAAATAGTTTCTTGCATGTAAACATATATCAACAACATTCATCAATAATAAAGAACTATGAACCATCATCACAATGAACACAATGAGAACCAGATATATGTGTAAGCTTTTTGTATTATGTTGTTACATGAGACTAAAATATTCTGGGTTTATCAGCAGCAACCGAAAAAGAGCATCAACTCCAAGAGAGAACCAACTCTCAAATATAAGACCCAGCTTGCAAATATTAGCACCAACCGAGATGTGAGGAATCCAAACCTCAAGTACTAGACCCATATTGTAGACAGAAAATAATATGTCAACAGATATGTGACCTGTCTATAATGTATCACGCATATGTACGTAACTTATCTATACTGCAACATGCGTATGTACATGACCTGTCCTCTATCATCCTGCATACACCTTCAAAAAACTAGGGTTTCCAATATTCTGGAACTCCGAAACTTTCGGCCCTTTAGACCTTTTTTGCCTCTATCACATCAACATGTAACCTTTCACTGACCAACCTGAATACATACATGTACCATGTCATCAATGAAGCATCTCTAACAACCTATGCATGTCCCTCATGCATACATCATCATACAATCATCATACAACATAGATATCCCTCAACCAAGTACAAGTAGCGCAATTATATAAACTATGGTAATTGTATCAGTATTTTACCATACATAAGAGTGTCTCTCACTCAGCCAACCATCCAAAGTATACCATGTCCAAATACCACAACCATCACACCATGAATGCCTCAAGAATTCACCATATCATAAGCAAATCTAAGCATCAAAACAAACATGTAACCATACCAGAACTATTGTCATTGATCTGAACATGTATATTGATGACCTGGAACTTTCTTTCATACTTTAGAGACCTGGCACCAACATCTACTTAGGTTTTTATGGCCTTTTCATATATATGTGACATGTCCTCTTTCAGCCCGCGAATGTACGGGACTTGGCATTATGTGGCCCATATATGTATGTGACCTGGCCTTCTTCAACCCGCATACAGCTTCAAAAAACTAGGTTTTTATTAAAATCTGCAACTCTGAAACTTTCTTCGCCACTCCTCCTTTGATATCTCAGACTTGCATAACTTCATATGTATCAATGAGTACATGCAATGAAATTTTCACAAAATAAGAGATATTTAATGTGTTCAATAGTAGATCACAATAAGAGACCCTTGATCTCTTATGTATACTCTCCAAGTAGCTTCCTCTAGGGGTTACCTTATAACTGATTTAACCAACTTCTTTCGTTTAGGGATAACCCACTTCTAACTATGTTTTCCACTTACAACCACTTTATCCACAAATAGTATTCTCACCACTTCTAGTTGAAACTAATTTATTTTTAATTATTTTCTTATTTCAACAACTTAACCCATGATTAACAACCACTTTGACTAGTCAACTTCTTCTAGGAGCTTCTAAAATAATTTGACTTATTTGACCTTCTAAGGGATTCTAGATAACTCATGAGGGTTATCCAAATTTACTAATACATATCTCCTCAACCATGAGAAACTCTGTGTCATACCACATATTAACTAAAATGGCACGACATGTACTATCCATCCATGATAATCTCACCTGCAAATTCATTGATCTTCATTACATTATTCCTCAGCCAAACTTGGGTTCCATAACCACACCTAGGGGTTTCTTGTAGACTTATTCAAATCATCCTCATGTGAGGGCCATGATTAGAGCTACACCATAAGGGGACCACTTTGGAGACTTCTCAAATTATACCCATCACATCCATCCAATAAAATGTCCAAACCAAATGGCTAAACCAATTATCCAACGATCTCATCCACATCTCTGGGGCTTCTGGAATGTGTTACCGGACTTACTCAAGGGTTGAAATCAATCTACAATATCACTCTCAAAGGGTTGACATCAATGACAACCAACTATCCAAACCAATTGACCATCATTCTAGACCAATTGTCTGACAATATCCCCCTTTGGCATTGATGGAAACACAAACATTGATGGCAACACTTAGTCATGAAATCACTCATGCTCATACTCCTCATCAATGTTTCTATATATCCCCCTTTGACATCAATGGAAAAGGATATTTCTCCTTGGGTTTGCTCTCCCTTACTGAACTCTCCTTGGGGTTGCTCCCCCTGTCTGCATGCCTCTGATTACTCTCTCTCCCTTTGACAAAGAATTAACTCCCCTTCTCAGTATGACAGTATACCTACTCTAACCAATAATGGTAAGAAGAGTAACACCCCTTGTGGGTATGTCTTGCCCTATCTTCTTTGCAAGGTTTCATGTAATCACTATGAACAATATGTTACCACTGTAATCTGCTTCTGTTGTGGATGTTGTTTCTCTACCAGAACACTGATTAACTGTTCAATAATACTGCTAATACCAATAAAATCATCAATCATACAACATGCCAATGATGTACCTCAATCAAGTTTCATATCACTCATGATATTCCTCAACCAAATACCATAAACCATGTGCCAATGTATCCAATATATGTACCAACAATGTATCTTAACAAGTATACCTTAATAAATATGCCTCATACATCCAATGATATGCCTCAATTCATATAACAAGACCCTCAAACACATACCTCAAGCATGGTCCTCAATGTCACCAAGATACAATATACCAAGTCTTAAGTATGTACTAATCATATATCTAGACCACTAACAAAATCCTCTCACATTGCACCATAATATATACCAATAAAACTCAGACATGCACCAACAATATACTTCAATGGCCTCAAAACCATTCACTACAGCAAGTATTATACAACCAATAGTTCTTGTAAACATGTACCAAGTATGTGCATCAATAGATCAAGGATATTCCTCTAGATATTATCATGATTTTCCTCATAACCCAATTTCCATAACATCATTTAGAAAGTACTAAACATAATCAACAATATATCCTAACATAAATTACTCAATCCACACACTAGGGTTTTTACTATGCACTTATGATATGCTTCAAGCTTATACTTAAAAACTAAACCATATATCATCATCATACACCATTAAAACACACACATCAGATCTCAGATAATATGGGTTGTACCATAAAACCATGTTGCAACTCATTTGTACACCCCCTTCTTCTTTTTTCAAGTCTTTACCTCATGTACATGGATTTTCTTCAGGCAGATCGTGTATGTACGTGACCTTTCTATAAGTCACCTCGTGTATGTACACAATTGTTCCCACATGAGCCTGTGTATACCTCAGAAAATATTAATCTTTCCTCATTCTTTATGTCTTCATTCATGTCTAGTTGTTCAATCTTCTTCATCCACTTGTGAGAGTGTCATGGTTTCTTAGTACTTGTTCTTTGAGATTCCATCTTTTCAACATTGTCTTTCTTCCATGTTTCATTTTCTCTTATTGTCATATTGTATGAACCATTCCCCGTTGATTGTCTTCTTGAATTCCAACAATCCTGGGATTTGTGGCCAAACCCACTACAGTTGTAACATCTCATGGTGTGACAATGTGTAGCAATGTGTCCCACAAGATTACATCTCCAACATCTTAATATGATATTGAATCTTCCAAAAAATTTCGTTGCTTAAAGTCTACAATCCAAATATTTGCAACCATATTCATTACATGAGAAGCAGTGACTATGAAAAAAAAGTTCATACATGTGCTTTTGTGTCAACCTTGAAGGTGTCTCTCTTCTAAATTTTCTTTGAGGTGTAGGATTGGCTTCTTGGTGTCTTCCTTGTTTTAATCTTCTAAAGGTTTCCTTGCTTTTTGTAGGTGCTTGATTTGCATCTTTTCTTCCACCCTTTGAAAATGAAGTACCTACATCATGCTTCTTTGAAGTGCTAGCTTTAGAGTGTGTTGCTTCCTTGTTGTATCCAAGACCAGATTTATCATTTGGTGATCTTTGACTATCCAATATTTCATCCAAGATTGTTGATTTGTTCATAAAATTGATATGAGTTTTTTACTTCTCTTCTTTCCTTCTGAGATCAACAACTTTTGCTTCCAGCTTATGCCATGATTCTTCCTTTTCATTTACCTGATTCTTCAATAGTTCCTCTATCATTTTGGCTTCTTCAAGTTGATTCCTCAAATTGACATTGATTTCTCTTGTTTCATTAAGATCTTCAAGGATTTTGCTAACCTCATCATATACCTTCTTCTTTTCTTATGCTTGACTAATTATATCAGTCTTTGGTCTCTTGATCTCTTCTTATTTTGCTTCTAGTTGAGTCCTTTGTTCAGATATGACCTTTTCCAGTTGTTTCACTTTCTTCTTGTTTCTTGAGCATTTGTTTTAGTGCCATGGTATGCTTTTGGTATTTTTCTGTGGATTCCTTAGTAACTTTTTCAAGATCATCTTTTGCTTCTTATAAAACATATAAAACTTGATATTTAAGCTTCAACAAATCTTCCTCTTCATATATGTGATAAATGTTAGTTGATTCTACAAAAACTTATTCTATATCTTCTTCTTCATTTGCAAGAGAACATTCAACATCATCACATTTAGAAATATTGCAATCAAAATATTTTGGAGAGTCTTTACATTCATTAATGACTGAGTCTTGATATGCCTTCTCTAGCTTCAGCCATAGGTCCTTGGTGGAATTACATTGTCCTATTATTTCTTTAACAAAACCTGAGAGTCCATTTAAGATTGTCTTGAATGCCACTACATTATTCTTCATTACTTCCTTTTGAGCTGTAATTGTTTACTGATTCTTTGAGGGAACTGATCCAACAACAATTGTGTCCCAAACACCCGCTCCTTTTGACTTCAAATACCCTTTCATTTTTATTCTCCATTTCGATTAATTTGTATCATCAAAGAAGGGAACTTCATCTGCATGTTTATCCATATGTGTGCACATGGATCTCCTTCAAGCTTGTAAGGCTTATAGTGAAGGCATGCTTTGATATCAATTGTTGGACACACCGACCACACTGAGAGGGGGGGTGAATCAGTGTGTGGCTCTTTTCACAATTATTTCTTTCTTTAGTTAGTAACTATTTCAAACATCACCATTCATTACTTGCATTCACAAATAGTTGCTTTCATGTAAACATATATTAATAACATTCATTAATAATAAAGAACTATGAACCATCATCACAATGAACACAATGAGCACCTAATATATGTGTAAGATTTTTGTATTATGTTGTTACATGAGACTACAATCTTCGGGGTTTATCAACACCAACTAAAAAAGAGCACCAACTCTCAAATAAAAGATCCAGCTTGCAGATCTCAACACCAACTGAGATGTGAGGAATCCAACCCTCAAGTACAAGACCCAGGTTGTAGATAGAAAAAAAATATTTCAATAGGTACGCAACATGTCTATACTGCAACAGGCATATGTAAGAGACCCATCTATAATGTGGCACGCATATGTATGCAACTTTTCCTCTTTCTGCCTACATACACCTTCAAAAAACTAGGGTTTCCAATTTTCTAGAACTCTAAAACTTTCATCCCTTCAGAACTTTGTTGCCTCTCTCACATCAACCTGTACCATGTAACTGGTCAACCTGAATGCAGACTTGTACCATGTCATCAATGAAGCATCTCGAACAACCTATGCATGTCCCTTATGCATACATCATCATACAATCATCGTACAACATAGATATCCCTCAACCAAGTACAAGTAGATGAGAGATACAATCTATGGGAACCATATCAATATTGTACCATACATAAGAGTGTTGCTCACTCGGCCAACCATCCAACATATATGTAACGACCCTAGTTGTATAAATGTTTAAGAAATTATAAAGTAAAACTAACTAGGGGATTAATTGTGTTAACAAAGTATTAATTAAACAAAGATGACTTAATGATATTAATTAAGTGAGTTATTAATTAATTAAATGATATAATTGTAATTAATTAATTAATAATTTAACTACAAACTACATTTAATAACTTACGTAATGGATTTAATAGATTAATGGTATATATTATAAAATGGTTGCGTATACAACAAGGGATAACATAAGAATCCCGAGAAGATAAAAGAATTAATGGGACTCGATAAGGGTAATAAATGGGTTAGGTAGGGATTTAATGGGGGAGGAGTGTCGGTGAAGGAGGGATAAGGAAGGAAAGGAGATGGAGGGGGCATTATTCTATGGGGGGAGTTGGCCATGGATTTTGGGGGAGCTCTGAGTATTGCAGAGAGGGAGGTGAAATTTTGTGAGTGGCATTGACACAGTGGACCGGAGTTTCTGGGGGTTTTGGGCACGGAGGGCCAAGATATCCGTTGATATCCTGGGGCTAGGGAGCTACCTAGTTGGCAGGGAGGACGGTTTTGGGTAGTGTTTTCCAGAAGCGGGAAGGAAGCAAGCGGTGGGCAAACATAGGTTGATAGCATCAGGTTCAGGTATTTACCAAGAATTATGCATTGTTTTGTATAAAAATTTGTTATTAAATTTTATTATGATGATGAATTTGATTGCGAATGTGCTAATGAAGTAACTTTTAAATTTTACTGTTGTGTTGTAATTCAATGGTTGTTTAAATTAATTCAGCCATTACAATATACCATGTCCAAATAACACAACCATCACACCAAGAATGCCTCAAGCATTCACCATATCATAAGCACATCTAAGCATCAAAACAAACATGTAACCATACCAAAACTTTTGTAGTTGATATGAACCTATAGAATGATGACCTTGAACTTTCTTTCAAACTTTAGAGACTTGTCACCAACATCTACTCAGGTTTTCATGGAATTTTCATATATATGTGACTTATCCTCTTTCAGACCGTGGATGTACGTGACCTGGTCTTCTATGTCCCACATATATACGTAACTTGGCCTTCTACAACCCGCATACAGCTTCCAAAAACTAGGGTTTTCTTAAACTCTGCAACTCTGAAAATTTCTATGTCACTCCTCCTTTACTATCTCAGACTTGCATAAATTCATATGCATCAATGAGTCCCTGCAATGAACCTTTCACAAAATAATAGATATTCAATATGATCAATAGTAGATTACAATAAGAGACCCTTGATCTCTTATTTATACTCTCCAAGTAGCTTCCTCTAGGGGTTACCTTCTAACTGATTTACCCAACTCCCTTCTTTTAGAGATAACCCTCTCCTAACTACTTTTTCCACTTACAACCACTTTATCCACATATAGTATTCTCACCACTTCTAGTTGCAACTAATTTATTTTTAATTATTTTCTTATTTCAACAACTTAACCCATGATTAACAACCACTTTGACTAGTCAACTTCTTCTAGGAGCTTCTATAATAATTTGACTTATTTGACCTTCTAGGGGCTTCTAGATAACTCATGAGGGTTCTCCAACTTTACTAAGCCATATATCCTCAACCGTGAGGAACTGTGTGACATACCACATATCATCCGAAACTGCATGACATTTAATATCCTTCCATTATAGTCTCACCTACAAATTCACTAATCTTTATTACATTATTCCTCAACCAAAATTGGATTCCATAACCACACCTAGGGGTTTCTTGTAGAATTATTCAAAGTGTCCTCCCGTGAGTGTCATGCTTATAGCTACGCCATAAGGGGACCACTTTGGAGACTTCTCCAATTATACCCATCACATCCATCCAGTCAATTGTCCAAACCAACTAGATAAACCAATTGTCCAACGATCTCGTCCACATCTCTGGGGATTCTTGAATGTGCTAATGGACATACTAAAGGGTTGACATCAATCTACAATATCACTCTCAAAGGGTTGACATCAATGACAACCAACTATCCATCAATCTAGACCAACTGGCTGACATGAAATATGGAAGAAGTTTCTAATTAAAAACCAATGAAGGAAGAGAACATTGGAGATATAAGCAACAAGAAAAGTATTCTTTGTTCAACCAAAGAATTTTTTAAGGGTGAGCGAACGGAGTTGGTGGACGATAAAGTGGCAATGGGGTGAGCAGGAATGCGCACTCACAAGAACGTGTACATGTTTCTAGGATCATGTAAGCGTTTATTATGTGACATGTTCGGCAAAACCCGAACCTCCAATTAGAAAGCCACGTAGGCACGTTCACAAGAACGTATGTGTGTTCCTAAAAAAAATTGAAATAAAAATAACACACACACGCACTTTAGGAACATGCAAGCATTCCTAAAGTGTGTGCACATTATTATTAAGAGGAATGTGTTTTTGTTCTTGTTAACATGAAATATTCTCTACCCCCTGCACGTTTTCCTTCTAA
>SNQJ01S0000063.1:129537-178026 GCA_010110895.2 Picea sitchensis | reverse complement strand
TATGAGCATCCCTACCCCTGCCGGTTTTGAACTTGTGACCTCCCCGGAGATAACACATGTTCTTAACCATTGGGCATGTTACAGGTTCAAATCCAGAAGAGGGTAGGGTATGTATATCTTCGTAGACTTTACTAGTCAAAAATAGATTATTATTATTATTATAACATGATTGAAAAAATAAACAAAAAAATAATAACAAAACAATTATAGAGAACTTGCATAAGCATATATCATGATAATTTGATTTATGACATGATTGATAAAATTTAAGCAATAAACAAAATAGTGATAATGACATGGAGGTTTGGAAACAAATTAACTTCAAAATTCATTACTCTAATAAGATTGTAGCCTTGTGCATAATAACCATTTTACATTGTAATTTATAAGTATAAGTAATTTAATTAAAGGAGGAATTAGTTGTATAGATGTAATGAATTATTGATTAGTAGAAAATAAATATTAATTTTGAATACAAGTACACTTGTGAAGTTAGCCCAACAATGATACAATTATAGAGATTTCACTTTGTAAGTAAATATAACATTTAAATTATGTTATGATTAATAATTTTAAGAAATTAGATGAAACATTACATAAATAATGAAAGAAATGTGAAATGTTTTGGAAATAAATTCATTTCAAATTTCATGTACACTACAATAAATTATTAGTGATATTAAAAGAAACATAATTATAGAAAGTAAAACAGAATGAACTACTAGAGTATCCGATGGAGAAACAAAAAAATGTTCACGAACTTCTTTGAGAGGGAAACCTCCAATACAATGAAAATACTTGCAAAAACATTGCTTGGAACCATTTTGTGAAGACTATTTCTACTCATTTTGAATGTGACACACACTATGTGGGACAACTGAAAAAACTACACTAAACAAGCATAATTATCGAATTTATTGTAGCCTTTGAGCATTTGGAAATCCACACAAAGGGGATATCCAATTCTTTTTTTTGAATATTTTTTCATGAATGATCTCAAGGAGGAAACTAGAGCCCATGTCATGATGCAGTTCCAAGCCACATGGTTGGAATCTTGTAAAAGAGCTTCAGAATCCAAGTTCGTGATCAATGCCCAAACCAAAAAGACCTCCATTCACTACTATCCTTTGTCCTTCTATGATAATGACCCCCAACCCCTCGACTTCTCATCCATTGAGAATCCAAAAGTTGTCCCAGGAAGAGATGGTAGAATGTTAATGTTGTTATAATTAGAATCTACAATATTTTAGAGGGCACAAATTTAAAGAACATAAATTATTTTGAATGGATGTATCCCCAGAAGACCACTCATAAGACATCCTAGTTGAAGACACCCCTAAAAAAACATTGTATGGAACAACCCTTGCCATGGAAGAAGAAACCACCTTGCAACCTCCTTATGAGGAACCCCAAATTTCTCTCCATGCCTTATCAAGTTTTTCACCACCCAAAACTTTGAATTTGATCAGTTACATCAAGCATTATAAAGTGATTATTTGGATTGACAACAACACAAACCATAATTTTATTCATAGGAGAGTGGTGGAAGAAACCCATTGTTATGTCCATGCCATACCTAATTTTTCAAATTATGATAGCTAATGGTCATATGATGAAATATGGTGGTTAATGTGAAAATGTGAAACTTTGAATGGGTGAGTATCATCTCAAATATCACATGTTTTCTATTTAAATGGGTAGTTTTGATGTAGTCCTAGAGGAAAAATGGTTAAACATTTTAGGAAATGTCATCATGGATTTCAAGAATTTATACATGATATTCACTAAGGACAAGAAGAAATGTACCCTCAAGGGGCTTAAATCTAGTTTCTTGGAAATTATCACCTCTCATAGTTGTTGAGTCCTCAAAACATACTCTTTTTTTCACATTCCTATCCTAAAATTCCATCCAAAAACCCATATCTATGATGTAGTGACCGGATTAATTTAACATCAATTAATTTTACAAACAAACAGTAACTGCTACTTGATTTCAGTAACTCAATAATTCCTTTTAATTTAGCTCATACGCATGTAAATTGATCAACGAATAATAAAATTCATAACAAAATAAACAAATACGTAATTTAAAATATTTGGGTCTGATGCTAACCCTCTGTTTTCCTCTTGTTTTGTTGACCTTCCTGCTACTTCCTTGCCCAGCTTGAATCCACGGACCAACTCTGCCCAAAACCAAGTTTCCACCCTGCCAACTAGGACAACTACCTAGCTCCAGGATACCATATGGATATCCTGGCCCCCGTGCCCAAAACCCCCAGCAAACTGGTGCCCCCTGAACTAATCCTTCTGACTCCAGAACTCAACTCTCCTCTCTCCAAATCTAAGAGAGCTCCAAAATCAATAAAAATCTCCCGTAGAATCCCCCTCTCCTTCGTAACCTCCTCCGCTCATATTGCCCCTTCATCGACTTCCCCCTCCTTCATTACTTTCCTTATCCATTTATTAATTATCTTATCCTTTCGTAGTTAATGCCCCTTATCCCATTATTCATGTTCCTTATCCTTTTATTAATGCCCCTTATCCCCTCCGTATACGTAATCTTTAATTTAACAATATAATTTATTAACCCCCTTTAATTCTTTACTTAATTAATTAATGAGTCAATTAATAATTAATTAATCCTTGACAGTTAATGTTATTTAAGAAATTAATAATATTAATTAGTAATTAATAATTAATAATATTATTATTAGTAATTAGTAATATTAATATTAATTAGTAATTAATATTAATTAGTAATTAGTAATATTATTACTAATTAATAATATTATTAGTTAATGTTATTTAAGAAATTAATAATTAATAATATTATTAGTAATTAATAATATTAATTAGTTAATGTTATTTAAGAAATAATTATTGTTTAGCTAACTTTTAGGATATTTAGATTATTAAATTAATTATAATTAATAATCCTATACATATATTTAAGCAGGGTCGTTACATATGACTTAGGTATATCCTATTTTATCTATTGTTTCCATAAAATCATGATCAGCTACAAAACATGTGTTTTGAAGGATGTTAAAGGTAAATTGTCCATTTTATTATTAATTCCATTCTTATCTATGCAAAATTGATTTAATTAGTTATTGTTCTAATGAGTAGCTACAAAATCTCTAATTCTATAGATACTCACTATATAGTTATGTAGCCTAGTCATTAAAACGGTTTTCTTTAGTAAAATCATTGTTCTATAGGGATGTGATCACTCCAGGATTGAACCCCAACTTACAGAAGACGCCAAATTGATCCATGAAGATCGTCCACCTATCAGCTCATCCCAGGGATCCTCTAGATTAACGAAAAAGTAAAGTCAAACCTGTTGTCAAACATGTACATGTGGCGGCATTGCTCAAGTTGGTTTTTCATCGAATTGATATGAGAAAGGAATGAGATCATATTAGATAAATCCATGCATTTTTTCATGAATTTCTCCAATATGTGGATGACCAAGCTTATATTTCATACATCCACGAAGACTATTAAGATCTGATTTTGCATATTTGCATATGTAATTTTTATAAACAGTTTGTGAGATCTATGTAATTTGGATCTGTGTGATCTCATTTTCTTTGTATAAATATGTGTAATCGGATTTTCAGAGGGATATACATTTTCTTAATATCAAACTATTGTAATCGTATCATTGTTGAGATTAATACAAGGTTTTGGTTACTATATCTTTGTGTGAGTTACATGTTCTGAGTTTATAAAGCTTAAAGTATCATATGATATTTCTAAGTAGTGTTCCTCTATCCAAAAGGGCCCCCTAAGGAGGAATACATTATTATTTTTCTTTAATTGTTGGTATTTTTTTTCTAATTCAATTGTGATATTTGATATTCTTGCCCATTTCTTTTTATGCAAGTTTCTTTATTTCTATTTGTTAGAACTAGAAGTCACCTTCGGATTGCGTTGAAGGTAAGCCCAGTACCCATCAGTTTGTATGTCACAATGAATAATTTAAAGAGGTCAGATGGGCACAGACTCAAGAAAATATCGTTTTAACTCAGAAAACTCGACCAGCATGCACAAGTAGTTGAGGTCTTGATTCAACTTCAGTCAGTAAGTTGCAGTAAAGGTGAGTAGGAGGAAGAACTGGTGAGGAGAATGTAGAGGTGTGCTATGGATATCCGTTCTTCCAACAGCCTAAGGAAGAAAAACTCAGAAAACAAGATCCTTTTAGATTCGAAGTTTCAAGAAACTGAAGAGTGTTAAAAGAGAATTGTGAGCAAACATACATCACAACATAGCTATAACAATCCATGTGAATCCTTCAATCATGGACACTTCAGTATCAGAGACAAATAATATGGAAATAGAAGTTTACTTTCATTAAACAAGAAGTCTCAAATCGAGTTACATAAACAAAGAACTAGAGCTTCATCAAAATTTTACAATACAGGAGCCTAGCTCAACCATCGACCATAACAAAATGTAAAAAATGTCTTCATATACTCAAGAAAATTCACCACTAGCAGTAGAGGCATGCCTAATTCTTTGCATTCGATGATTTTTGTTCAAAACTTTCTTTAGATTGTGCATGCAGACTCTGTCAGACGCAAGTTCTTTCGTCTGAACCTGTTATGTCACATTGTGCATGCAACTTCCTGTTGGATGCTAGCTCAAACAATATTCTATTACTTTCGATCTTTCCATTTATAGGGGGAGATGATGTTTCAACCACCTCCCCCTGCTTTCATTAACTATCTTCATTGGGATCATGACGGGCGCCTGAGTCAACTCCTGCACATAGAAAACGTGTTGACCGCACTCTAAAACTGTGCCACTTGGATCTCTGCTGGATGTTAACCGAGAATATGGTAGGTGGACATGGAGGAAAGCGAGAGTGAGTGGGTGAGGCAAACAGTGCAAACTGACATGGAACAATGAATGATCGGTGGCCATGTGGAATGACGCAGTTGGTGGAGTGGTGACTGGGAAAGCGTGGGCACCAATACATGTGATTTGAGGTGTAAAGGAATAGGAGTGTGATTGGTCAGGAAGGGGACACAAAAATGATGGTGGAGGTGACATGAAGTGGGAGTATGAGACACATGTCAGGAGATGAGAGGGAGATATGTGACAGCGGAAAGGGGGCAGGAGATCGCGTGATGTGAGTGGAGGAAAGGTGTCAGAGGGAGCGAGGGCAGTAAGAGGAGGCGGTAAGGTGGTTAGCTCGGAGGGGGCTTAGGTGATAAGTGGTAAAGTGCGCAAGGGGGGTGAGTTTATGAGGAGGTGACACATTTGTGGGGGGGATGTGCTAGAAAACCACCTGCTCCGACCCCCCCCGCCGCGTTAAAGG
Source organism: Picea sitchensis (assembly GCA_010110895.2). Classification (NCBI taxonomy): domain Eukaryota; kingdom Viridiplantae; phylum Streptophyta; class Pinopsida; order Pinales; family Pinaceae; genus Picea; species Picea sitchensis. The sequence continues at coordinate 172,697 of SNQJ01S0000063.1, read as the reverse complement.
AAGAAGGTCGGGGAGGTCCGATATGGACTGTGGGTCGTAGATCTAGGCGCACTAAACTTAGTCGCTCATATCTGCATGTCTCTTATCACAATGCGACAAACCATCAAATCGGGGCCCGGACGTTGGATAAAACACATTTTGTGGGTTTTTACCCCCCTCTTTTGTGCATTTTTTACCAAGGTGTCACTTCATAAGGAAAAACACCCTTTATCAATAATATGTGTTAACATTGTTCACACAAGATAACTAACACATCAAACATCAATTGAATAATTGATTTTTATTTCCACAGTTGGAACTCTCATTGCTTTAGATTGATTGAAATAATGTTATTAACAGTCCAGTAAATTGATGATCCTAAGGATTGGAATTATCTTAATGTCTTTATAATTATGTTTCTGCATCATTAGTAGTTACTCTGTTCTTTACACAGTTGAACATAACATTGTTTATGTAGCGAAGGAAGTGAACAATTTTTCCTTACGCATAATTAGATATATTAAAAGAATAGTGTATGTATGTATTTTGCATTGCACTTCATTATTTTATGATCACTTAGTTGATAATTTAATGTAGTAGATTTCACTAATTGAATTGACTGACATTTTTGGTGCCATTTTCGGGTAAGTGTAAAGAGGCATTTAGTTTTTCTTTATTTTAAATGCACATAGGAATGAATGCATGGGAAGAGAGATGAGAAGACGAGAGGTAAGAACCTACGCATTCACTATAAGTAGGGTTATACTGAGTCTCTCTTCAACCATTTAAAATCATTATAAGTAGATGCATGAATATACATAGAGATAATAGAAGTACATTTAATATCGGTAGGAGTACATCAAACGCCACTTTTCCCACTCCATCACATGGTATTGTAAGAGCCACACCATCAGCTAACCCATTTGTAGGTATAACTGTTACACGCCAAATTTCCACACTTGCATAATGTGTCGCACGTGGCACCAAGGTCATGTTGTAAGTGTCACATGTGGCGCAAACGTCACATCTTAAGTGTCTCAAGTGTCACAAGTGTCACACCCAAACTATCACAAGTGTTGTAACATGCCTCATACACTTTTGGTAAGTGTCGCAACTCAATCAACACCATGAAAAAATGTGTCACGACCCCTAAATCATGTTGTAAAGGAAATCCCCATCATTTGGCAGTCCAAACATACTTTTTCACCTGGGATTTTGACAATTTTTGGGAAATTAAGAAGACTGGAAATCCCCTACTATGCTTAGGGAATCGGTTCTCCCTATGTCATAATAAAGGAGCACGATGGAACTATGTCTTCAACTTTAGGGAGCGCTATGTTGGTTAGAAAGAATCATGGAGAATCCCACCTCTTTCTAAGGGACGGCTCTGAAAGGATGGGGTTGGTTTAGCTCGAATCTTACTCCATGGCTCTATTTAAGGAAGAAATCATAACTTATGGATCCATATCCTCAACCAATTCCAAAAATACCCAAGGTGGTTGAGCCTCTCAAAGCCTATAAATTGGAGGAATTTCCATGGTGAAAAGGGAGAGAAATCAGTGAACCATCATCATTTTTATCTTGATTCATTCATGTAAGGGTTGGACGAGGAGAGATTGGAGAGTTTGGTGCAACATCAATCATGATTTGTAAGTATCTTCTTATTGGTTCTCATTCAATATATACTTGGCTTATTTCCTTCAAATTTATGTCTTGTTATGTTTGCTTGTCTACTATTATTTTAATCTTCGTAGATAGACTTTTCTTATCTAATCAAGTAGAGTAGGATATAGTTGTTTCCCTTTGTTGTCCATTGCAGATATTAGTTTTCACTAGGGAGTTTGAATATCAAGCTCGAGGATTGGAAGCAACGAGGACAAACGTTGAAAAACGTACATCATATCCTTTCTCTCCTTCTCGATTTGATTGTTCTAGATGATTTTAAAGGGATTTTAGTGTCCACTTGTACTCTTTATGTCTTGGTATAGGGGTCTAGAAATCCAAGGGAAGTTTCACCTATCCCCAGGGGGAACATTCTGTAACAGAAAAATGGTGACTCCATTAAGGATCGAATTTGAATAGTCTTCCCTTGGTTTGTCTAAAAACTTTTTTTCTATCATTAGATATTGTTATGGTTCTTGATTTTGAATTAATTTCCTCTCTCCTCTTATTTATTGAAATATTTACAGATTCATTGATTGGACCTTTCTAAGTTTTTATCTTTTTAAATATTTTTTCAAGCATTCCCAGAATTGGCCCTCCCCTTTAATGCATACTAGGGCACTATTTTCCTGACTGATGCCACCCATAGGCTTGTAGGGGGAACCATTATCCTAATTTGTGCTCTATCCCTTTGAATAAGGACTCCAATCTCCCTTTTTGAGAAAAAATTAAAGGTTTTTCGCTCATTCTGTTCAGTCTGTTGATGTGAATATTTAACTCGGAAATCCTCCATCTTCTCTTGACTTTGATTGGTTGAAGTAAATTTTTATTCATTACACATTTTGGTATTTTTTAATCTTACAAACTTCTTCGATATTGCAAAGTTGATCCATCTTATCATTCTTTGGTTTGATCTTTGTTGCACAAGACTTTCTATTATGTGATTGGATAGGAGAGTGTGCAAAGGTTTGTTAGCCATTGAGTTCCTTTTCAATATTGCTTTGTTGAATGAATTGAAAATATTTTTCTTATCATAACCTAGATTTGATACTATTTCTTGTTGCTCAATTCTCAAAGATTGTTAAGTGTGATTTTGTTCATTTTTTGTCATTTTTGGTTTCTGATTGAAAAACTTAGCTTTTGATTTCTTGTTCTCTTTTGTGAGTATATTCGTTTGAATGATATTTTTCTTCTCATTCTATTATATCTTAGTTGTCAAATATTTCATTGTTATTAAAAGACTAGAAGCGTCAAATGTTTTTTCACTTTAAAATCAAACAAAGGAAATTTGAAGAAATTGTATGCATTGGTACTAGAAACTTGAAAGATTTTATTTTAGTAGTTTGGAAAATGTGTGGATTCATTTTGGGAAAAAAAATTGCATTAAGTGTTTCATTATTTTGAGTGTTTGTCAATGATAATAAGAAGTTTTTTCTATCCACACTTAAGGATGCAACATTATGTTGGTTTATGGGCTTGGGAACAAATGCTATAAAAACATGGGATGAAATAAGAAAAGGATTCCTTTGTAAAATATCATGATTATTATACAAACCAAGGAATGAGAGAGGAAATGTTTAAAATGACACAAAAATAAGAGGAGAGCCTTGAATATTATTTAGAAAGATTCAATTATGTTATTAAAATATCAAGACATAATCATCTAGTTTTGGATACTCTAGAAGTCATTTTACTTGGGGGAATTCAATATGAATGGATTGGTGTGTTAAATTTAATGGGTAAAGGAGATATTTATCACCTAAACTATCCGAAAATATATGACTTATGAAATCATATCTCTCAAGGAAAGTCCAAATATGGTAAGGGACATAGGGATGCTCTCTCTAGAGTCAACAAATCAGCCACCGATGGGGTAAGATGTAGAGGAGATATTGGCGATTTATTGGACAATTTTAAAACATACATCCTCAGTACTATTGATTCTCAATTAGAAACAATGAAAATTAAACAAAATAAAGAGGTAGAGAATGCAAGACTAACAATTTATTGTCCAAAATGTAGAAAAAGACATTATTTAAAAGAATGTCCTTTAGATAACATTGATATTTTGGTATATGTGCAAATAATCATGCTACACAAAACTTCCCCTCTCTATCGAAACTCAAAGAAGCTTACCAAGGGACTCAAGGAGTTACAAAGAAGTTGTGTTTTGTTGCATCAAAAACACCTTGGTCGACAAGGACTTCAGGTATATCTCAAGATCCCTCTCGAGAATTTAATCCTTATTTTTCTCAACAATACGCCCAACATAATTGGAACATTATTATTCCTTGTTAAGCATGGACACCGCAGCAAGTCCAAAACCAACCTTGGAAACAAGGTTGGTGAGGATCTGCTTATGGGACCATGCCTACTCCTCCTTATCTTATGCAACAATACACCCAATATGCTACACAAAACCAATATCCCCCACAATCCCAACAACCATACTCTAATCAGCCACCACAACCATAAATTCCATAGCCTCGACAACTTCAATTACCATCAAATCAAACTCCAATACCTACCCAACTACTTGCACAATCCATTTCTAACCCCAATAACAAAGTAGCACAACCTGCATACAATTCTAAGCTACAAAATTTTCCCACTTACATGATTACTTCTCTTGGTGTAAATGGTATTCATCTTAGATTAGGAAAAGTACTTCATCAAGATGCACCTATTATTGTTGAAGAACCTATAGAGGAGGAAAATACTAATCAAATAAACAACATTGATAGTACTGTAACAACCCTCCCGTTTAGTTACGACAACAAGCCCCTCATAACAAATGCCCAAAAAACAGGGACATGACATCCCACTCCCAACATCTAGAAGTCACATGATAACATGACATAATCATCGTTTAGAACTAACCTGGCTAGTTCTAGGCTCTGCAACCATGACACAACATAAAGTGATAACCACTCATGACATAGTCAAATAATCTATACACTTCCTAACCCTCATCAACCTAAAATTAGATGTCTAAAAATTGGACTTAAGAACAAGATTAGAAAGCAAGTTACTGAAATGCCTTCTCTATCTCTAGGAATAATTGAATATTTGAAGAAAGTTCTCCAAGATATTACATGCCTAGAAAGATGGCAAGAGAGTTCCATCACAGCAACCCATACATGATTTTATGATTACATGCAAATATAGGAATAAATATTTGTATTCAGGAGGAGGCCATAATTACTGACATTCAACCTTTACTTTAAATGCTTACTATGCTAAACTTACGATGTTACTTATCTAGGGAGCATACAGTGAAACTGAAGATCTAAAGACCACCAAAAAGGGACTTATAAGGTACAAGAAAAAGGTGAAAGTATGTCAATGAACATCATCTCCACAGAATTTATACGAGCTATATATATCCCTGAGCTATATATATCCCTTTGTAATGATATTACAGTTTAACAATAAATATTTGGATTTTTATTTTATTTTACTGTTAATAACTTCTTAGTTTAGGTTTCCAGATTTTATTCCTTTGTAGCTTGTCTTTGATATTATTCCAGTTATGGATGTATTCAGGCCTGAAATCAAATTATATTTGATGTAGTAAAGCACTAATCATATACGTCTAGGCTCTCTACAAATATATCCGTGTAGAAGAATAGTACTTCCCTGATATTGCAAGTTCATTTCTTTCTGCGATACCTATATTTACATAAATTTTGGTTGAAAAGATTATGGATATTGTTTTAATGATGGGTCCTTCTATTTTGCAGGGAACGCATCATATGTTAAAAGAATACACCAGAATCAACACATGTAAATAATTTATTCTTGGCACTCTTTAACTATCACTTGTGTATTTGGTATTACCATAATAGTAATCCAAGTGAGTTTTAATAAATAGGAAAGGAGTTACACCTTCATGGCTTCTCAAGCATCGATAACTCTTGAGAATGGAAGGTAAGTCTACGTGTTTGTTTAAATAGTTTACTTAATTCTTGAAATTCAATAACAATATACTAATCACTTTCCTTCGCTTTCTACAGGTAAAAGAAAGAATCCTCACTATGGGATCCTATTGATTTGAGTCTACAATTTTTAATGAGTAGAGTTATTTACAGTTTGTTACCTTAAAAGGTGACATTTTCAAAAAAACTAGATTTCCTTATGCAATGTAAAGAGTGACCTATATCCTTGTACATAGTCTATCATATCGACATTGGAATTCTTGTTCTAGAAAAATAATAATAATATTGTCTTTATGTATGTATACATTTGTGTGGTATGTGTTACTTTACTACAGAAGATAAAACCTTAGATCTTAAAAACCCTAACGATATTTGTATAAGAGTGACATTTAAACAGATCATTTTGTTAAGTTATAGCGATATGACAATGAGGTAACACTTAACCATAACGTTTACTCCTTGTTTGGACATTACCTGTTCTGGACCAAACACAAGAAAACGTCCTTGCCTTCTACCAAACCTGAGGCATCAAAATGTTTTCGTCTTTCAGAGTAAGGTATAAGGCGATGGGCTCGCGGTTTCCTCATTTTTCAAAATGGAAGTGACTTTTGGCTTACTTCCAATCTCTAGCCATTCAATAAGGTTTTTCTCTAAATTATATGCTAACCATTAACCAGTTAATAAGAGTGTTGGTCAATTATGCTACCAGTCGGCCATTAATGAAATCAACATTCAACCATATGCTTATCAATAATAGATACTACAAGTGAATCACTCCAGTCGGTGACAGTGCTAAGGCTACAATGTTAAACAACCATAAATGGCTACCCGGTTAAATCGACCAGACTATAACAATATAAACTCTGAACGTAAATCATTCCACCATCCATTCAATATATGGAACCGTTGGCTTGTATAAATTTGTTGTCCTTAAGGTTCAAACGTTGTCATAAAAACGCTGAATAAATTCATTGACCTGTATAAATTCATTGATAGTAAAATTTCACCGCCCAATGCTAAAGAAACGCGGTCACAAAAACGCAGGGACTTCAACCACAAATCACTAAAAACACAGACAGACAGGGATTCCAACACAAAAATGCAGACCAGAATAATTGTAGGCATTCAATCGAATGGGCGAAGGATCAAGATAAAACTCATCAATTATTACCATGCAAAGATAAAATTCACAGAGAAAAAGGCCATCCATAACAATCACAGAGTTAATATGTGAGGGAGGTAAAGCATCATAGTGTTGGTCCATCCAGCAATATATAAAACGCAGAGATAAACTTATCCGGCGATTATACACGCAGAATGAGGAACTTCGCCATCAATCAAAATTCAAGGTTATTTAAACGCATCAAGGAGCAAGGAAAACCTTCAGCCAAGGACAACAACAGAGGTAGATGGTTAGCAAGTTCGTTCGTCGCTCATCATCCTCACATAGAAAAGCAGGGCGTTGAGATCCATAGGTCTTTTAATGCTAAGGCGACGACCATAGATCAGGCTCCTAGTCGACTGCTTAGGCGAGGACTGAGGAGCTAAGGACGAAAGGCCAACAACCATTAAGGACTCAATCAATCACAGCCAGGTGGTCAAGACATGCGGGAAAACGAAGGCCATAGGAAACAACAACCGTTGAGCTAGGCTAAGAAAAGTTTCATCCATCCATTTTAATATAACTCAGTTTACTTCTCCGTTAAATACGCAGATAAGAGAATAAGTCCTAACATAATCTATCATACACAAATGAAGAGAGCGTATCATTGCCTGATCGTCCGCTCAGAATGACGTCTCGCGCACTCTGTGCAGCTCTCGCTCATCGACCGTCGAGACTTCACCGGTACCTCCCATATAGTGTTAGGGGTACTCTTCTTCCCCCTTAGCCCCCCGAACCGCAAAGGGGCCACACACACTATCCAAAGATCTAGTCTAGCTCCCAGATTGCCTCGCAAGGTTGAGCTACCACTCATCTCCGAGATGGGTATCCCAACTCCCACAAGTAAATCAGTCAAGTAGATATTTCTACAGTGTAACATTACGCAAACAGAAGATCCTCCTTCATCCTTCTCCTTCCTTTATTTTATAGAGTTTTGAACTTCCTTTCTTTCCTAAAATCTCATTTAATTAAAAAAAAAAATCCTAAAAATTCCTCTCCGTACAAGTGTCCCCCATCCCCTTCATTCCTCCATTATTTAATTTATTTAATTAGTTAATTATCTTATTTCCCTCACCCACCTAGAGTTACTCCTAGAATCACTCCTAGGTGTCCCCAAATTCTTTTACAGGTTTTAATAGCTTTCCCTTTTATTAAATTGCTAATTCAGTTTTAAAATTAGAAACTCTTAAATGGTAGATTCTTTACTAAGTTGACTTTCTGCTTTTTCCCTTATGTTCCCCTTTTTCCCTTTTTATGTTACCTATTTTCCCTAGTTTCCCCCTTTTTTTTATTTTCCCTCTTTCCCCTTTTACTTAGAACTCAAAAGGGCAGGTGTGGAATTTAACCCCTTTTCCCTTTTATCATTTAATTAGTATTTTTTTTATAAATTATCCAAAAAGATAAAATAATTAATTCCCCTTTTTACATTTATTACCACAGATTTTATTTTTATGAATAACTTAATTTCTTACTCCCTTCATGTTACAAGATTTAACGAAGGTGAAAATTATTATTTAAGTTTTTCTTTTTTATTATTATTATTTTTTTATTTTTTTGTATTTTTTTTTAGAGAAGACAAGGCTCTACCACTAGCGTAATTTAGACTTATGCCTTAAGTTTCGTACTGGGCGACATTTAATTAGGGAAAATTGTTTTAAAATTACTTAACATGTTATTTGTCTTAGGGCCATCTAGGTTCATCCCTCTATCATCAACAACGTGACGTTCCCTTCAGGACGCACTAGGTGCTCCAAGGGTGCCACTCGCCTCATCGGTTCCTTTGTGTGACATGCCCTTCAGGATGCACTACATGCTCCAAGGGTGCCACTCGCCTCATATGTTCCTTTGCACAACATGCCCTTCAGGACGCACTATGTGCTCCAAGGGTGTCATTCGCCTCTTGACTGATTTGGTAGACATCAATAACCCCTGGAGTCAACACTCCGCCAGGTGAACTTGTTGGAGACTAAGGGATTCTAAGGAATAAGGCCCCCACCTTATTGCGCACCCCTTAGAATCATCATGAGTGACTGTCGTAGTCTGCCCTCATGGCATCATGGGTCCTCTCGAACTAGGTAATCCTTAACCTATAGTTCAAGCCACGACGGGAGTGCTAGTAGGTTGTGGAAAGATTGTTGTCCACCCCTCTCCCTCAACATCTCTGGTAGTCGTGCGTGACCCCTTTACTCCATATGTGAGTCTGGTCGGCAAGCTATCGTCAACCTGCATCATCAATCAAATCATGTTAGAATATATCCATATCATATCATCTAATCAGATGCATTAATATCACAGTAATACAATCAAACCCCAATGGTACACTCCCTAACTCGATCCGGAGTCCAAGGGGTTCCATCGATGCCTCTGCATCCTCAAGGTCCAAAGTCCTACACACTCAGTAAAACTGAGTCAATAGCACCTGTCTATGTCATAGCGATAAAACAACATGTTATCAACCCATAATGCCTCATAATCAAAATCAAATGTTTTAATAGCATAATAATCCGGATCACTTGCGAGCAAGTGTCCTCAAGAATAAGTTCGCTCAGTGCGCTAGAGAGGGATGTTACATACACCCCCTCTTGGTCTAAACTTCATCCCGAAGTTTCATAGTATAAATGTTGAAATAAATTGTATCACAGTATCGTATGTCTATCTATCAAACAAAAATGGAAACTGTTGGCGCATATCATATCCATCCACCCAGGTCGCCGAGTGAGAACTATAATTGTCCCACTGGACCTTGACCTGATCTACTGTTCGATGTCATATCTGTCGAATGCGATGATTATCCAGGATGCAGATCGGCTCAGCCGTGAGTGCACCCTCATCCGACACCCACAAGGTGCTCAAGTCAAATAATGTGAAGGATCACTAATCATAAAGTCTCAACAGAGACGTGAAATACATCGTGCATACGCCTCAAGAATTAGGCAAGGCTAGTCATCATGCCACTGGCCTCTCCTTTCCAAAATATCGTAGGATATATTTTAGCCCCTTTTTCCAAACTAGATCGAACTCTTATGCGGTTTCAGCCACAAAAAGACTCGATCGCCACAACGTAACTACGATCAACATGACACGCATCATCGTAACTCTTCTGTCGATCCTATGCTTCCTTGATCCTTTGTCTTAAAGTTTTCATTTAATCTTCCAAATTTGTTTTTGGATCACTTTCGGTCCCACCTGGACCCTATCTGCAAGTCGATCTCAAATCAAGGCACCCGACACGGTCACCCATAAAGAAACTTGAAAGGCGCCATCTTAATGGTGCTCTGGTAACTGTTGTTGTAAGAGAACTCCACTAGTGGCAAGAATTATTCCCAACGCTTTTGTTGGTCCATCATGTACATGCACAACATGTCTTCCAAGTTTTGGTTCGTTCGTTCGGTCTGCCCGTCAGTTTCAGGGTGATACGCAGTTCTAAAGTTAAGTTGGTTTCCCAAGGCCTCTTGGAAACTCATCCAAAATCGTCAAGTAAACACTGATCCTCAATCAGATATAATCCTCTTAGACACGCCATGCAACCTCACAATCTCACTGATGAAAACTCTAGCTATGTCAGGTGCCTGAAACGTCGTACACACAGGAATAAAGTGAGAACTCTTCGTCAGAGTGTCTACTACTACGAAAATCGAGTCATGTCTCCTTGCCATCAGTGGTAATCCAACAATAAAATCCATCGAAATAACCTCACATTTTTATTCCGGAATAGCATGTGGTTGTATTAATCCTATTGGGTGTCTATGTTCAGTCTTTACCTGTTGACATCTAGACATCTAGCCACATAGTTGACTATGTCCGCCTTCATTCCCTTCCAGAAGAATAAGGGTTTAAGGTATGCCCTCATCTTTGTGACTCCCGGGTGAGCCATGTAAACTACTCTATGTGCCTCGCTCGGGATCAACATCCTCAACTCATCGTTCGGTGGTACGTAGATCCGATTTTTTTAAACCTCAATAATCCATCTCTATCAAACGAAAATCCTTCAAATCGTGGTATCATCATTGTGTTTTGTCCAATAAAACCCTCGACCTCTTTGTACCAGTCATCATCACACTGTAAAGTTAGAATCTTTTCACGCAGATTCATCTGAAGCGGCAACACCAAAAATATGTGTGTCTCTGACTCAATGCATCCGCCACTCGGTTCATTGTTCCCTTTATGTAAGTAATCTCAAAGTCGTACTTGCTAAGAAATTTCGACCAATGTCATTGTCGCGCATTCAGGTTGCTTTGCGTAAAAATGTGTTATAATCCACAATGGTCAGTCTTTAGTTCAAAATTTCGTCCAACAAGGTAGTGTCTCCATACCTTCAAGGAATATACGATGGTTAACAACTCCAAATCGTGCGTCACATAGTTCTCCTCGTGCCTTCTCAGTTTCCTCGAAATGTAAGCGATCACTCATTCGTTTTGCATCAAGACTCTGCCTAAGCCTTCCTTGGATGTGTCAGTGCATACCAAGAATTCCGCATCCATGTCAGGGACCTTTAGTATCGATGTTGTTGTCAACAATTCTTTGAGCCTATGAAATGCTTCCGTGCATTTCTCGATCCAAACAAACTTCTTGTTCTTCTTCTGCAACTCTGTGATTGGATTTTCTATCTTCAAAAACCCCTCAACGAACCGTCGCTAGTATCCTACTAAACCCATAAATCTATGCACTTCTGGGACATTCGTCGGCACAGGCCATTCCATGATAGCTTCCACCTTTGTTGGATCCACGGCGATGCCTTTGCTGGAGATGACATGCCCTAAGTAGTGAATCTTTGATTGATAAAATGAGCATTTGGACAACTTCCCATACAATTTGTGCTCTCGCAAACATTGTAGTACCAAGCGCAAGTGCTCATCATGCTCCTCTGTCGTCTGAGAGTAGATCAAAATATCATCAATGGATACTTGGACGAACTTGTCCAATCGCAGAACACCCCGTTCATCAACTCAAAAATACCCCTGGGGCGTTTATCTGTCCAAACGGTAACACCGTAAACTTGTAATGCCCAACCTCTTGTTAAGGCGGTCTTAGGGACATCATCCTCCTTGATCCGTAACTGGTGATATCCTAATCGCAAATCGATCTTGGAGAACATTGTTGCGCCCTTCATTTGATCGAACAGATCATCAATTCTCGGCAACGGATACTGATTCTTGATCGTGGCCTTATTCAATTGATGGTAGTCAATGCAGAGCCTCCATGACCCATCCTTATTTTGTATGAAAATAATAGGTGCACCCCATGGTGACACACTAGGACGTACCAGTCCCAGGTCCAGCAACTCCTTCAGTTTCATTTTCAACTCTTGTAACTCCGGAGTCGACATCCGATAAGGCGTTCTTCCTATCGGGTCAGTCCCCGGTTTTATGTCTATAGTAAACTCCAATTCCCTCTCTGAAGGCATCCCAGGTAACTCCTCTGGAAATACTCTGCAAACTCTTTCATCATCGGAAGGTGTTCTAGACCTTCCGCTACTCCCTTCTCAATTAACGCAAGGATCACATAAAGCTTGCACCCCTTGCTCTTACTCTTCCATAGTTGTAAGGAAGAGATGAAGCTCAGGGAAACTCCCTAGTTCCATCCTACAATCACACATCTCTATCCCTCATCATCGACCAAGCTCAACCGTTTTGTCTTACAGTTGTGTATCGCCTCATGCAATTCCAACCAGTCCATACCAATCACGACGTCATAAGATCCCAAGATCGTGACGTACAGGTTGGCCCTAGTGACAAACTCTCCCAAGTTAAAGATACAGACTGTAACCCTTCCCCCAACCTTCTGTTGGCCCCGAGGCCATTTCTACAAGCTACACTCATCCTGTTCGAAAGCCTTTACTTCAATCATTTTTAGCGCTGCACCGAAAATGAAACTCTCGGTAGTACCAAGATCTATTAAATACTAAGGGTATGGTCAGCGACGATACCTGTTGTCTCGAGCGCAGTCGACTGATGCTCTACCTGGTGGTTATTCACCGCTGCATGAATCTGATGGGCCTTGCCCAAAACTCCCATGGTAGTGGGTTCAGCTGATCCAGATGCTCTGGCCCTTTCCTTAGGGAAATTGCGTTGGTACTGTGGCTCCCCACAGCCCAACGTACTTTCTTCGGTCCAGTATTCCTGGTACCTGAAGTAGACGCTGAATTTTAACAATAAGACCAAACTAGAACTTCTTGACCTTATGTTTCAGGGTAATTTAGGGTGGAGCACACCAAATCCGCTCTAAAACGGGCCTTGTACTCGAGCCCATGTGGTTGCCTCATCGCGAGGCATTGAAATCGTTGAGCTATTGATTGATGAATTCCTCAGGAAGATACCCCTCCTGGAACCGTTCCTCGAACAGTTCCCATGACACGTCTTGACAGTCATATTCAAATGATAGGAGCGTCTCCCACCATGGAAGATCGCTCCCCTTCAGTGGAGGACCGCCATGCAGACCTTCGTGTTGGAAGTAAAATTGTGAAGTGCAAGCACATCGCCATACTCTCGCACCATGCCTTGGCGGGTGTGTCGTCCGGGGCACCCAAGAACTCAGTAATTGACCATCTCGAGTTTGAAGCGAATACTAACGGTACTGGTTGGGTGCTCTGCAAACCCTCTGGGGTATAGGCACCCTGACCTTATCTCAGTACAAATGGTGAATCAAGGCCTCTGATATTCCCTGGAAGCACCTTGTCAAGCCATCATCATCCATTACAACAATAGGATCCAACCCAAGGACTTGTTCCTCCCCTTGGGGATAGACTCTGAGGGTGCGACACTTCTGGAGGCATCGCACCTCCGTCCATGGTACCCTCCGTGAAACCTTGGGGCGTCCTCTAATCGACATCGCCACAAGAACACGTTAAGTTTTTAGTTATCTCTAAGCCAACTAAAGCTTCACTGCAGTGGAAACATGGTGATCCACAGTCGTAGGGTTGAACTGGCTCTGATACCATGTGTAACAACCCTCTCATTTAGTTACGACAACAAGCTCCTCATAACAAATTCCCAAAAAACAGGGACATGACATCCCACTCCCAACATCTAGAAGTCACATGATAACATGACATAATCATCATCAAGAACTAACCTGGCCAGTTCTAGGCTCTGCAACTATGACACAACATAAAGTGCTAACCACTCATGACATAGTTGAATAATCTATACACTTCCTAACCCTCATCAACCTAAAATTAGATGTCTAAAAATTGTACTTAAGAACAAGATTAGAAAGCAAGTTACTAAAATGCCTTCTCTATCTCTAGGAATAATTGAATATTTGAAGAAAGTTCTCCAAGATATTACATGCCTAGAAAGATGGCAAGTGAGTTCCATCACAGCAACCCATACATGATTTTATGATTACATGTAAATACAAGAATAAATATTTGTATTTAGGAGGAGGCCATAATTACTGACATTCAACATTTACTTTAAATGCTTACTATGCTAAACTTATGATGTTACTTATCTAGGGAGCATACAGTGAAACTGAAGATCTAAAGACCACCAAAAAGGGACTTATACGGTACAAGAAAAAGGTGAAAGTATGTCAATGAACGTCATCTCCACGGAATTTATACGAGCTATATATATCCCTGAGCTATATATATCCCTTTGTAATGATATTACAGTTTAACAATAAATATTTGGATTTTTATTTTATTTTACTGTTAATAACTTCTTAGTTTAGGTTTCAAGATTTTATTCCTTTGTAGCTTGTCTTTGATATTATTCCAGTTATGGATGTATTCAGGACTGAAATCAAATTATATTTGATGTAGTAAAGCACTAATCATATACGTCTAGGCTCTCTACAAATATATCCGTGTAGAAGAATAGTACTTCCCTGATATTGCAAGTTCATTTCTTTCTGCGATACCTCTATTTACATAAATTTTGGTTGAAAAGATTGTGGATATTGTTTTAATGATGGGTCCTTCTATTTTGCAGGGAACGCATCATATGTTAAAAGAATACACCATAATCAACCCATGTAAATAATTTATTCTTGGCACTCTTTAACTATCACTTGTGTATTTGGTATTACCATAATAGTAATCCAAGTGAGTTTTAATAAATAGGAAAGGAGTTACACCTTCATGGATTCTCAAGCATCGATAACCCTTGAGAATGGAAGGTAAGTCTACCTGTTTGTTTAAATATTTTACTTAATTCTTGAAATTCAATAACAATATACTAATCACTTTCCTTCGCTTTCTACAGGTAAAAGAAAGAATCCTCGCTATGGGATCCTGTTGATTTGAGTCTACAATTTTTAATGAGTAGATTTATTTATAGTTTGTTACCTTAAAAGGGGACATTTTCAAGAACACTGGATTTCCTTATGCAATGTAAAGAGTGACCTATATCCTTGTACATAGTCTATCATATCGACATTGGAATTCTTGTTCTAGAAAAATAATAATAATATTGTCTTTATGTATGTATACATTTGTGTGGTATGTGTTACTTTACTGCAAAAACCGAAACCTTAGATCTTAAAAACCCTAACGATCTTTGTATAAGAGGGACATTCAAATAGATCATTTTGTTAAGTTATAGCGATATGACAATGAGGTAACACTTAACCATAATGTTTACTCCTTGTTTGGACATTACATGTTCTGGACCAAACACAAGAAAATGTCCTTGCCTTCTACCAAACCTGAGGCATCGAAACATTTTCGGCTTTCAGAGTAAGGTACAATGCGATGGGCTCGAGGTTTCCTCGTTTTTCGAAATGGAAGTGACTTTTGGCTTACTTCCAATCTCTGGCCATTCAATAAGGTTTTTCTCTAGATTATATGCTAACCGTTAACTAGTTAATAAGAGCATTGGTCAATTATGCTACTAGTCAGCCATTAATGAAATCAACATTCAACCATATGCTTATCAATAATAGATACTACAAGTGAAGCGCTCCAACCGGTGATAGTGCTAAGTCTGCAAGGTTAAACAACCATAAATGGCTACCCGGTTAAATCGACCAGACTGTAAAAATCTAAACTCTGAATGTAAATCATTCTGCCATCCATTCAATATATGGAACCATTGGCCTGTATAAATTCCCTGTCCTTAACGTTCAAACGTTGTCATAAAAACATTGTATAAATTCATTGACCTGTATAAATTCATTGATAGTAAAATTTCACTGCCCAATGCTAAAGAAACGCGGTCATAAAAACATAGGGACTTCAATCGCAAATTACTAAAAACGCAGACAGATAGGGATTCCAACACAAAAACGCAGACCAGAATAATTGTAGGCATTCAATCGAATGGGCGAAGGCTCAAGATAAAACTCATCAATTATTACTATGCAGAGATAAAATTCACAGAGAAAAAGGCCATCCATAACAATCATAGAGTTAAGATGCGAGGGAGGTAATGCATCACAGTGTTGGTCCATCCAGCAATATATAAAACACAGAGATAAACATATCCGGCAATTATACACGCAGAATGAGGAAATTCGCCATCAATCAAAATTCAAGGTTATTTAAACGCATCAAGGAGCAAGGCAAACCTTCAGCCAAGGACAACAACAAAGGTAGACGGTTAGCAATTTCATCCATCGCTCATCATCCTCGCACAGAAAAGCAGGGTGTTGAGATCCATAGGTCTTTTAACGCTAAGGCGACGACCGTAGATCAGGCTCCTAGCCGACTGCTCAGGCGATGACTGAGGAGCTAAGGACGAAAGGCCAACAACCATTAAGGACTCAATCAATCACAGCCAGGTGGTCAAGACATGTGGGAAAATGAAGGCCATAGGAGACAACAACCATTGAGCTAGGCTAAGAAAAGTTTCATCCATCCATTTTAATATAACTCAGTTTACTTCTCTATTAAATACGCACATAAGAGCATAAGTCCTAACATAATCTATCATACACAAATGAAAAGAGTGTATCGTTGCCTGATCGCTCGCTCCGAATGACGTCTCGCATGCTCCATGCATCTCCCGCTTGCCAACTGTTGAGACTTCACCGATACCTCCCAGCCAGTTCTAGGGGTACCCTTCTTCCCCCTTAGCCCCCCGAGCTGTAAAGGGGCCACACACACTATCCAGAGATCTTGTCTAGCTCCTAGCTCGCCTCGCAAGGCTGAGCTACCACTCCTCTCTGAGTTGGGTATCCCAACTCCCACAAGTAATTCAGTCAAGTAGATATTTCTGTAGCGTAACGTTACGCAAACAGAAGATCCTCCTTCCTCCTTCTCCTTCCTTTATGTTATAGAGTTTTGAACTTCCTTTCTTTCCTAAAATCTCATTTAATTAAAAATAATAATTTCCTAAAAAATCTTCTCCGTACAAGTGTCCCCCATCCGCTTCATTTCTCCATTATTTAATTAGTTAATTATCTTATTTCCCTCACCCACCTAGATTTACTCCTAGAATCACTCCTAGGTGTCCCCAAATTCTCTTACAGGTTTTAATAGTTTTCCCTTTTATTAAATTGTTAATTCAGTTTTAAAATTAGAAACTCTTAAATGGTAGATTCTTTACTAAGTTGGCTTTCCGCTTTTTCCCTTAAGTTCCCCTTTTTCCCTTTTTATATTACCTCTTTTCCCTAGTTTCCCCCTTTTTTTTATTTTCCCTCTTTCCTCTTTTACTTAGAACTCAAAAGGGCAGGTGTGGAATTTAACCCCTTTTCCCTTTTATCATTTAATTAGTATTTTTTTTTTAAATTATCCAAAAAGATAAAATAATTAATTCCCCTGTTTACATTTATTACCACAGATTTTATTTTTATGAATAACTTAATTTCTTACTCCCTTCATGTTACAAGATTTAACGAAGGTGAAAATTATTATTTAAGTTTTTCTTTTTTATTATTATTATTATTATTATTTTAAGAGAAGACAAGGTTCTACCACTAGCGTAATTTAGACTTAGGCCTTAAGTTTCGTACTGGGCGACATTTAATTAGGGAAAATTGTTTTAAAATTACTTAACATGTTATTTGTCTTAGGGCCATCTAGGTTCATCCCTCTATCATCAACAATGTGACGTGCCCTTCAGGACGCACTAGGTGCTCCAAGGGTGCCACTCGCCTCATCTGTTCCTTTGCGCGACATGCCCTTCAGGATGCACTATGTGCTCCAAGGGTGCCACTCGCCTCATCTGTTCCTTTGCACAACATGCCCTTCAGGACGCGCTACGTGCTCCAAGGGTGCCATTCGCCTCTTGACTGATTTGGTAGAAATCAATAACCCCTGGAGTCAACACTCTGCCAGGTGAACTTGTGGGAGACTAAGGGCTTCTAAGGAATAAGGCCCCCACCTTATTGCGCACCCCTTAGAATCATCGTGAGTGACTTTCGCAGTCTGCCATCACGGCATCGTGGGTCCTCTCAAACTAGGTAATCGTTAACCTACAATTCGAGCCACGGCGAGAGTGCTAGTAGGTTGTGGCAGGGATACTATCCACCCCTCTTCCTCAACATATCTGGTAGTCATTCATGACCCCTTTAATCCATATGTGAGTCTGGTCGGCAAGCTATCGTCAGCCTACATCATCAATCAAATCATGTCAGAACATATCCATATCATATCATCTAATCAGATGCATTAATATCACAGTAATACAATCAAACCCCAATGGTACACTCCCTGACTCGATCCGGAGTCCAAGGGGTTCCATCGATGCCTCTGCATCCTCAAGGTCCAAAGTCCTGCACACTCAGTAAAATCAAGTCAATAGCACCTGTCTATGTCATGGCAGTAAAACAACATGTTATCAACCCATAATGCCTCATAATCAAAATCAAATGTTTTAATAGCATAATAATCCGGATCACTTGCGAGCAAGTGTCCTCAAGAATAAGTTCACTCAGTGCACTAGAGGGGGATGTTACAAGTACTAATCCAACCAATCAAACTTATTCATCTGTAATAAATCAAACTTATTCATCTATAATAAACCAAACACAACAATATAATACTCCACCTTTCCCATAAAGGTTGGCATTAGAAAAGAAAATCACTCAATGAGGGTATGATTTATTAGATTAGTTAAAGAATGTTTGTATCTGAATTTCATTATTGCAAGAAATCAAAGACATTATGATTTATGCTAAGGAAGTAAGCTAATTGTGTATAAATAAAATAGGGAGGAAAAAGAAATACTCACAAACAATGCAAGTTATTAGTAAATTGGCAGACCTTATGTCGGGTAAAATCTATATACAAAAATATGTTGATCCTGGTATCTCTATTGTAAAACTCCATATCAATAATGTTGCAATTGAAAACACATTAATAGATCTAGGAGAAACAATAAATGTAATGACAAAAAATACCATGGATGAATTAAATTCGTCTAATCTTCATAATACATCCACAATTTTACAATTAGTTGATAGATGAACAATAAAATGAGAATGTGTATTAGAGGATATAATAGTTTCCTTGGATTCTTGGGAGTACCTTGTAGATTTCATGGTTTTACAACTGAAATATAATTTGGGTGGGAACCCATTAATATTATGGATACCTTGGTTAGCTATAGTTGATTATTTTATCGATTGTAGATCAAGGGACATGACAATTGCACATGGGGATTCAATTAAAAAATTCAATCTATATGCACCTGCCAATTCTTTAACTAAATCATAATTTACACAATGCTTTCAAGATACAAATGATAATGAATAAATAGTACAACCTCTTTTAACTATTCACCAAGTTATGAATCTAAATAATGATATCAAGGAAAATCAAATTATCAATCTTATTAATAATTATGATATTACTCAATATCATGGGGGAAGCATGCTTTTGATCATAAACATATCTTGGATAAATATTTTCAAGAAAATCGTACTATGGATACTTTATCAACACTTTTAGGTTAAATGTCTTCTATCAAATCAATATCATAATCAAGTAATGTAGTTGTTGAAATTTTTCAAGAAAAAACTCTAAATATCAATTCTAAACTTGAAGAAATTCAAAAATAACAATTAATCAAAATGCTACATAAACATTATGGTTCATTCACATGAGAATACATTGATAAGCATGGAATCCACCCTAATACATGTATTCATCATATATATATATATATATATATATATATATATATATATATNGACAATTCCAATCCTATCTGGTACCCCAAAGATGTATGAAACCACTCTTGAATGAAATTGTGAAAGATGAATTGAAAAAACTACTTGATGTTAATTTTATATATCCAATTTCTGACAGGCAATGGGTATCTGCACTAGTGATTGTTCCTAAAAAAAATGGTAAATGGAATGTTTGCGTAGATCATAGGGAATTGAATAAAGGAACTTTAAATGATCATTTTCCTCTACCTTTTATAGATTAAATCTTAGATATACTAGCAGGTAAAAAACACTTTTCCTTTTTGGATGGATTTAGTGGTTATAACCAAATACAAATAGCTCTAGAAGATCAGGAAAAAAAAACATTCACATGTCTATGGGGTACGTAATCCTACTGAGTACTTCCTTTTTGTTTGTGTAATGCACCTGCAACTTTTCAACGTGTTGTATTAGGTATCGTTTCTGACCTAATCCATGATTGTGTAGAAGTATATAAGGATAATTTCACCATCTATGGAAATACTTTCAAGAAAGAATTATAAAATTTAGAAAAGGTTTTAATTAGATGTCGAGAAATTGATTTGGCATTAATCAATGAGAAATGTTTTATGTCACAAACGGAAGGAATTGTTTTGGGTCACCGTGTGTCTTCTATAGGTATAAAAGTGGATCCAGCAAAGTCATAAGTCAGTTCCAATATTCTAGTACCAAAGAACCAAAAACATGTGAGGATTTTTTAGGATATGATGGTTACTATAGGCAATTCATTGAAAATTTCATGAAAAAATTCATCTCCATTATTCAAAATTATTACTAAATATAATGAATTTTTATGGAATGTTCCATGCCAAACTTCTTTTGAAACTTTGAAAGAGAAACTTTATGTAGCACCTATTTTAAGAGGGTTGAATTATTCCATTCCATTTCATATATCTAAATATGTCTCTGACACAACTTTAGGAGGAGTGATTTAGGAGTAGTGTGAGTAGAAACATGATGCCCATGAATTGAATTATATAGTTACAAGAAAGGAGTTCCTTGCAGTAGTGAATTCCATCAACAAATTTAGGCACTATATTACATGATATGAGATATCCATCCACATTGATAATTTAACCATTAGATACTTAATGAACAAACCAATTACTAATGGCAGGGTTACCAAGTGGCTTCTTCTGTTACAAGAATTTAATATCACTATACTAGATATACCTACTAAGGAGAATGTCACTGCAAATTTTCTTTCCACGATTCATAATGAATGTGAATTAGTTCATGTTTATGATCATTTCCCTGGTGGGAATATTTTTGCAATATCGACTAAATATCCTTGGTCTATAGATATTTTTAAGTACCTAGCTATAGGTAAACTACCTCTACGTCTTTCCACAAAGGAGAAGAAAAATATCATAAAACTTAGTGCCACTTACTCATAGATTGGTGGAGAACTTTTTCGTACTGGACCTGATATAATCATTTGGAGGTGTGTATGAGAGGATGAAGTATTTGACATATTGAAGGCATGCCATGATCATGGGGTCTTCATTCCATGAACCTATGACATAGCACGTGTGTTCATGGGATATTAAAGAATACCCCTAATTTCACTAGATATTAATAAAATATTTTTTTTAGACCCCCCTCTCAATACATATTTCCAATAATTAAAACCCTTGTTTTTAGTGTATACATTTTTTTATACCCCCCAATACCTATAAATCCCCCCGTACTTTTCATCCCCCCCCAAATACCTACAATATATTGACCTTATTTTTCACAATTAAAAAAAAAACCTTTATGAATGAATGTGATAAGATATTGGTCAACAAGGTGAATCCCGCAAGGCCACGATGAACCATGTGGAGACCATTTTGTTGATAAAAGGACCGCATGCAAAGTTATTCATCGAGGGTATTATTGGCCCACTCTTTTCATAGATGCCAAGAAATACATTATAATTTGTGATCATTTCCAGCGGATTGGAAGATTGGTGCAAGTAGACAAAATGCCTCTACAACCCCACGTACTCATAGAACCATTTGAAAAATGGGCCTTATATTTTGTAGGGCCTATTTTTCTTATGTCTACAAAGAAAAGGTATATTATGGTATGTACTAATTATGTCACTAAATGGGTAAAAGATAAAACTCTTTTTTCAAACTAATGAACAAGCTATTGTAGATTTTTTTATTTGAAGACATACTTACTCGTTTTGGCATCCCAAGTGAAATTGTAATAGATCAAGGCCCTCAATTCACATCAAATCTTGTCTATACTATCAAAGAGAAATACAAGATCAAGCATAATAATTCATCCCCCTACCATCCACAAGCTAATGGGAAAGTAGAGTCCACAAAACAATTCTTTGAAGCCATCTTGACAAAAAATGTTCAATTGTACCACCGAGATTGGGAAGATAGGCTTCAAGAGGCACTTTTGTCTTACCAGACCACATGGAGGAACACCACTATACATACACCATATGAGCTTGTGTATATTAAAAAAAATTGTTTCCTATTGAATTCCAAATCAAGACTTTCATAAGAACATCGAATCTAGGGATGGATATTTCAGAAGCACAACAATAGAGTTTGGCACAGCTCAATGAATTGGAAAATATATAACAAGATGCAATTCAACATACTACTATCATCCAACAACAAATATTGATATGGCATGACAAATTCATCAAAAAGAAGAAATTTAAACCAGGTGACTAGGCTCTCTTATTTGATTCTAGATTTAAAAAATTTTAAGGGAAGCTCAATACTCACTGGTTAGGACCACATGATATAGAAACCGTATTTGATAATGGAATATTCAATATTAAAACCAGTGATGAGGAGGGAATTTATTTTCTAGTGAATGGACACAGAATAAGGTTATATCAAAATCCTTCAAATAGAGAGGAATTTGTACATAATTTTCTTAAGCAACAAGAGATGGAGATATAGATATAGGGAAATTCTTCCCTTGTTCTTATCTCATAATGATCTTTTACTTTTTTGTTCTTATATATATATATATATATATATATATATATATATATAGTAAAGAAAAAAATAAGTGTAGTTTGTGAAAACCAGTTTATTGGTGAATCTCTACAAGAATTATGTTTGAAAAACAAAGATCTGGTGGATAGAATTCTAAAATTTCTTCAAATAAACACAAGACATATATGTTTCTACTACAACATGTTATATTTATTTTATACCAGACATTGTGATTCAATATTAAGATATCACTCGTAAAAATGGTCTATTCAAAGAGTTAATTTATAAAATTACAGACTTTTCTACAGTTACAGACATTTTTTGCAACTATCGAAAGTCACATGTAGTTTTTCTTCAAGCAACTATTAATCATTAATTCATTTTTAACCAACCTCCAATCACGGAATTAGTATGATTTGTGAATTTCATGCAAACTGTCATGAAATTCAAATATGGAAACTTGGATCTTCTTCAACAGTTGCAGTAGACTTATATCTTCTTCATTAGTAGTAGTAGACTCATATTATCACCTTCAACATCAACATCATATTATATTCTTCAACAAGAACATTCTTCATCAACATGAGTAGCCTTCATTTTCAGAAACTTTGTCTTCAATTCCAAAAATCTCTCTTGAAGTATGCAGTAATACATTCATTAATTCTAGTAGCAAACCCAACATTTCAAACACAGTTATTCATCATCTCGAGTTCTAGAGGTGATTAATTCTCTAAGATATAAGTAAAATGAAAAAGGTGACATCTTTCTAAATCATCTATGCATTCAGAATTATGGATTATGTATAGAATCGACAAAACCTTAATTTCAATACGTGTATACTCTATTTTCCTAAGTCTATCCTATCCTCTTACCAAAATGCTTGAAATCAATGCAATTTATGTAACCATGCCTTTGAAACCTTACCTTAACTATGCACTTGGTCATATTAAACATTATATACAATAATTTAAATATGCATGACGCAAATTTATTTTTCGACATGCATTATATCATAAAGTAATCGATTGGATCAATAAATTGATCCAATCATGAAGGAGTGTTTCCACAAATTGTAATGATGACACGAAAAAATACATGACCATTTACACTATTTTGAATCATGAACTCCATCATTTTTTAAGTCACCGAAATTCTTCTCCTTATTTGTAAAATCTGTCATATTTTCATTGTCGTTTCCCATTTTCCCCTATGAAAAAGAGTCTTGGTTAGTTGGAATTGTCGCTAAATTTGAAATTTTGAAGCATGGGACCTATTGTGAGACATGAGCTCAGTGGAATTGAACTTCTAGAAGAATATATTAAATGCATGAGGTAATTTCAAAGAGCGGGATGGTTTCCCTTTTTACAAAGATTTCAGGGGCATGAAAAGTATGTAACCAAGGATTTTGTGAAAACACTCGATGGCAAATAGCCCTGAATTGGTGATCTCGAGTTTCTATTATCAAAAGAATTCATTTCACAAGTAACAAGGCTACCTTAGGGTGGTGAACCATGGTTCAAGAATCAAATTATCAAAGGAGAAATCTAGAAGGACTTCCTCAAAAACCCAGAGTTGGAAATAAATTGGAAGAAAGGTATTCCTACCTCTACATTCAAAAAGAAATGGAACAATATTATTTTCATCCTTCAAAAATACATAACGTGTGAAGGAAGGTACGAGTTATTGTTTTATTATCATCTCAAACTGCTTATGAATTTTGTAAAGGGGTACGAGTTGGATATGACTTTTTATTTAATGAAGGTTTTGAAGAAAATGGCTTTAGCTAGAGAATGTAACCCTAGAAATTTAGAGGTTAGTTTATTTAAATACTAGATTGATAAAGATGTTGGTTGTGGCCATAATTTAAGAGCAAAATGAAAATTGGGAGCAATTCCTACTTCGTTATCATTTTTTGAGGCTCCAGAACAATAGGAGACAAAAGGGTCAAAACAAAAAAGTAAAAAACATAGAGTTTTCAATACAAAACCAAGGGTTTCCAAGTTGGAAAGTTAGAAACAAAATGAGAGATCCCTGAAGTTCCTAAGTTGGAAAACATGGAACCATATGACAAGGAATTGGAAAATGCGTATGAAGAAAAAAATTCAGAAGTTGAAAAGGTTAAAGAACCAGAAAAGACGGATATCAATACATCAAAACCTAAGACAACAGAAAAGAGGAAGAGCACAAAACAAAAGAACGGAAAATAAGTTAGTGTTTGGAATCATGAACCTCAAAAATCCAAAGGACGACCTCAAGGAAGTATATCAAATGAAGGTAATAAAGTCAAGGACAACAGATTGAATATAGAAGATGAGAATTCAAGATATCATGAACTAGGAGGCAAATCAGAGGTTGTATAGAACAAGAAAAGTAAGGTAGTGGCCATCATGCACAAAATAACCAGGAGTATGAAGAAATATTTAGCTATAGAAGAACATGATAGCAACCAAGCTCAAGATAAGGAATTCATTTAACTTGAAGAATCTAAAAAGGAGCAACCAAACAACATGAAGAGAACAACTCCTAATAAAAATCTCAAGTCTGAATCATTTCTTAGTCCATCTCCTAGCTTTAAATTTCCAACTTGTGACTCAGATGAGGAAGATAGAGGATTTAATCAATTCACGTCCGATTATGAATTTCATGAGGCCGTCGAAATTAACAAGGAACCAGTAATTGACCTACTTTCCACATCTTTGAAAGAGAGGCGATTTGGAAAGATCAGGAAATTGAAGGAAGATGTAAAGGATTTAACACTCCTTGATAATCATATTAAATTGGAAAATGTAGCCTTGAAGGCCAACATTGCCAAGTTGCAAAAAGATAAATAACAATTGGAATATCATAATAAATTTCTAGCAACAAAGGACAAGAAATGGTACATGCAAACCAAGTTAGGAAGAATCAAGATTAAGAGATTGAGGAAGAAGGTGATTAAGATAAGGAGTTACAAGCCTCAATATTGAATACTTTGATTGATTCTTTAGATAGAACTTAGGAAGGAAGGGGTCATAAAAAAAATTAAAGGAAGTAGAGAGTCATTTTGGTTGTATGAGGATATGCAATATCTTCTGTGTGGGGGAGATATCCGGTCCTCAAAACAAACTATTTTTGTTACATTTCTATCCTAAAATTCCATCCAAAATCCCATATCTATGACTTAGTTATATCTTATTTTATCTTTGTTTTCCATAAAATCATGATCAACTACAAAACATGTGTATTGAAGGATTTTAAAGGTAAATTGTTCTTTTTACGATTAATTCCATTATTCTTCATGCAAATTTGATTTAATTGTTTTTTTTTTTCTAATGAGCAGCTACACAATCTCTAATTATGTAGCAATTCAGAATACAATTATGTATCCTAATCACTAAAACAATTTTTTGCAACAAAATTGTTGTTCTATAGGGAAGTGATCACTCCATGATTGAACCCCAATATATGGAAGACACCAAATTGATCCGTGAAGCTTGTCCACCTATCATCTCATCCAATGGATCCTCCATATCAACACAGAAGTAAAGGCAAACCTGCAGTTAAACATGTACATGTGGCAAAGTTGCACAAGATGGTTTTTCATCAAATTGATACGAGAAAGGAACGAGAACATATTAGATAAATTCATGCATTCTTTCATGAATTTATCCAATACATGGATGACCAAGATTATTCCATACATCCAGGAATATTGTTAATATATGATTATGCATATTATCATATGTAATTTGTTATAAATAGTTTATGAGATCCGTGTGATTTTGGATCTGTGTGATCTCATTTTCATTGTATAAATATGTGTAATGGGACTTTCATAGGGATATGTAATTTCTTAATATCAGAATGGTGTAATCGCATTAGTGTTGAGATTAATACAAAGTTCTAGTTACTATATCTTTGTTTGAGTTACATGTTTTGAGTTTATAAAGCTTAAAGTATCATACAATCTTTCTAAGTAGTGTTTCCCGAACCAGGAGACCCCCTTGAGGAGGAGTACGCTATTATTTTTCTTTAATTGATGGTATTTTTTTGCTTATTCACTTGTGAGATTTGATATTCCTATTCATTTATTTTATGCAAGTTTCTTTATTTGTGTTCACACAAGATAACTAACACAACATATATCAATTGAATAATTAATTGTTATTTCCATAGCAAGAACTCTCCTTGCTTCATATGATTGAATGAATGTTATTAACAGTCCAGTAAATTGATGATCCTAAGTGTTGGAATTATATGTGTGTCTTTATAATTCTATTTCTACGTCATTAGTAGTTACTATGTTCTTTTTGCAATTGAAGAGAACCATGTTTCTTCATCCAACACAATGAACATTTTTTCCTTATGCATAATTAGATAGATTAAAAGACTAGTACATGCATATGTTTATCATTGCACTTCATTGGTTTACGATCCCGAGCTAATAATCTAATGTAGCGAAGTTCAATAATTGAATTGACTGACAATAATATGGAGAATTCACTAAAGAAAGGGCACTTAGGCATTATTGCACATCTTAATTCCATACAAGTAGCGGACACATCCATGTCCCACTAGAGATTAACTTTGATTTGTAACTAGTCCTCACTAACATCAATAGGTATCTAAAACACGTCAAGGTTTACCACCTTTATGTGGGTAGTATGACCATGGTATTACCCTGATTCAAGGTAGTCAACCACCCAATTTGCATCCTTATAGCCACCTTTTTGTGCAAAAGAATGAAATAGAAAATAACATTCAAGAATTGTTGGAAGCAGGAGTCATACTTCCAAGTACCACCCCTTAGTCATGACCAATGGTCATGATATTAAAGAAGTAAATTTGCACATGTGTCATCATTTTCATGCTTTCAAATAAGTTGATAAACAAGGAAAATTTTCCATCCTAATTATTGATGATCTCTTGGATGAACTGCATGGTGCCAAGTTTTTACTAAATTTGACCTTCATCATGGATACCACCAAATACCAATGAAATAGATAGATATCCCTAAGACAACTTTCCACACACATGAAGGTCATTATGAGATTTTAGTGATTCCCTTTGTCCTTTGCAATGATTCATCCACCTTACAAAGCCTTATGAACAAAATTTTCACCCTTCCTATGTAATTTTTTGTTGGTATTCTTTGATGATATCTTGATCTACAAAAAAACTAGGGATTTCCACATAGAGCATGTCGATAGATCTTTATAACTACTATGAGACCACCATATATTCCTAAAATGTTCCAAGTGTGATTTTGTAGATTCAAAGTTTGAATACTTGGGTCACATTGTAAGTCAAAATGGAGTATGAGTAGATCCCAATAAATATTTGCTTATGCAATATTGGCCCTATCCCAAGACGTTGAAGAGATTATGTGGTTTCTTAGGACTTATAGGCTACTATTGTAAGTTTGTAAAAATTATGGAAAAAGTATTGCTCCCTTAACTTCACTGCTCAAAAGGAATTCCTTTGTATGGAGCAAAGCAATAGAGTGAGACTTCTCAACTTTAAAGGATTCTATGTGCACTACTCTAGTATTAGTAATGTTAGTTTTTACTAAGACTTTTGTCCTCGAATGTGATAACTTTGGCAACAACCTTGTAGTAGTTTTGATGAAAGAAGGGTGCCCCTTACATTCACCAAGAAACAATTGTGTGACCACAATTTGGGTAAATCCACATATGAGAAAGAGATGATAGCCATCATTCATGCAGTTGAGACCTAACATTGATATCTCATAGAGATGTGTTTCCGCACCAAGACCAACCATCATAATCAAAAGTATTTTCTAGAACAAAGGCTATCATCACCAAAGTAGCATAAGTGGGTTTCTAAGATGTTGGGGTATGATTATGGATTATATATAAGAAGGGTAAGAAAAATGTGGTGGATTGTTTATCCACGGAATTTGAGGAGGATGGATCCCTCTTTGCCTTATCTTTACCCATTCGAGGTTGGCATAAGGAATCCCATCGAGAACGGGTGGATAGTTCAACACATCCAAAGGCTTTATAAATATATCAACCCTCCTAATGTGTATGCATGGTAGAAATATACTTTGAGGTATAAAGGGCATATTCTTTTAGTAAATATTTTTTCCTTAAAACAAAGGGTCTTAGAAGAATTACATCCATCACCTATAGTGGGTCACTTTGGATTCCATAAAACCTATGAAAGAGCTAAGTGCTCATTCTTTTTGGAAGGAATGAAAACAAACATCTAGATTTTAAAAGTATGAGAAATGTGTTACAACAAGTAGATCCACTAGGCTACAATCAATGCAAGATCTCAATTAGAGATTCAAGGAAACTCTCTCTCAAGTAAGGAAAACAAGGACCAAGGAAAGGTTACCAAGATCTAGCTTAATACCAACATTAGGGTGTTAGATCTTCAAAAAAAGTCCCTTCTCTTACCAAATAATCTCTCTTTTATTAGACAAAAGATTGTTCAAATACTTGGAAAGAGAGATCATGGCTCTATAAGTGAATGGTTCAATATCTAACTTGAAAATTGCATTCACTTAAGTTTTTGAGCCATTTTAAGGAAAAATTCAAATTAAATCCTTTTAGATTTACTCTTGTTATTAATTCCACATAAAATTCTTTTAAAAGGAAAATTAGTCTAGAAAAATGTTTTTTAATGGAATAATTAATGATAATGGCTCAACTCCATTAAAATAATTTAGAGGACCAATTTCTAATGTAACATGTCATTGAAATTTTGTCATAGGTAACCCCATTGTTGTGTAAATTGCTCCTTCCCATATTTGATAGGATATTTTATTTTGCTCACTAGACACTTTTAATGTGTCTCATGTTAGAGCTTGTCTCACATTGAAAGTTTGCATGCACTCACATAAATTATCCTATCATAAAAAACTTATTTTTTATCAATAACAATGTGGATGCAACTTTGTCTTTATCTTTTGAATTATTGAACTTCCTAAATTGAATCTAACTATCTCAATCAATCTTCAAGTCACAAGATGTCCATCTAACCATCATAGGGTGAAATGATCATCTTGAATTCTACTCTAATTGAATTCTACTCTTCTACTCTTAAGATAGGAATCCAAATTCAAGAAGGAACTTCCTCCAATATTGCTTCTTCAAGTCACAAGATGTCCATAAATGTTTATCTTGGATTCTACTGTAAGATAGGAATCCAAATTCAACAAGGAACTTCCTCCAATATTGCTCACTACTTTGCTGGGGTTTCTTGAAAACGGTTTCTTCTTCATGGTATCTTGTAATGGTATCTTGTAATGCTTGTCCAATTTTACAGCAAATTAGTGATACTCGTCTTACAATTTTACTAAAACTATGCCAAAACTATGCCATTAGAGTTAGATGACAAATGTTAAACTTTAATTAATGCATCATAACCTTATCATACTCTTTCCATATCAATCCACTTCTCCAGCATCTAAGCCGAAAAGGTTAAACCAGTGAATGAATTTTCTTTGTTAGAGTTTGTTGAGAAGGGCCGCATTGATATCTTATGATTTGTTTAACTGGACTGTTATGGAGCCCTTGTTCCTCGAGGGTCGAAACATACAGAGGCTAATGTAGCCACTGACGAAACATGGCACTGTACCCGTGGAGATTCATGGCACGTAATTTGTCGAAGTGATGGAATTTGCTCATCCCAAGATTAGTAGTATCATTTTTGAAAACACGACCAGTGCAGGAAAGCATAATATTCATCAAAAGCAAAGCTGTTACTAATCAAACTTCAGTTTCACGTGGTGAGGGCAGCAGCTCTGACTACCGTACAAGGTCCATTCGTTTCTTCATTCTACGCAACTCCAACTTTACCCACGAGGCAGTGGACACTGGAGCTTCAGACTCCAGCCAGCACCTGCCGCTCTTTGGGCGACTGTTCGACTCGGCGCTTCAGATTCCATTTTGCCGAAGATTTAAACTGCATGGTCTCTATTTTACGACAACAGAATGTTAGGCAAGGGCAGTTGGTCTCTATTTTACTACAACAAAGTGTTAGGGAAGGGCAGTTTATTTCATCTGCGACCCTGTCCTTCGATTGACCAACAGCTCCATCTTTGGGAGTTAAAAATTTGTTTCTTTTATTTGCATTTCGTAGTAATCATGGTTACATTCCTGAACATGAGAATTAGGGTTTTAATTTGGGAGTTAAAAATTTGTTTCTTTTATTTGCATTTCGTAGTAATCATGGTTACATTCCTGAACATGAGAATTAGGGTTTTGATCATTGTTGTTTGTTTACCTTACTTTTGTAAGTTTTCATTGAGAAATCATTTCCTAGTAAGCATGGTTACATTTCTAACTTGAGAAATAGGGTTTTAATTTTATTTAGGGTTTTGATTATTTGTTGTTTACCTTACTTTTGTAAGTTTTCATTCATAAATCATGGTTGGTTATTTTGAAGTAGAACATGAGAATTAGTGTTTTAATTTGTTGATCTTATTTTTGTAAGTTTCATTAATAAATCATTTCCGAGTAAACATGGTTACATTTCTATAAGTTTCATTAATAAATCATTTCCTAGTAAACATGGTTACATTTCTAACTTGAGAATTCAGGTTTTAATTTTATTTAGAATTTTCATCATTTATTGTTTACCTTACTTTTATGAGTTTTTAATGATAAATCATGGTTGGTTATCTTGAAGCATAATATGTATGTAAAAACATTGGAATAATCTTTAGGCCTTCTTAGCCCTTAAAATGTAGAAAAGATTGAAAAATCGTTGAAGCCCTTGAAGCATAATATGTATGTAAAAACATTGGATTGAAGCATAATATGTATGTAAAAACATTGGAATAATCTTTAGGCCTTCTTTAGGCCTTCTTAACCCTTAAAATGTAGAAAAGATTGAAAAATCGTTGAAGCCCTTAAGATGTAGAAATGATTGAAAAAAAGGTTGAATGATTATATATTGTTAGGTTAAATTTGAATTTCAATAAATAAGAATGTCGATATATCAAGATGGTAAGGAAGTATTTGAATTTTATTTAATGAAATATAATGAGTTTTGTTTATTTTAGAATATTTAAGTGGAATTTTTATGTAAATGGAGTCACTAGTGTCATTATCTTTTCTTTCTATTTTACATGTTGGATCATAAAATAAAGTAAAATATTAAGAAATTTATTATATGATGTTTTTATAAATGTTGTTAATTAGATTAAATTATAATTTATTTATTTTTAAATTAGTTTTCTTATAAAGATTATAAAAATTATTTATGTGGTGTAAAAATTATTTACAAATATGAAATGTTAATTAAATTAAATTGATATTTTAATAAATTTAGTTTTTAAAGAAATGTTAAATTTATTTGATGATGATGATGATGATGATGATGATGATGATGATGATGATGATGATGATGAATTTATTTGATGATGATGATGATGATGATGATGATGATGATGATGATGAACTTTCACTTAGGATCTTAAGAAGGTAAGATATTACTTCAATTTGTTTAAAATTGTATTTCTATGCTAAAAACAGATTGCTAGAAAGCTTTCCAAGATCACCACAGTTTTGATGACTTAGGAGATTAGGAAGATCTATAATGTGGAAAATATTTTTAAATTGGGATTTAATATGCACAATATAGTTTTGATGACTTGTGAGGTTAGGAAGGTTGGTAATGTGGCAAATATTTTTAAATTGGGATCTAATATGAGTATAGGCAAGGCAATCCAAGAGGAAGTGTCTTTCATCTTCTACCTGCTTACTGTCACAAAGGCTATAGATTATCTCATCCCATTGTGTTTTGGGAGTTGTCCTTTTCTTCTTTGCACTTCTCAAAACTAAGAGGTAATTTTGATAATCTAAATTAAGGTTGACCACCTCCTTGTAGTATCTTAATTTCCTTTTATCCACTAATTCTTTATCACACCACATATTCTCCTTAAATTTAGAAGTGATAATATTTGTAATATTATCGATATTATCCATGATGGCCTCTTCTTGTATTCCCCAATGATTTAGCCAAGATTTGACATCTTTATGCCATCTCGACTTGAGTTGTTGGTGGTTTTGGCTAGATTTTGAAACAATTTTTGGGAGCCTCTTATCATCGATGTTATTTATCTTGTTCTTGTACGTTAGGTATCTAATCATAGAAATGCTCTCAATGGGGGAAATTATTGCTTCTATGAGGATAGGATAGGGTGTATTGCCCTTAATTTTGATATTATAAGTTATAAAATTATTTTGGATATGTTCTATCTTCTCCATAATTCTCTAGATATACTACAACCCCAAACTTCACATCCATATAAGATAACTGGAGTGACGCGAGTATGAAAGAGGTTTTTCTTATCCCAAAGACAAAGGTCTTTTGATTTATAATTGTTTTCGAGCCAATAATAATCTTTCCACCTCCCATTTATCCTTTTTTCATTGATATAGTTTCAATTGGGCTTGTGGTGGATATGATTCCAAGATGCTCGTATGAAGGAACTTCCTCCAAGCTATTGTTGTCATAAAAAAAAGTATCGTAGGTGATCCTTTTGGATTTACTTATCATAACCTTTGTTTTTTCAGTGTTAACGGTTGTTCCCATGCTAGAGAAGAAGTCCTTGAGGATTATTAGTTTCTTATCTAGGTCATATGGACTCTTCTCCATAAGAACAATATCGTTATCATAAAGAAGGAGGATGATGACTATACTAGCGAGAGTTGTACCAACACAGCATACATCCTCCAAACAATCTTCTAACTTATCAATATAGATGTCAAAAGGGGTAGGGAATAGGGGACAACCTTGCTTGACTCCTATATTATAGTTAATTTCTTCCAACCGGCTCTCAGTGTTCCTAAACTTGACAATAACTTTCTCATATAGTCGTATTGCATAAATTGTTAACTCGAAAGGGACTTTAATCTCTTCTAACCTATTCGAGAGGTTAATCATGGGCACAATGTCAAAAGATTTTCTAAAATCAACAAAACAACAAAAGAGATCAGTTATTATTATGACACTCCTCTATAATGATCCTAAATGTAACAAGGTGGTCCACAGTAGAATGGTAGCTTGTAAACCTAGCCTAGCCTCTAGCTCATTTTCCATGGCTTGTTAGCCATGTGTTAGTCTTCTTTTTCAAAATAATTCCATATAGCTTATCAAAAATGGGTTAATCATAATGGTCTTATAATTAGAGGGATTGTTTTTATCCCTTCTTTTAAAAAAAGGTAAAATGAGGCTTTTAGTCCAAGGTTTTGGGAAGCTTTGTTGGATAGCTAAATTGAAGAGATTATGCATGCACTAGGGATGAGGATAGGTCCTCCAATTTTTAATATTTCAGGTTGGTAACCTTCAATGTCCTTATATTTTCCTTTTGAGAGCCGCTTAACCCCAAACTTAATGTCTTCTAAAGAAAACACTTCATCCTTTGTATAGTTGTTTGGCATGTTGTCCATGATGTTAGGGGATTCATATAGATTTTTAAGCTAGAAATTTCAGTCCTTCAAGGGAATCTTATTACTTTCTTTAGTTTTACGAGTTAGAATTTTCCTCCATAATTTCTTAGGATCCATCTTAAATAGGTGCAAAAGCTTCTCTTGTTTTTGTATTTATATAGTATTTTTTTTGTTGGGTATGTGTTATATTCTTTGAATGGATAGAACAAGAGGGTAATAGGGGGGCGGAGCACCCCCTTTCCTAGGGGGTCGCAGGAGTTCGAGGGTAGCGCCCCCAAAAAAAAAACAATTGTGGTTTTTTGAGTCCATTTTTGGGCATTTTTTCGGCACATGGTTTTCGCCAAAGGTTTTCTATTTTCGGTTAAGGAATTAGGGTTGTTGACTAATCTGATTTATTGGATTAGGGTTTTGGATGCTACAAGATCCTATATGTATATTGTATTGTAAACAATGTATGATGTGAATGAAGATAGAATATGTTTGTTTTCCCGGTTTAGGTTTCCAGGGGAAAAATCTCTAGGTAATGTGTGTATTTGCCATTGTATCTTTTCCGTTCTTTTATTGAAAAATTGTTTGCAGTAAATAACCGTACAAGGTTAAAATCTACATTTCGTATCAGAGCAATTATTGGCTTCAGGGGGATGCCTTTGTGGTCATGGGTTTGGCTCGGGACTATGATAAGCCTTGTTATAGTGGGAGATCTGTGATATTGATTCTTCAAGTGAAAAGAAATGGATAACCATTCGAAAATAGAGATCGAGAAATTTAATGGGAAAATTTTTTGAGCTATGGAATCTCAAGATTGAATATCTGTTGGTAGAAAGAGATGAGTGGATCATGGTGGATCCAAGTACTGCACCTACAGGAACATCAATAGATGACTAGAAAAATTTGGATTGGAAGGTGAAGAGCACAATCAAATTGTGTCTCTTAGATTCAGTATTAATGAATGTGTCAGGGGAAGCTACAACCAAGGAGTTATGGGATAAGTTGGGGAAATTTTATCAGTCTAAGTCCCTGGTAAATAAATTGTTTCTGCGGAAGAAGTTGTATAACTTGAGGATGAGAGATGGAGACTCTGTGAAAGAGCATCTGAACTCCTTCAATACTATGGTAAGTTAGTTATTATTTGTTGAGATTAAAATTTCAGATGAAGATAAGTGTATCAGTTTACTGTGTTATTTACCAGACTCGTGAGATAGTCTGGTTGTGGCCATAGGTAGTAATACAACTACCTTGAGTTTTGATGATATGGTCTCATCCTAGTTGTTGGAGGACATGAGACGGAAGAACATGGAAGGACAGAGCACAGATGCATTATTTGCAAGAGGGTGCTCACAAGAAAGAAATAGATCTAAGTCCTTAAGTGGGAGATCTAAATCTAAGGGAAGATCTAAATCTCTTGGAAATTTTGTAAAGGTATATTGGAGATGTGGAAAACAAGGGCACTTCAAGAAGAAATGTAGATCCAAAAAAGTTGAGAGAGTGAAGGGATCTGAAGGTGATCCCTCTACAGAAGAAAAGACCTCCAAGGAATAAGGAGGGGAGGTGTACTTGGATTCTTCAATCACACATGCATATCATGAGGCATGGTTGGTTGACTCAGGTGCATCCTTTCATATGACTCCCCATGGGGAGTGGTTCTATGAATATGAAAGGTATGATGGAGGTAATATTTTCCTAAGTGATGACTCAACCAAAGTCATAGGACGAGGAATAGTCAAGTTGAGGATCATAGATGGAAGGATTAGAACACTTCATGGTATTCTTCACATCCTAGGATTGGCCAAAAATTTGATTTATGTAAGAAAAATGGATGATGCAGGGGTAAAAATAGTATTTGAAAAAGAAACCTGTAGGATGGTTCAAGGAACAATAGTGTTGTTAAAGGGAGTTAGGATTAGAACTCTGTATAAGTTGTAAGGAATCATTATTATTGATGGGTGTAATAGTTCCATTGTTATTGATATTAGATATGAAGAAGAAAAAACTCCTGCAGTCTATGGAGAAAAGGTTATGTTGTAGCATCAAAGACTAGGGCATATCGGAGAAAAGGGTCTTCAACTACTACACAATAAAGGTATGGTTGAAGGAATTTATAACGGCTCTCTGGATTTTGATTTCTATGAAAATTGTGTATATGGGAAGCAGAATCGAGTAAGATTCCCCTCAGGTGCAATGAGGGTAGAAGGAATTTTACAGCGAGTGCACAGTGATGTGTTTGGACCTATGTCAGTTCTATCATTGGGAAAATATGTGTACTATGTCTCATTTATAGATGACTTCTCGAGGAATACTTGGATATATTTCCTCATGAAGAAATTTGAATTCTTTGAAATGTTTAAAGAGTTTAAGGCTCTTGTTGAGAATCAAACAGAGAAAATAATTAAGGTGTCGAGGATGGATAATGGTGGAGTGTTCTACGAGAATGAATTTGAAGAATTCTATAAGAAATGTGTTATAGCAAGGAAGAAGACTACTCCTTATACACCTCAACAGATTGGATTTGCAGAAAGGATGAATAGGACGCTGGTGGACAAAGAGAGGTGCATGCTTAGTGGTGTCGGGTTAGGGAAAGAATTTTGGGCAGAGGAAGTGGGTACTACTTGTTACCTGGTCAATCGATCACCCTCATGAGAACTAGATGAAATGACTCCAGACGAGTTATGGACTGGTAAGAAACCCTCTCTCACACATCTCAAGGTATTTGGTTGTGAGGCCTATGTTCATAAGGAAAATATGAGTAAGCTAGAAAAGAAGGCTGAAAAGTGTATCTTTAATGGGTCTAAAGATGGTCTCAAAGGTTATAAGATTTGGAACCCAGAAACTAACAAGGTTGTGTATAGACGAGATGTGGTATTTAGAAAAATGAAAGATGTTGTCAAATAGGAAGTCCTACCAAGTAAGGAAGAACTAGAGAAGAAAGAGTTTGAGTTAAAGGATGATGAATCAGACTCTCCAGAAGAACATGAATCAGAAGAAGAAGATCCTCATACTCCAGTATTGAGGAGATCGGTTCGAGAAAAAAGGCTATCGGAAAGGTATACTCCACCTAATTTATATTCAAATTTTTCTTTGTATATTATTGATGATGATCCTAGAACTATTAGGGAGGCAATGGATTCAGAGGATGGAAAACTCTGGAAAAAGGCCATGGTTGAAGAAATGGAAGCCTTGGATGAAAATGAGGCTTGGGATCTAGTGGAGTTGCCAACTGGAAGAAATCCCATTGGCAGCAAATGGGTATTTAAAAAGAAGCTTAATGTGGAAGCTAAAGTAGAGAAATACAAAGCTCGGTTAGTAGCAAAGGGTTATTCCCAGGTTGAGGGAATTGATTTTGGTGAGATTTTTTCTCTTGTTTCCAAGTTAACCTTTATTATGTTTTTGTTATATGTTGTTGTTGCATTTGATTTTGAAGTAGAACCGATGGATGTGACAACAACATTCCTACATGAGGATCCAGAAGAAGAAATCTACATGAAGAAGCCAAAAGGATTTGTTGTGAAGGGAAAGAAGGAGTTGGTATGAAAGATGAAAAAGTCCTTGTATGGTTTAAAACAATCACCAAGGATGTGGTATCAAAAATTTGATACTCATATGTTGGGACTTGGCTTCACAAGAAGCAAAGAGGATCATTGTTTGTATTTCAAATTAATTGGTGATCATTTGTTTTATTTGGTCTTGTGTGTGGATGAAATGTTGTTGATAGGAAACAACAAGGATATTATCCAAGATATGAAAACTCAATTGTCCTCTAAATTTGACATGAAGGATATTGGTGCCGCAAATTTCATTTTGGGCATGGAAATTAAAGGATATCGGGAAAATAGGAAACTCTAGTTAAATCAGAGAAATATGTTGAGATGATATTGTAGAGGTTTAATATGCAGGAATGTAAACCGGTCAAGGTCCTTATTCATGTAGGTGTAAATTTATATGCGGATTAGTGTCCCAAGACACAGGAAGAGGAGGAGGACATGTCTCGTGTTCCATATGAGAGTGTGGTTGGAAGTTTGATGTATGCAATGATATATACTAGACCGGACATTGCACATGGAGTGGGAGTTTTGAGTAGGTATATGTCAAAACTAGGGAAGGAGCATTGAAAAATAGTAAAGAGAGTTTTCAGGTATTTGCATGGCACTACTAGTTATGTATTATGCTACCAAGGAAGACCAAGTTTGGATAGAGTCTTGGACATACATGGATTTGTGCATGCATATTGGATTGGAGATCTGAATCATAGAATATCTACAAGAGGATATTTATTTAACTTGTTTGGAGAAGCAATCAATTGGATGAGAAAAATACAATTTGTAGTGTCACTTTCAACTATATAAGTTGAATACATGGCAGCCACTCATAAAGAAATGAAGCAATATGGTTACAGAGATTGTGTTCAAGTATTGGGTTGGTACAACAAGTTGTAAGGATAGATTGTGACAGTCAAAGTGCATTTTTTCTAGTGAAGAACCCAACTTATCATTCAAAGACAAAGCATATTGATGTTTAATATCATTTTGTGAGAGACATGGTTGAAGAAAAGAAGGTGTTGTTGATGTAGGTAGACACTTTGAAAAATGTTGTAGATTCATTAACAAAATATGTGAGCACTGACAATTTCTCTTGGTGTAGAGGATCTATGGGCATTGCTACCCTCGATTGTTGACTATGTAACCTTGCAACCCCATGTATGCAAAGAAAATAACAAGTGGGAGGATGTTGGGTATGTGTTATATTCTCTGCAAGGATATAATAAGGGGTTAAGAGGGGGCGGAGCACCCCCTTTACCGGGGGGTCATAGGGCGTGTGAGAGCCCCCTTTCATGAGGGGTCACAGGGGGGTGAGAGCCCCCTTTCACGAGGGTTAAGGGGCAACGCCCTCAAAAAAAACAATTGGCAGTTTTTTGCGTCTGTTTTTGGGAATTTTTTTGACGCATGGTTTTCTCCGATGGTTTTATATTTCCGGTTAAGGAATTAGGTTGTTGACTAATATTTGTTATCCAATTATGGTTTTGGATGCTATGGGATCCTATATGTATATTGTATTGTAAATAATGTATGATGTGAATGAATATAGAATATGTTGGTTTTCCCGGTTTGGGTTTCCAAGGGGAAAATCTATGTGTAATGTGTGTATTTTCCATTCATTGTATCTTTTCTATTATTTTATTGAAAAATTGTTTGCAGTAAATAATTTTACAAGGTTAAAATCTACATTATTTTTGTTTAATTAAGGTTTTGTATCTATTTATCTTATCATATTTTAAAGATTCATTAGAAGCATCCCTAATGGATTTTATAGCCATTTTACATTCATTATCATATCAAGGTTTATTTATAATTTTTTTCTTTTTTACATAGCACCTCAATAGAGAAAATGTTAATTGAAGTAGAGAGAGTTGTTGTAAAATTTTGCTAGTCATTGTAATGATCCCAAGCCATTATGCAAGGATCATCATTGTTTTGGTGTCTTTTTAAAACTTTTTATGAGTGAGGTATTTCGTCACACACTTTGTTGATCTACCTTTTAGATGTGTTTATATGTGTGTATGCAACAAATAACAGAAAGAGATAACCATGGAACATACCTCAACCATATGCAATAAGACAGACAAGCCAAAACATCTCAATTCTTCTTTATTCATAAAATGGAAATGGGGAAGCACGCTTTACCAATGAGATGTGGGTCGGGATATCAGCGGATGGCCAAGGAGATGGACAATGGATGGAGAACACCAAAGATGTCCATTATTACAAATATTATCCAAAGGGTGGATGATGAGATCAGTACATGGGATCGGATATGAGCTCTCAATGAAGGAATGTCACTCAATGGAGAGGGCAGAGCCATCAATAGCTAGGCCAAATGGCCGAAGTGTCCAATCCCTAATGAAGTAATGCTTAGATGATGGATGGATTGGTGGAACAACCTAGGTGACTGAATCTCAAGATCCCTCTCAATCTCTGTGATCACAGAATCCACCGGATGATTAGCCCCGGATGTTGAGAGCCACAGATGAATTGACCTGGCAAAGTGTCCAATCCGCCCTAATGAAATATGCCAGTGATGGGTCAGTTGATGTTGGGAACAACCAGGTGACCGAGATCTCGGGGATCCTCTCTCGAATCTCGTGGTCTGAAATCCCCGGATGGTGTGCTTGGATGGTGAGAGCCCTAGATGATTCATCCACGCTGGAAGGGGCTAGTAACAAGAGCTCTCTGAAGTATATGTCGGGTTCTTGATTCACTGGGTAAAGTCTGATTAGGATCGAGTGTAACCCCTCCAAAAGCAGGACTAGATGCGGATCTCAAGCCTCAGCTATAACTTCAGTTCTTGCTTTGCTCAAGAGAATGAAATAGAACCATGAAGCTATCTCGAGCACTATAGATGGAGTGTCAGGGCAGTAGTAGTGATGGAGATCCTCAGCGTACGCCAATCCTGCAACCGTCTATATATATATATATATATATATATATATATATATATATATATATACCAAGATCATTGCCCTCTTGCTGGAATCCTCAATGGGTGCGCCCTCTCTCTATCTTGCATGGCTGATGTAGAATCCTCACATGAGCGGATATGGAACTAGAATGGTGTGGGGAGAGTATTGCATCTCAAGACCAATCTTGGGACAAGATAGGTGGAATCTTTCACCGAATCGTCCTCAGGGTTTTGTTATGTCAAAACCCTCAAAACCCCCAATATTAGGATCACTAGATAGAAGCCGAGGAAATGAAATAAGATCATACATGAATGAGTAGAGGCCCTTGCCTTCCTTTTATGGATTTTTGTCTCACCTTGTCCTCAAAGTGACTTTCATTTTATTAATATTTAATTAATTAATTAAATCACTTTAATTAATTAATTAACCTTTTACCTCGAAATCTCATATCTCTCCTTGTGGCTTCCATTGAAAGTCCTCTAGCCATCCCATCCTGTGGTTTTTCTCCTCCAGGTTAATGAGATATTACTAAGGGTTCCTCCAAGTAATGTTGCCAAAATGCCCTCTTAGGTGATTTTAATTAGCTTATAGCTCAAAATAGTCACAAGAATCATGGAAATCATCGGAATGAAACAAAACCAAAGCCAACACATGAGGAATGGATCAGAATGATGGAATATGATTATGAATGCCAACTAGACCCCACAATGTCTCTCAAATGCCCTTGTGCTCTCTATAACATCCATCGGCTACTCTGGTCATCATAAACATCTACACTGTGATGATGTCCCAAGAATGGGGATATTACAGGTCCTCCACCTTTAGAAAATTGCTTGTCCTCAAGCAATGGCCAAATCCACTCAACTAGATGCTGGGATCCCATGTCCTGTGGGATCACCGCGATTAGAACCCTCGAGAAGAAGAACAATTACACTAAGAGGTTCCTCCAAGTAATGTGCCCAAAATGCCCTCTTCAGTGATTTTAATTAACTTATAGCTCAAAATAGTCAAAATCATGGAAATCATCGGAATGGAACGAAACCAAAGCCAACCTGTGCGGAATGGCTCAGAATGATGGAATATGATTATGAATGCCAACTAGACCCCACAATGTCTCTCAAATACCCTTGTACTCTCTATAACATCCATCTGGCTACTCTGGTCATCATAAGTCTCTGCCCTGTGATGATGTCCCAAAGTGGGGATATTACAGTCCTCCCTGCTAGAAAATTGCTTGTCCTCAAGCAATAGCCAAATCCACTCAACTAAAATGCTAGGATCCCATGTCCACCTGTGGGATACACAGTAGAACCCCTCGAAAGAAGAACAATAGCGCACTCCACCCCCTGGATCCCATATCAGGAAGTGAACTGCAATACTCTGCGAAGCATAGTCCTGAAAGATATCAACCCTGTGAACCTCCTGCATATGACACATGGCCTCATCTAGAAATGAGTCCATCCTCCAAATCTCTACCAAGATCCACACAACTTCCATCAACTGCACATGTTGTTGTCCGACCGAGGTGATGCAATACCTCCATGAGGCACCCGCAAGCGATGCGCTCCTCTCGACACTGAAGATCAATGGAAAGTTAGAATAACTTTCCCCTGCAATGGTCCACTCTCCCCTGTCGGTCAATGAACTGCTCAATACTGTAATCCCTGGATCCCATGCTAACCTCTATCGTAGATCCTCATGCTGACACTGCACTGCTCTGACCATGACTGTATGCCCCCTACATACATCCTGAATTCTCCTCTCCGAGATCCTCAAACTGAAATACCTGTGACCACTGGACCTATTTTCCAGAAACTGTATCTGTATAGGCGTCTTTGTAGAAGAAGTACATATCCAAACATCTCCATTCCCTATCATAATTATCAAGTGGAAGGAAAGGTCTCGCCCCATAGAACAAGTACCTGCAGACCCACCCCAAACCAAACCAAGGTGGAGTGTGTGGCTTTCTGGTGCAACCTGGGTCAACCTGAACATTGTGCTGACAAAATGGACTCCTGGGTCCCATAGAAAACTTGGAAGTTTATCACTTCCAATCTCCTCTAACTGCTTATGTGTGAGACTAATCACTGTCAGAATTCCTCTATGCTCATTTTCTATCCTCCTCATGCTCCTGTCAATGATAAATGTGTCA
The DNA here is from genome assembly GCA_010110895.2 of Picea sitchensis. NCBI lineage: Eukaryota > Viridiplantae > Streptophyta > Pinopsida > Pinales > Pinaceae > Picea > Picea sitchensis. The sequence continues at coordinate 129,896 of SNQJ01S0000063.1, read as the reverse complement.
GAAAAGGATAACAAACATATATGTAGCTGACTGTAGGACTGGGAGGTGTCACATGCTTTGGTCAATCCCAAGGATTCGACCAGAATCTCTTCCATCGGTATCCATGATAAATGCTCTCCTATGGTCATCACTGAATCCCAACCATCCAATACAACCGGAAGTAACCCATCTGACTGTTGGTCAACCAACCTCCCTGTCTCATCTCTCATGTAGCTGCTGAAATGGTGAAGGTGATCCCCCATGACTATGTGTTGTTGCAAATGAGTGACATCTGCATACTCCCCTAGGTGTGTCTCCTCCCTGCAAGGCACTATACCCCTCTGAATCTCATCATACATCTCGACATGTCTCTGTGAACT
>SNQJ01S0000063.1:60253-98856 GCA_010110895.2 Picea sitchensis | reverse complement strand
ATTACATACCTTAGTATCTGTGTCATACAAGTGTTCGACAAATTATTCATAACCTTTAAGTTCACTAGCAACAATGTAGTGGAGAGAATATTTGCTCTTGATCCTTCATAAAGTGGTTTATTTGCCTTTTCTAATAGAGGTTCATCATAAATACCAGCATGTTCCCCATCCTCATCCGACTATGAAAACAAATCTTGGATCATTTGATTTGTCCCGTCATCTTCTTCCATGAGATTCTCATTTTCTTGGTCATGATGATGTTCCTCAGCTTGTACAACATCATTTCTACTAATACTTGGTGCAATATTCTGTGGAAAGTTAGAGGGCAACTCTAACTTTATAATTACAAACAATCATGCAAAATTAGTGTATACTATAACAAACATTCAAACAATATATATATAATTTTATATAAAATTGACAAAATAAAAAAAGATAATGAATATATAGATAATTACCATGGGTCGATATTCATTTGATCCGCCATCAATGTAACCATATTTCCTACAATGTTTTGTAGCTTTTGCTATTAAAATTCTTACGGGACGTCTAAGACAACATTTTTTACAAGGGAAATAACATCTACCATCACCTTTTTCACCCACTTTACTTTTTTCCCTACCTCTAACAACATTCTGCGACATTTTTCTGCACAAAAATACCCTTTCAGAACCGTCGTTGTTATAGAAAGATTGTCGCAACATCTTTAAATCGTCAAATATTTATAGTCCAATTTTAGGTCACAATCATCACAATTGCGATGATATTGACCTAAAAATATTTCTTTTTCTGCCTATTTATTTTAGGTCATTTTTAACGGTCAATTTTAAGGTTAGGTAAGTCATCGCTCTTGCGACAGACAAACTACAGTCATCGCTCTTGTGACAAACATTGACCATAATAATTTAGTCAAACCACATGCGTTGCAATAGTGATGAACACAGGGTGGATTTAGAAAAATTAAACTTTTTCTCTTGCATGTTGCGACAAAAGAGTACTTTCGTTGCAGATTTTTCAATATGTAGTAGTGCATGCATGCAACATGAAACTATGAAACTTTATGCAAATTTATGCAACTATGCAACTTATGCACTTTATGAAACTATGCAACTTTATGCAACTCTATGCAACTATGTGAAAATTTATGCAACTTTAGGCAATTATGTGCAACTATTCAACTTATGCAACTTTATGCAACTATGCAACTTGTTGGGGAGAGGTGTTCCACCCATACACATGAAATTTTCCTATGTTAATATGACTTCCTAACACATTCATGAATTGATCCAACACTAGCTTAAATATCTCAAGTATTATTGTTTATGCTTTCCACATGACTAAGGTATCATCAACAAAATGAGAACAATTGATTTCTTTAGCTCCTTTGACTATTGAAAATACCTATAAGTTTTCAACTATCTGGTCTTGATCTAATCATCTACTTAAGGAATCCACTGTTATGATGTAGAGTGGTGACAACAAGCTATCTTTCCTTAGATATGTTTCACTTTAAAATAAATAGGTGGTTTTTCAGTTCACCAATGAGGCTATTCAGTGACAACCAATGTGTACCCATTGACTTACCATTAAATTGAAGTTAATACACACAAAAAAAGTCTATCTAGACTTGGAAAACTTACTAAAAAAATTAAATTATCAGGTAGATAGGGCTATCATTCAGTTCTTCTAGTTTACATATCAAAACCTTGTAAAACATTTAGGGACTCATAAACGAAAAATATTATGTAGGTCATTCAATTTTGGGCAAAAAAACATATTAAAAGAGGTTGCAAACTTATGAAAAACTAGCTAGTTCCTCACATGTGTAGAGGAACTGATCTCTAAAATAAGCCTTAAATTGCTAATGCACTGAGGAGAAACATGAGATGAGGTATTCATGGGAGAGTGAGAGGATTTCTTAATGAATCATATTTCTGAATCAAGATATTGTTGTAGCCTTATACAAATTATTGTTATCTATTTCTCTCATTCGATGGAGTGCAGGTACAACCAAACATGTATTTGTCATATTTGTCCTCCTCGAGAGAGGGAAGTTTAGGAAGACTACAGGATAGTGAGTCATCTAGTAGGCATAAAAGAGGGACATCAACTAGATGTCAAAAGATTAGAAGAAAATTCCATAAACAAATGGAATTTTTTTCTCTCGGAAGGGGGGTCATGTTATTATGATGATGAGACCATAGGCGACATTGAGATTCCCTTGAGGTACAAACAACTAGTGAAACAATGGATACCTAAGGATGATCCTCGTCTAAACATAGATTTTTGTGTGAATGAGAGGATATTTCAGATTGCACCATTGTCATTACATGATTTGGGGTTGTTGTGCATGGATAGCATAAAGGTGGGTTACAACAAATGTACTACATTGATGGAGTAAGTTGGAGCTTGCTACAATTACAGATATTGGATGTGGCAGGTCCAATATACATGCAATATGTGCATATATAGAGTGTGGGAAAATTATTTATAGCTAAAAGACAATAATCAAAATAAGGGATTGAGTATGTACATTGATGGAAGGCCAAAAGCATCACAAAATATTGCAGGGTTTATAAACAGTACACAACCTAGGTCTACAAGTAAAGAACCCAATTGCATATATGAGGGGTGTAAAGGAAACCATGTTTTTGCGTGTGCCATAAAATCAATAGATGCAGGTGAAGATTTTTTTATCAATTACAATTTGAATCAAATAGATACAAATGTTTTTTGTTAATGTTTCATTTAGATATAAGAAATATAAGGAATATGTTTCATTAAATGACACCATCCTCTAGGTAGCAGGTATACCTCATTTTTAATTATGTTTTTTCAAGAGTCTATTGGTTTCATTTCGATATTAATGGTTTCAATATTTTTGTTGCACGTTGCTGATAAGGGAAAGTCCTCGATGGATGAGATGATGACATCATCAGAGCATAAGGTATACCCCATTGTAAATTGTACAAATTAAATGTAAGCAATGTTTTTTTTAATTATGTTTTTTTGAGAGTCTATTAGTTTCATTTCAATATTAATGTTTTCAATATTTTTGTTACAGGATGCTCTTGATTGGAGAAATTCCCTGATATATCATAGGACACCATCCTCGGCCTAGCCGGTATAATCCATTGTAATTGTACAAATTAAAAATGTTGTATTATTACATATTTTTGATGAGTCTATTGGTTTCGTATGTTTCTAAATTGGCTTTTTTGATATTAATGTTTTCGATATTTGTGTTGCAGGCTATGTATCCTTTAGCAGAGAAATACATAGAAATGGATGTGGATGAGATAATGTGCAATGATGAAATCAAATCATAGATTAACCCCTTTCAGATGTTAAATAAGAAATTCAAAAAACATGGAAATCCTTCATTTGGTATTCATTCAGCTGCAAACGGAGGGGATTAGAGAAAAGATTGATCATTTGATGATGAGAGCTCAATTTTTGAATGTAAGATGTAGGATATTTAATTAGAAGATAAATTCATTTATGGTTTTATATTTTATACTTGTATATGTCATGAACTAAAATATGGTTTGTTTTTACAGGAGTATTTGCGTCCACATAATCATAGTGAGGGGCCTGCTCCTACTATTCATACTACTGATGAGTCTTCACATCACAAGCATCTAACCCCACGTGCATTTGAAAATGTGGCATTTTTTTACTGAAGAATTGGAAACACATAGAAAGACACCCTAGAGGGAAGATGTGGGTGCACCCTCTACTGCTCGATGCATGACAGATCATGCTAAACAGGGTCAAGGGGTGGATGCATCAGGGAGTAGTATTGATATTGCTCAAGCAACATTTCCTAGATATTCTTGTGTTATTAGAACGAGAACAATACATACCACATTTTTGGTGGATGAAAATCTTGTTCCCATAAATATAGAGAATATCCCAAGTATTGCAATTTTTTTTAACTATTATATATAATCTGATTGAAATTTACTCATAGATCATTCTTTTTAAACTAATGATGACATGATGTTTTTGCAGGAAATGGTGTTTTCTTTAAACATCTAAATGATTGTTCACTGGATAAATTTGGGCCCACCATCCGCACAGGGTGGGATAATTTTTTTTTTTTTTCAAAAGATGAGCTAATTAGTCACTTGATTGGGATATTTGGTGCTAAGACCTTCAACCGAGTGGAGGTCCTCAAGAAATCAAACCAACATATGAATATTGTGAGGGACCACTATAGGGTTCATCTAGAAATGAACCCTGGGTATGAGTTCCCTCCAATGATTCTAATAAGGGAGGGGAAATCCCTGCTGGATGATGGAAGAGAGAGGGCTTTAAGAAAATAGGGAAATCTACCATCGGGCACAGGAAGGTATGCAATATCTTGAACAATGTAATTATATGTTTATTGATCTTTATTTTTACATGAAATTTGCAACATCTAATGTAGTTAAAACTTTTCATAGGCTGCCAGACACATCAAAGGAAACAAAGGCCATAATAGAAAAGCATGGCCAGCACAATCTTGGGCCTGGAGATTATTTGAATCTGGTGGTATGAATTGTAAGTACCAATAAATCAAATATTGTATCCAAATAAAAAATTGAATATAAATTTGTTTTTATTTCACCATAAAATATAAATTTATGATCTTATGCAAAATTGCACGTTGATCAGTTCAACAAAGTGCCAACGGAGGACGACTTGAGTCTTGGCTTCCATCACGGCTTTGCAACTATTGTTGAACGCTGAAAAATATTGGGTGTTGGGCGAACACAGTCTTCCAGTGATCCACCCTATGCACAGGTAAATAAAATAAAAAAAATAGATTTAAGATTGATTACTTGTGTAGTCTATTCATTATTAGTTTTGGCCATAAAATATTGTGCCTCTTTGTTTTAAAAAGGAAAGCCACAATACACATAATTCCCAAGATGGAGAATGAATGGCCAATTAAGGTCATGTTGTGAATCCTGGTAATGGATGTTTTCATGTGCTACAAAAAACTTAGTATGAATTATAGTTGAAAATATTTAATTGCAAATAGTGTATTAATTTTAATCTTTGATGTTTCAACTCTAGATCATGCAGAGAGTCATCATGTACAAGATAAGACAACTAGACAAGGATATGAAGTACATGATGTGGCCCCGTCATGTAAAGAGCACCACTTCTAATGTTATTTTTATTAATGAAATACTTGTAATGATATAAACAAATAATATCAACTTAACATTTCTTCATTATTGCAGTAGATCCTAGAACCTTACAACAACATCCACATTGTGAGTACAAAACCCGAAAAACAATAAGACGAGATGAAGAGGGGACAATAAGAACTAATAAAGATGTTGTACAAGATGATCAACTGATTTCTGAATTTTTGAAAAGAAAAAACCCCAAAAATAAGTGATTGTAATAACATTATGACATATTAAGGTTATGGGTGTGGTGTAGTGGTAAGGTCGGCCATGTAACGACAGTCAGGTCTCGGGTTCAAACCCAAACATGGTCGTTGCTCGCTGCCTGATTAACTGTTCCAATCCAAGATCACCACCTTTTGAATGACCGATGCCTACCTCACTTAATATACATTATGTTGCATCAACCACGTTATGATTATCAACAAAGCCCAGATCAAGGTGAAAATAGGAGTTGAAAGTTGGACCTTTTGTTTTTTTTTTTTAAAGGAAGAGAGCAGCTAGCCTATGCATGGATCTATAGCACTGAACCTATGTGCACGCATTGATGGCTCCCTCTGTGGGAGGGGATCTAAATTCGATATCCTCATCCCCTAACATGCAGGCCTTTCAAGCCCTAGTCTCATCATATGCCAAAGCGCCCCAGATTCCACCCTCCCGTTTTGTCAAGAAGGCAACAGAAATCCCCAAGGTCACAGTCTTCACTCCCTCAGTGTGACCATTGGCCCTCAGGCTTGTATATCATCATTTAATCGGACAATTCATAGGACTATGGCCATCCTCGAGAGCCATGCACATCTAGTTGAATGCAAAATGGTGCAAGCTGATCAAAGGACAACTGTCGGCAGCCTTTTGCGGTAAGGGATTCTTTGCCTTTTTATTTGAAAAGAAAGAAGATAGAGCCCTGATCTTTTGCAGTGGTCAAATTTCATGGGGGATAGAGGAATGTACCTAAACAAATGGACTCCTGAATTTTCCATAGAAAATTATATCCCTTCTGCAGTCCCAGTATGGGTCAGGCTTCCCTTTCTTCCCCTGCATTGTTGGAATGATGAAACAATATGAAACATTGGAAACACCCTTGGCAAGTTCATAGATCGAGATGAACCAACGGATGGCCTTCAGGCTTATGCTAGACTCTTCATAGAAGTAGATCTGGAAAAGGGTCTCCCATAAGCCATACAATTAAATCTGGACAGTTGGTCCTACATCCAACAGGTGGATTACGAACAAATCCCCTTCAAATGTAAAATCTTCCATGAATATGGCCATTTCGCTAAATCCTGCCCCCAAGCCAAGGACACATAGGATCATGATCCCAAGCAAGATTAGTGGCAACAACCCAAAAGGAAGAAACCTAACGGGAAAAACCAACAGATCCCACAAGAGAATCAAAGGGAAGAGCCATCAGACCCAAATTAAAAGATCCCTGGATCACCCCAAAAAGGAGAATCAAATCATAATCACTTTGTCAACCTTAGCCAAGATGATACTCCACCTACTTCCATGGAACGTCAGGAAACTAGTGGGAAAGGACTAGAAGCAGAAGGAAGAGGAAAGGAAGCTGCTATGGGAAAAAATAAGGAAGGTTTGGAACTAAGAGAAGACCCTGCCCAGTCTCTCCACAACTCAAAACCTGGAAAACCCAGAAATATCAGAAGAAGAGGGTAGAGAATCCTCAGATAGTGAATCTGAAGTGGAATTAACCCAAACCATGAACAACAAGAAACCTGGAAGGAAATCATATTGAAACAAAAGAGAATCAACAACAGATAGGGAAAAGGAATTAGGGATTCAAAAAACTATTGAGGAATCCCTAAAGAAAGATGGAAAAGATGGGAAGAACAAAGTAGCTCAACACAAGGGAACCAACTCACAACCCTCAAGAGGGGGCACCCAAAAACCCTGATAAATGATGAAAATTGTCTCTTGGAATTGTAGGGGATTAGGAAGTAGCCATAAGAAAGAAGACCTCAAAAACCTGTTACAGGTAGAAAAACCTTCAATCCTCATGCTCCAGGAGATGAAGTTGGGGGATCTAGAAACCCTTAATGACCTACAAAAAATATGGAACTATTTTGATGGACGTGCAATGAGCTCCAGAGGGGCCTCAAGTGGAATCAAAATCTTTTGGAAAAGGGTAAATTTTGATTTACAATCGCAAGTGAAAACCCAATTATGGATCCGAGTGAACCTTCTAAATAAAATTTCATGTATGCTATACTCCATCATTAATGTCTACATTCCAAATAATTATAATAAAAAAATCGAATGTTGGCAATCTCTGATAGATCTCGCCAATGGAAGTCCCCTCCAAAACCTTATTATCGCAGGAGACTTCAACAATACCATAGCTACCATGGAAAACAGAGGAGGATTGGTTGTCATAGATCAATTTCGAGAAAGACTGGAGGACCTCATCTCAGACCTGAACCTATATGACGTCCCTTCCAGTAAAGGGAACTACACATGGAACAACAGAAGGGCAGGGCTCGATCATATCGCGACCAGGATGGATAGATTCCTGATCAGTAGTGATATGTTGGCTCTTCTCGAAAAGTCATGCTCAATGAATCTCTCATGGGCTGGATCAGACCACCATCCCATAAGACTGACTTTTGAAAATCAGAAGAACTGGGGTCTAATCCCCTTCAAATTAAATCCTCTTTGGATAGATAGACTAGATATTCTTCAATCCATTGCCCAGATCTGGAACCAGTGGATCACGGGATCTCCAAACTACATATGGGAGAAAAAACTCAAATCAACCAAAGATATGTTAAAGAGATGGGCTAAATATAATCCTCACAACAAAGCACAAGAAAAAAAGGCCCAGTCAGAGGCCCTCCAAGATGAAATGGAAAAAGAAGAGATTTTGTAGAGCCTCCTCACCTAAGAGAAATCCACCCAAAAAGAATACATTCGGGTCCTAGTGGAAGAAGAAATTATCTGGCGGCTCAAGTCTAGGAGCATCTGGCTAAAGGTTGGTGACCAAAACTCCACCTTCTTCCACAACCAAGCCAAAGCCAAAAAATGGGCCAACCAAATCTCTAAGCTTATAACTCCTGAAGGGGAAACTCTTCAGGACTTTGACCAAATTAAGCAGCACACCTCCTCCCACTTCCAATCCCTATATACAACCTCTGGGAAAGACAACAATCACCTCTTTGATCTCTTCCTCCAACATATCCCACCTAAGATAACTGAGGCAGATAACCACCTCCTAGACCGGCCCATAGAAAAATTTAAAATTCTTAGAGCCCTGAATCAATTCCATGAGGATAAAGCCCCGGGCCCGGATGGATTTACTCTTCATTTTTACAAAAAATGTTGGCCCATCATTCAAAAATATTTCACTAGAATGTTGCGATTCACCCACAAAGCCAAAAAACTGGGTGGGGCAATGAATTCCTCCTTCCTAGCTCTCCTGCAAAAGGAACACAGAGCCTCCTCCCTCAATCATTTCAGGCTTATCTCTCTCTGCAACATTTCCTATAAGATCCTGGCCAAAATTATTACAAATAGGCTCAATCCCCTCCTCAACGCGCTGATCCTTCCAAGCCAGGGAGGCTTTGTCATAGGGCGTCAGATCTAGGATAATTGTATTCTCTTCCAAGAAGCAATTCATGCCAGCAACATTCATGGGGAGTCTAGAATGGCTTTAAAACTCGACATGGCCAATGCTTTTGACAGAGCGGAGCACGATTTTCTCTTCAAACTTTTGCGAAATTTTAGCTTCAGCCAGAACTTCATGAATTGGATCAACTTGTGCATCGAGTCCCCCTAGATAGCACCCCGCATAAATGGTTGACCAGGCCCCTTCTTCAAGACATCCAGAGGCTTAAGGTAGGGGTTCCCTCTCTCTTGTATTCTCTACGTGCTCATGGAAGAATTGCTAAATAGAAGTGTCGAATGGGAAAGTGCCTCTGGAAATATCCCTAGTATAAAAATTGCTCAAGGAGTAAAAAGACTGAACCACTCTTAGTTAGTAGACGAAACAATCCTTCTGAGTGGTGCTTCCAATGTTCTGGATAGAAGAATACTTCAAGTACTGGACATCTTTCTCATTGTCTTGGGAGGATCACTAAATAAAGATAAATCTCAGATCTATGCATGGAATGTGTCGGCAGGGACCAGGGTTGGAATAACTCAGATAATGGGCATTTCTATCGCCCAAGACTGGAAATACTTCAAATACCTAGGCCTCCCCCTTTGTCTCAAAGCCCTTCTCGGAGAATTTTGGAACCTCATCCTTCAAAAGTTCAGGGAAAAAATGGAAATTTGGGGAGCACGATGGATAAACCCAGCGAGCAGGGTGGTCTTGATTAAATCTGTTCTGTCGGCTCTCCCCATGTTTCAATTCTCCAACCTCCTTTCCCCAAAGGGAATTCTTCAAGCAATGAGCCAACTCATTCGTAAATTTCTATGTCAGGGAGGGGCTTCAAATCACAAAAAAATCCATCTAGTAATGTGGGAAATGGTCACCCAGCCAAAATCCAGGGGAGGCCTGGGCATATGAGACCCCAAAATATCCAACTCAGCTATGGGAGCCAAACTTTTGTGGAGACTAATCTCAGGGGACACTGTCTGGTGGAAACATGCACTCATAAGAAAATACAGACTAGGAAAAAGAAAAAGAAGCATGGATAATCCACACCTCCACCAGACAGGATCCCAAATCTGGAGACTAATAAAGGCAATAGCCCCCTTCTTCAGAGAGTACCTATCTTGGATCTCGGGAAATGGAAAATCTATAAAAATCTGGCAGGACAGGATCTTTGGGGTGACTTTTAACCCCAGTGAAGCAAATCTATCAGATCTAAAATGATGGATGCTTGGACTAAGAAAGTGCACTTTGTTCGATATCTCAGCTTGGAATGAAAATGGTAGCTGGAGAGATTGGAACTTGGGGAATGTCCCCCAACATTTAACAGAACAGGCTCAATTCCTGATCAAGCTTCTAAAAGGGGAAGCTCCCATTCATAAAACCCAGCCTGATAACAGGGGCTGGGGGAGTCAGAGTTACTCAGTCATAACACGATACAACCAAGTCATCGATAACATAGGTGGACAACTATCCTCAGGAAAATGGAAACATATCTGGAAATGGGACTCCCTCCCAAAAATCAACTTCTTCACCTGGACTGTAGCACATGACAAGATTTTAATAGGGGAGAATCTCATGAAGAGAGGTTATACTGGCCCCTTCATCTGCCCATTCTGCAATAACAACAAAGAAGACATTACCCATCTGGTATGGGATTTCTCCTTTGCAAAATTTTCTAGAACCTAGCCTTCTGGGACCTAGCTAGATCTATATGTTGGCCCGCTTCTCCCCACCCCAACATAGGAAACTAGGACAAATACTATAAGGGCTCCTTCAAGGACAAGCTGGTACTAAAACGTGTATGGCGGGCACTTGCAAAATTTATGTGCTAGTAGATCTAGAAAACAAGAAATAGGAAAAAATTTCAATATAAGATCACTCCCCCCCAAATAGTAGCAACTAAGGAAAAGTTTCTTTTGTCCGAAGCCCTAAGATCCCACCCTCTGAAAATCAAAGATACAACAAACTGGAACAGCTAGGAAAAGGAATGGATGGCAAGCTTCAATCTCAGGAATGTTAAGTATCCTCAGGCAGCCCCAAGACCAATATGGCAACTTCACCACACACTCAATATGGAATGGTGGATCTAGAAGCAAAAAACTCATACTCTCTGCTTCGATGGAGCCTCTAAAGGAAACCCATGGGAGGCAAGTGTGGGGGGGATTCTTTATGATCCCGGGGGACAAATGACAACTCGCTATCACTGGAACTTAGGGGCAGATACAAACAACAAAGCTGAGGCCTTCTCTCTTTTAAAGGGAGTCCAACTGGCCCATTCCAAGGCTATAAGAAAGATCATCGTTCTTGGAGACTCGCTCACCATAATAAGATTGATGACCAAGAGTAAAAACCCCAAATATCCAAGTTTAAAACAAACTCTTCACAGAATTAGACTGGACTCCAAAGACATCAAGCTCACCTTTTTTCACATCCTTCGAGGCAACAATAGTGAAGCTGACAAGATGGAAAATGAAGCCATCGGGACAAATCTCGACACTCTCATCATTGACGGAGTGGTAACCCTAACCACCTTATATTAATGAACCTCCAAGAGAGAAGTTTGGCCTGCCAAAGGAGCCCACCCCATGGGGGCTCATTAAGCACCCCTCACGACCACATAGCTAGGCATATAGAAAGCACCGCTCAAGTGTGGCGAAAAGGAGTGGACGCTTTCAGTCATCCACATGACAACCTGTCACTGCACCATATGGCATGTGCCAGGCACGAATCCTCTCCCTCATTTGTACAAAATGGCTTCACCTTCAAGCAGGGAAAAGTATCCTCTTCACATGGGAAATCTGGTATACTCGGCTCGCCTGTGTGTACATGACACTCTGGTCTCTCACCTCCATCGCCAATTCAGCTCCCTTGCTATCAGACATTCTTCCATGGTGTCGGTCAGTGCTAGGTACTGTACTCTTCCCACAATCTTGTAGGCTCATGCGTCATCTCCCTCCTCAGCAATCAAACAACCCTCGTGGGAAATCCAATGCGCCTGTATGTCTCTCCAGTCCCTCCTTTCTTTTATCTCAGCCTCTTCATCACCTTACAGGCATTCTCGTAGTATTCAGAGCTCCTTGGGATGTTCAGTGTTGGGATCTACCCATCTGCAGAGATTGGAGTCCCCTTCTTGCCATTCTTCTGACCCTCCTTCCACATCTTGCTGAGAAACCCCTTAGTCATCCCCTCTCACATTCTCTTCTCCACTTGGGCCCTATGCAGAATTCGCAAGAACTGGCCAATTATGGCCTTTCCTTTAGGGACAGAGAAATGCAACAGGAGAATTAGGCAGACTCAGACTCTTGTCCAGAAGATAATTGGGAGCCTGAATGCAGAGGATGCAACAACCTCCGAGAGTAATTGGGAGCACTGAGTGCCAATAGGGAGTTCAAAATGGAAACACTATCCCATCATTGTTTTTTGATCAACAAGCTACATGATGAAAGTGAAGTGTATAGAAGCCAAATTTTTGCTAATCGGGTGCAGATTGACACTCTTCATCTCAGGTTGAACCATCTTGATGACACCCAGGCCCCAAAAAGCAACTTGGACTCTCAACAAGGATATTCGAGGAATGTCCAGTCCAATTCGATTAATCAGGTGCCCGATTTGAATGTGCCCCCTCCTGATGCTAGGAGAAATGAGCAACAACCCTGCGGAGAAAAAGGTCTAAGTTAATCACCCTTAATCTCAAATAGCTCTATGTTTTGTCGTTTTGTGTTTATAAGTGACTCCTTCTACAAAATATACATAGGAAATTCTCCACACAATATTTTTTGTAAGCAAAGGGGATATTTGAACACCCCAATTTTTGTAACAATCCTCATAGACAAGAACTCAGACACAGTCCTCCATGGCTATTTTTTTTGTAACTCCAGTGGATTTCTCCACACCGATTAATATATCTTTACCAGTTCTTGTTAAAAAAATAAAATAACATTATGACATATTATTTGTTATAATATAAAGTAATGCCATGAAATATTTTTTTCCTATGAATGAATGTTATAAGTACTTAATGAATGAATGTTGAATGTTTCTTTATGACAAAAAAAACACATATTTTCACATACATTCATTTATTTTCAATTATATGCATTGGGTATGGGGAATTGAGAGTGATATGAGGGGGGGAGGGGGGGGGCATATGATCTTCCACCTTCACGTGGTTAGCCCTGTTTAGTAGAGAATATTAAACTATTATAGAAACAAAGAGAAGTTCAATAAGGTAATGCTCTTTATTCTTATGTATTATATATTCGTGTAAATTTTGAAATGCATGTCTATTTCTTAAACTTTTTATAATAAATTTATCATTTCATGGTTCATTAATTTCTACAGGAATTCACACCAGGAATTGCAATTGATCACTATCCTGTGTGGAGATCTTGCATCAATTGTACAAAAAGGTACATAATTAATACTCATGAATATGTCTTTTTATATGTTGTTTTAGTTATTTACCTTTCATGTGCATTTTAGTGCTTTACTTCATTTATTATACGTAGTTTATTTCATTCATTCATGAGTATTGTATGCATATTTACCCTAACAAACCTAATTCGCATTGTACCCTACCAACCCATACCTTACCTTGCTCTCACCTTCCAACCCTAACTTGACGTAACCTATCTTGATCATCCTACATACCCTATCTTTTCTTACCCTACCAACTCAACCTAACCTAGCCTACCCTTACTTAGTATAACTAAACCTAAATTAAATTTGTAGTACATTTTATCCCATGGGCACCATTGATGGTGTGTGCCATTTTATGCCAATAGGGAAGCTTACATGGAACCAATATTGTTGGCAATTTTTTTGTTTTGAAACCCATTTTTAACCTCAAAATTCCTCTAATGTAAGTGATTCAAAGAAATAACACTTTGCTTACAGATTAGGGAATCGGTATTACTTTACATCCTTTAATGATAAAACGAATTTTGACACCTTGGGGTGGTGAGCCATTCATAGAGAAGGGCCAAAAGAGTTGTTGGCCCTAATCGTTTGTGCTACTTCACAAGTGGTTATGACATTATCTACTGAATGAAAATCGATAAGTTGGATACAAAGAAAACTAAAAATCTCATGTCAAAAGGGGCTATGCCATTATCTTATCAATAAAACTTGATAGGTTGGGTTCAAATAAAACTAAAGATCTCATGTACATACATTTTAATATCCACTTTAACTCCATAAGGTAAAAATATCATTATCATTTAGGCCCTATGAAGGATTGGGTTGTGGATCATAAGAATCCTAACTTGGACACTACTTTTCCCAATTTTGATTTGGGTGGAGGCTATGTCCTTGTCACTAGAACTGTCTTGGGTGAGAGTGCACCTAGTGTTGTAAAATTGTCAAGGAACAATAAAAAATATGCCCATCCATGAATTTATCCATTAGTGTTAGAAATTCCCCTACTACTCAATGAGTCACAAGCAACTACTCCTAGCCATCCTCAAAATACAAAGCATAATGCATCATCCACCCACCAAATCAATCATCTTAGTCAGGCACTATCCCTCCACCTTCTATGTCTCTGACCTTTAGACTTGGTCCATGAAAATATTTAAGGCCCCTTGCCCCTAAAGAGTCATCTTTCAACTATGCAACTTATGTAACTTTATGCAACTATGTGCAACTATGCAACTTATGCAACTTTATACAACTATGCAACTATGCAACTTTATGAAACTATGTGAAAATATGAAACTTATGCAACATATGCAACTATGTGAAAATATGCAACTTTATGCAACTTTATGCAACTATGTGCAACTATGCAACTTATGCAACTTTATGCAACTATGCGACTTATGCAACTCTATGCAACTATGTTCAACTATGTGCAACTTATGCAACTTTATGTAACTATGCAATTTTATGCAACTATGTGCAACTATGAAACTTATGCAAGTTTATGCAACTATGTGCAACTATGCAACTTATGCAACTTTATGAAATTATGTGCAACTATGCAACTTATGCAACTTTATGCAACTTTATGCAACTATGAAACTTATGCAACTTTATGCAACTCGACCATTACAACTTGACCTTTTAGAACTTGAATTTAACAACTCATTCAACTTGACTCTTATACATGGAAATTAAAATTTCTTCATGGTGGATAGTGTTACATGTGCCAACGCACTAGATCAATACATTTACATCATTTGCAATATCAGGAAGATTGTTTGTTTCTAGCTCATTATAATAATTTTACGTTCAACCTAACTTTTTCTTGAGACTTGACTTGAGACTTCAGTTACAATTTTCCCTTGATTTACCAATGCATGCGAACTAACTCAACATGCAGATGACATGCATGCAACATGCAACTATGAAAGTTTATGTAAGTTTATGAAACTCTGAAAGTTTTTTCAAGTTTATGCAACTTATGCAACTTTATGGAACTATGTGCAACTATATTTCAACTTTATGCAACTTTGTGAAACTATGCAACTTATGTAACTTTATTCAACTTTATGCAACTTATGAAACTTTATGCAACTTTATGCAAATTTATGAAAATTGACTTTTAAAACTCAACATTTGCAAAAAGATGCCCATCTATGAATCTCTCTATTAGTGTTATAAATTCTCCTACTACTCAATAAGTCACAAGCGACCCCTTTAGCCATCCTCAAAATACAAAGCATAATGAATCATCCACCCACCAAATCAATCCTCTTATTCAGACACTATCCCTCCACCTTCTATATCCCTAGCCTTTAGACTTGGTCCATCACAATGTTTAAGGACCCTTGCCCCTAAAGAGTCATTTTGCAACTATGGAACGTATCCAACTATGCAATTTATGCAACTTTCTGCAACTATGCAACTTATGCAACTTTATGCAACTATGAAACTTTATGCAACTATGTGCAACTATGTAACTTATGCAATTTTATGCAACTATGAAACTTATGTAACTTCATGCAAATTTATGCAACTCGATTTTTAAAACTCGACATTTACAAAACAATGCTCATCCATGAATGTCTCCATTTCTGTTATAAATTCTCCTACTACTCAATGAGTCACAAGCGACCCCTCTAACCATCCTCAAAATACAAAGCATAGTGCATCATCCACCGACTAACTAAATCCTCTTAGTCATGAATTACCCTCCACCTTCTATGTTCTTGACCTTTAGACTTGGTCCATCACAATTTTAAAGGCCCCTTGCCCCTAAAGAGACATCTTGCAACTATGCAACATATGAAACTTTATGCAACTTTATGCAACTATGTGCAACTATGCAACTTTATGCAACTTTATTCAAATATGTGCAACTATGCAACTTATTCAACTTATGCAACTTTATGCAACTATGTGAAACTACGCAACTTATGCAACTTTATGCAATTTTATGCAACTATGTGCAACTATAAAACTTATGCAACTTTATGCAACTATGTGCAACTATGCAACTTATGCAAATTTCTGCAACTTTATGCAACTATGCAACTTATGAAACATTGTGCAACTATGTGCAACTATGCAACTTATGAAACTTTATGCAACTTTATGCAACTATGCAACTTATGCAACTTTATGCAACTTTATGAAACTTGAATTTTACAAGTTGAGTTTAACAACTCATTCAACTTGAGTCTTATACATGGAAATTCAAATTTCTTCATGGTGGATAGTGTTACACATGCCAACACACTAGATCAATACATTTACATAATTTTCAATACTAGAAGGATTGTTTGTTTCTAACTCATTATAGGAATTTTACATTCAACCTAAGCTTTGCTTGAGACTTGACTTCAGCCTTCATTTACAACTCTCCCTTGAGTTGGAAATTCATGCAAACTAACTCAGCATGTACATGCCATGCATGCATGCAACATGCAACTATGAAAATTTATGCAAGTTTATGCAACTATGCAACTTTATGAAACTATGCAACTTATGCAACTTTATGCAACTATGTGTAACTATATTGCAACTTATGTAACGTTATGAAACTTTACGCAACTATGTGCAACTCTGTAACTTATGAAACTTTATGAAACTCAACTTTTACAACTTTAGTTTAACAACTCATTAATAAACTTGACTCTTATACATGGAAATTCAAATTTCCTCACTGTGGATAATGTTACACGTGCCAATGCACTAGATCATAAGGCCTTTTCCATTTCCCTATGAAGAATTTAAGTCCCCTTTTGCACTTCCTAGAGCTAAAAATGATAATTTTCCACATATACACACCCTACTGGTTATACCTCATGCATATATGCAGGTTGCACCACTACAACCCGCATACATCGCGTTTGGTGCTCAAAATTAAAAATTGTGTCGGGTTTCCATGTCATGTCAGGACATCCATGATCCTTGACCTTTCATATATTGGAAACGTTTTGAATCAACCCTTATTTTCCATTTGAAGGCTATAAATGGGCCATATCCAAACCGTGGAAGAAGGAGAGAATTCAACTTTTGAGAGAAAAGATACTCTGGAGAAAATTTCACTTCACATTAATTTTGCATCCCTTTGTCCTTTAGGGTCTGAACACATTTCTCAACCACCAAGCTCTACCCACTTTGATGGAGAACCTCATTATCTCTCTTATATGAGCTTTCCTTTGGTGGAGGCCCAACTAGAAGGGACTTAGTTTATCGGTTCCAAGACATGCCGACACAATGTTTTTTCACTTGTATGCTTCTATTGATCATATTTTAATAGAAATACTCTTTTCTCATCCAATTGATGTCTTGGAAATATTTGAATTATTATTCCATTGGCACATTTGTTATGAATGTTAATGGATTATGCTATTGTATGTGATAACATTATATATTATCACCATATGATTGCGTATCTTGGTTTTTGAGGACAAGTTGCACGTATAAATATTTGAGTTGAGTGCTCAACGATGGTCTTCATCGAACGTCTGGACGAGGTAGGCTATTTTATCTTGTCTTATTAGCATTTACATTTATATAGCATACCCGAGATTAGAGTTGATTTCTATAGTCATTCTATTTGGTTTGTTTTACCCCATTCCATAGAGTGATTTTCCTCGTAACATAATTGACAACCATATTGGGGATTGAATATTCTATTTTGGGGTTTGTAGTGTTTTTCTCCTTCAATTGCTCTCTGGTAGCCTGAGTTTTCTTGCCACCTGATTTCTTTACAACCTATTTTTACTTTGTATCTTATTTTGTTGGCCTTATCCTTACCCTGGAAGTGTTTTAATACATATATGCAGGTTTTCCCTTGACAAACATGTACATACACGAGTTGTCTTTCTATATGGCATGCACATACACGAGTTTTCCTTAAACAATTGCATACATCAACTTTTTTAGCTTACTTGTTGAATTTGGTGTTTCTTGGGTGAGTTTTTATGGTTGCAAAGTCTTCTTAGGTATCTTTCTTAATTGTTGAGTGCTTGGAGAGTGATAAGAAACCTTTTTGTGGTTGAATTTTCGGGTGGTTTTTTTTTCTCATCATCTTTTTCATTAGTTTTTATTGCTTCTTGGTCAGAGTGTTTGCTTATTGGTATCCTTCTTGGCTTGTCTCTTTTTTCTTGCGATAGGATCTATATATCAAGTTGATATTCATTCCTTTCATTTTCATTATTTATATTGAAAATACAAAAATATACATTTTCAATTGTGGCATTTTATCTTTGGGTTGTTTAGTATTGATCTTGATACATATATGGAAATATTTCATCATATTGAAATTGTAGAGTTGAATTGAAAGATGCATTTTAAAAAGATGATTATCTTTTGAGAATTGAATATTAAGACTTAGCTTTATGTTCATATTCATTTCTTTAATTTGCTAAGTCATACCATCATCAGTTTCATGACCACATCTCTTGAGTAACCAAAGCCATTAAAAGTAACGTTGATTAATTAAAATTGATAAGAAATAGTTTCATTTTCAGAGTACACAAACAATCATATGATATAGGGCCTTGGAATAGGATTTTGTGAGTAAAATTATCCAAGGCTATTAAACTCAACATATGTTTATGACCAGGGAGTGGTAAAATCCATTGTGTAATTAGTGACGTCAGGATGTTGCGCTCACACCGGATTTAAGCACGAGGTCATGCAAATTTGGTTGCAGAGATGGCCCTCTAATACCTTCTTAGCATCAAATATATTTCTGGGGATCTATTCATATATGGGGGTCTTACTAGTACCTTTACCTCTGTGAGAGACAATACTTTCAATATTTCAGGATTTGTTACCCTGACCATACAGTGGACTTGACTTATGACTATTCACCTACACATTGGTTATATCATGGTGGCTCTAGTTGCTTGACATAGATAACCACATAGGTTACTTGCAATGGTTATTCTGTAGGTAGCCTGAGTCATATAAGGGTCAAACAATACATAACCTTTATGGAGGATTACCTCTTCAAGAGGATCTGACCGACTGCACTATTAAGCTCATAAGGGCCCTTATAATCGATTATGATATCTCCAATATTTTGAAGGGAGTCTTAGGCCCATCTTGGGCGAGACATACCTACTCTAATGAGGGAGGCCCCTTTTCAAACACTATACCCTGTTTGTGTGCATTGTCTCTTTCACTTTACTTTGGTGTGCTCTCTGATTATTAGTTGGCCTTAGGATTTTGTATTCCATCATGAGTTATCATTGCTATGGTTAGTGGAGCCCCCATGACTCCCTTAGTGAGCGCTACCCAACCCATCGTATTTTCTCATTCTATAGGGAAAAATCATTTTGTATTTATAAGTGGTACACAAAATCATGATACTCAACCAATACCTTGGGCCTCTAATATTTTTTCTCATGGTATGCCAGATATGTCTTCGCACTTGCCATCATCTATCTCATCGCCTTGTGTGAATCCTAGTTTTGGGTCTAGAGGCATGATGCCTCCTTATTCTCCCTTTTTTTTGGTGGGAGTCATATCCCTCAACCAACTCTTACAATAGGAGGTTGGAATATTCCTTCCTATGGATCCAATCCTAGCTTCACTTTTCCAGGAGAAAGACCTCAAATGGGTGGTCATTCTACTTATAACATCTCGTCCATGTATCCTTCTTCTGCTATGCCGGTTCCTATGAACTCTTTTCCCATGGAGGACCTTCATTTGTCCTCTGGTGTTTCATCTAGGGGGAGTTAGTTTTATAGTATGGGAAACTCCCTTCACGAATTTCCGTCATTTGGGGGAAACATATATTCTCACCTGAGTAACCTTTCTCATGTCGCTTTCTCTTCACAAGAGAATTCCTTGGTGACGATGCCCTTACAACCCTTTATGAATCATTTTGGAGGAGGATACTATCCTTCCATACAGGGCCATGGTGTATACCAAAACCCTTCATGGCTCGTAATTTTTCAAAACTAGTGTTTCCTAGAACCTTGGTCTCAAATGTCGCAACCAACCGCTACAAGTCATATTGGGGACACAAGTCCAGTCACTGCGAGTCATGCTGGAATTATATCACCAACCTATACGAATCATGTTGGAGATAGGTCAACAAAATATACAAGTCATGTTGAATACCAACAATGATCCAGGTGGATATTGGTGGCCACACACCTATTACAAGGGCTCGAAAAAATAGTTTTCCAACTTGGCAGTTTTTCGACAGTTTTTCGGGTTCCAAACTTCTAGGGTTGTTTTGAGGCTCTAAATGACATTTTTTAGGGATTTGGGACCCAGGTGATTATCAAAAAAATTTACCTATACTAGTCGAAAGTCATTATTCTCTATTATATGTTTCCAACGGTGTATTGAACACCCCAAACAAAGATCGTATGAAAAAGTTACGCCCCCAGGAAGTTGACGTATCAACTACCCTCATCGGGGCTCACAAACCTTTTGGATTTTCATCTTCCCAGGTTATGGTTTTGGATTTTACTTATGTTAAAAAGGCCTTTGGAGCCTCATTTTAACAATGATCTTCTGGCAAATGCGAGTAGTCATCACATCTCTTATCAAAGATAAATTGCCACCATTCTAGCGAGTCTTTCACTCTGTACATTTATTTCATTAATAGAAATCGTGTATTACTGTATTTCTTTGTTTCTGGTAGTATTTATGTGTATTTCATTGTAATGTATCTTCGTTCATTTCATTCTAAAAAATAACCTGGATCAGTGGTATCAGAGCATGATTCTCTTGATCATTTTTCAGTGCATGTCCCTGACGAGGTCCGCGTATAGCAATTTGGGCCTCGAGCTTGTTTCTCTTGAGGAAATCCACTCTCGCACACACAAGAAACCCTCCATGGAAGAAAAAAAGAAAAATGACAGAGTAGAAGATTCTATAAATATGTTTCTTGAGGAAGATCTCGCGTGACAAAGGGACAAAATGATGGAGAATTTCTCCCAAATCCTTCAATGCCTTCCGATAGCAGCAGACGCATCTTCATCAAGCAACCACTTTGGAGGAACCTTGCCTTTCAAGGTATAGGTCAATTTTGATATTCCTATATTTGAAGGTCAGATAGATGTGGATGCCCTAGAGAAATGGTTAAATCTGTTAGAAGGTTATTTCTCTGTTCACAATTTTTCCGACAGAGAAAAGATCACCTTCATGCTCCTTAAGGATCTTCCCCATGTCAAACATTGGTGGGAAACTTACTGGGAGAAAATTTACACAAAGGAGTTTGGAATATATGGGGTCGAGCCCACTTGGGATTTTTTTTTGGATGTGTTAAAGGAATAGTATTACCCTGTTGGCAATTATGAGGACCAATACATGACATGGACCACACTGTGGAAAGAGAGGACAAGCAGTGCCAAAGTTCACCAATACCTTCCATACCTTGCACACCAAGCTGGGTATCAAAGAATCCAAGAGACATTTGGTTTTGAAATACCGCGGGGATCTACACAGATGCATCCAAACAAAAATGGATTTTCTAGACATCTCATCACTCGATACTTCTTATCGATATGTTGTTAAAATCAAGCATAAATTTAAGCACCAGTACAAATGGGAGTTCGGGCTTGCAAATATGCAACAACCAAAGTATGATAAAGATGACCCTAAAAAACAACCTCCCAAAAACCATTGCAAGCCATAGTAAAAGAAGGGTCATGGAAAGACAAAGGACACTGGAAAATGGTGTGATTTCCACAAAATCCCTTGGCACAACACCGATGAATGTCACTCAAAACATTCATTGGTGGCCGAGATCAAAGACACAGAGTCAAACCCTGATTCTGAATTTGATTCTGAAAATACTGGTAAAAGACAGATCATCGACGTATACCCCACTTCTATTGTCGTGACCACGACAATTCAACCAAAAGAACCAACACATCCTGAAGAGGGGGAGAACATTTTTCATTCACAGATGTGGATGAATGGGACCCCACTGTATTTTATTGTTGATAGAGGAATCCAGAAGAACCTCATCTTAGCAGAGGTAATCCAATAGTTGGGATTGTTTAAAACACCACACCCATAGCCATACAACATCAGGTGGCTTGTCCAGGGATGATATCTTTGTGTCAGCTAGCAGTGTCGATTGTCATATGGCATCCAACCCTTCAAGGATGAGGTATTATGTGATGTTGCCCCACTGGATGTCTATGATGTTCTCTTGGGCCAACCATATATGTGGAAATTCCATGTTGTTTATTAGTCTTGACCTGACAATGTCATTTTTTTCTCTGGGGGGTCATTTGTACAGAATACCAGAGGTAGTTTCGACTACTGTTCCACCTAAACAGTGTTGCAAGGTAGTATCTCATACTACAAAATTCAGCTTCTTCACAATCTGTTCCAAAGGTGAACAAAAGGAAACTGAAACCACTACAACCTCTGCCCAAGAACCTTCTATCCAACAGAAGCATGTCAACAAGGTTGCAGCAAAGCGCAAGGATTCCTTCTACACACAATCATCTCATGTAACCAGATTGGTCAAAAAGGTCCAACCCCGCCAGCAATAGGTTCATGACAGTCTTCAACAAGATAAGAACTGTGACTTCTCCCGCAAGGAAAGGATATCAACAAGGTTCATATTCAAAAAATGCTTCCCCCTATCCCCCGGAACCTCAATGCAATGGATACCATTGTTTCCTAAGGAGGGAGGATTGATCTAGGTGGATATCGGTGGCCACCCACCTATTACACAGGCTTGAAAAAATAGTTTTCCATATTGGTAGTTTTTTGAAATTTTTTCAGGTTCCAAACTTCCTAGGCCATCAAAAGTTGTTCTTCTTGGTTATACCTTTCCAACAATGTATCGATCACCCCAAACAATGATCGTATGCAAACATTACACCCTAGAAATTTGATGTATCAACTACCCCCATTGGGGCCTGCAAACGTTTTGTCTTTTCATATTTCAGGGTTAGGGTTTTGAATTTTACTTATGTTAAAAAGGCCTTTGGAGCCTCATTGTAACAATCATCTTCTTGTGAATGAAAGTATTCGTCACATCTCTTCTCAGAGATAAGTTGTCACCATTCTAGAGATTCTTTCACTCTATATTTTTACATTCTCTGTACATTTCTTTCATTAATAGAAATCGTGTATTACTGTATTTCTCTGTTTCTGGCAGTATTTATGTGTATTTAATTGTAATATCTATACTTTCATTTCGTTCTAAAAAATAATCCATATCAAGCAACCAACCACTGCAATTCATGCTGTGGGAAAAAATCTAGTCACTTCTAGTCACACTACACATACATCACCAACCTCTGCTAGTCATGTTGGTGATTCATCACCAACCTTTGCAATTCATGTTGGAGATGAGTTACTAGCCTCTGCAAGTCATGCTGGGAGAATGTCACCAACCACTTCAATTCATGCTGGGGGAATTCATATGATCGAGAAGCCTCAATGTATATGACATAATCCCAAGTTCCTTTGGAGTATTCACAAAGGAAATCACCTTACTCGTTTGTGCCCTGCTACTTCAGTGGTACAAGAAGTGCAGTACTTGTCTGATAGACCTTTAGGTTTTGAGTCATCTTTGGTTTCCAAACCTTATTGTTTTGATACAACGGTAGTGTCGATGCAATATTCGACCGAAACCACTCCTATTTTTTGGGGTGATGCATCTCTTGACCATGTTGTCTCACATTTTGTTCAACCAACAGTCGCGTCAATGCAACTTCGGCCGACACCACTCCTATTTTTTGGGTTTATGCATCTCTTGACCTTGTTGTCTTTCATATTATTCAACCAATGATTGAAGATGTGGTCATGTCGATGCAATATTTGGTCGATCCCACTCTTCTCTTGGATAATGACAAGTCTAAGGAAGAGACATTGCTGATGAAATCTTCGGTCAATCCCACTCTTCTTTTGGAGAGTGATGTGTATTTTGACCATGTCCTTAGAATTTCTAGTCCTGTACCTTTTGAACAAGAGATAATTCCATTCTATTCGAGTACACTCCCTCTAAGTCCTATGGTGGTTTCCTTTGATTGGAATGATCTTATAGAGCCTCAACTTCATTCTTCTATGCCCTTCTAGATAAGGGGCATTCTTTGATATATTGTAGATAAGGTAACCCCTACAAGTATTTTATCCTCCTTGACTTGGAAAGATTTGGGTTTTCCCAAGCTTGTGTCAGCTATCTGTGAGTTGTTGAATTTCAACAGAAGTCTTGCGCAAGAGCCCTGGCCGCCCCCATGATATGATTCTTAGAACAACATTCCTGAGTCTTGTTTAAGATCTTTTCCGACTCTCTCAAAAATTGAAAATATTGTCGAGTGAACTTGTCTCTTTCACACTCGTTAATTGGATTTGAAAGGACATATTTTTGGTGTAAGTTTAACCCTTTTTCATACCAGGTAGACTAATTTCAAAAAAAGGAATACTCTAGTCACTGGTGGTTAGAAGAGTTCTCATGGCATTGTTTTATACTTTTTCGGGCCTAGGGGACTAAATTTACGAAAAAGGACATTCTTTGGAGTTAAGTCATAATTGAATCTCATTCTCTTGCTTGCAGTATTGAGCCTATTTCAGGTTCCCTCTTTCTCATTACAATCCTATTACCTCAACAATTCATATCACTAGTCAAGTAGAGCGTTGTTTATATTCTTTGCAGCTTGACACCTTGTACCCTAAGAGGAAACATTCCCTCGACTTTCCACATCCTTCATGAACCTCCTTGCATTGAGCATAGGTATGTTCCACTGTTGGAACTAGTTTCTTACTCGTGACACTCGTTTCCTCCTCTATATCATAACATTCATTTGCCTATGAAAAACAAATATGAGCAAGAAAAGAATATTATCTCATATTGGCAGTAGTCATGTCACCTTTGAACATAGAATTTTTTTTTGAGTCCAATTGTCATCAAATTTTGGGTTTAGCATGAACTTAGGAAGTTGATATTGTTACTTAGAGTTTAATCCTCTAACTAGTTACTCTTCCAGTCCCTATGCAGATTTTGATTGGTGCTTCCTGCATCACACAGTTTCATTATCAAGTCTATGCTATCAGAGTCCTCCATATGTCTCATGTTCTTGTTCAAAGGATGTCTATAAGCCTGTGTCAGCCATTTCTCAGAACTCTTGAATTTTCATGTCAGCCATACCCTTAGTGTGTCTTAGAGTTACATGATGCTATAGTCCTACCATGCATCCTGATCCTACATTCATTATGGGTAGGTAGCCTTGAACCCAAAAATCGACATCTCCTCATTGGTCGCTAACTAGGGAGTTTCCCTTGTGTTCGACAACAATAAATATATTCACACACTGGGATTTGTGCAATGTCTTGAATTCTATTCTTAAGGTCATTTTCGTGCACTAGTTGCATCAGGTACATGCGAAAGACGCACAGGGTCATTGGTTCGTGAAGATCCTCTTCGTCTGAGTTCCTCCAAATCATCAAGCTATTTATTTGTACCTTGTGTTGAATAATGAGAGATGAATTAATTCTCTCCTTTCAGTGGGTCTTCTTCCATCGAATTCAACTCATCTATTCTGGAAACAAGGCCTAGAGTCCTATGAGTACCTAGAGTCTTACAATCATTAGTGGCAGGTTATCTCTTAGTGGAAGGTTATCTCTACATCAATTTCTACTGATTGATGGATTCTTCAAGTGTTCGACCTAAACACCTTTAATCTCACTTGTAAGATTGTACTCGGTGCCTTGATACCTACTTTCATTATCGGTAGGTTATCTCGCATTTGTTAACGATATACCTTAATGATCCATAATAAAACGAGGTCTCATTGTGTTTGACCTCAACTCCTCTATTCACATGATGTAGACTTGCACCTTTGGTGGATCATGTAGAAGACTTGAAGACATTAGTTTATAGTAGAAACTTTCCTGATCCATTTCTATCATTCATTGGAACAATACCTATATGACTTCAGTGATCATGGGAGATCATATTGCACTCTATTGTATACAGATATCTTCAGATTGATTTTGAGAGTGGTTTTCACTGGGGCCTCGTTCATGACTATGAAAACCTATGGCATGTGTATACTTTGTATATTTCCACATGGATCTTCAATGTAATTTAGATTGGAAGACATGTGTACAAAGTAATTATTGTAATATTCTCATGAGAAACTAGTTCATCTAGTTGGGTCTCCACTACTCCACTTTTGGGAATTATAATGTATTTTGGCCATCAAAGATACTCCTCTGACCTCACATATTAGGGGGCATCTATTATAGCAATATTTGCTTCACCCCATGCAACTTGCTCATAATGCCTTTTCCATTTCCTTATGAAGACGTGAAGTCCCTTTTTTCACTTCCTAGAGATAAAAATCATATTTTTCCACATATATGTGCCCTACTAGTTATACAACATGCGTTTATGCAGGTTGCACCACTACAACCCGCGTACATCGAGTTTGGTGCTCAAAATTAAAAATTGTGTCGGGTTTCCATGTTACGTCACAAGATCCATGATCCTTGACCTTCCATATACTGGAAATGTTCCAACTCGGCCCTTCAATTCCATTTGAAGGCTATAAATAGGACATATCCAAAATGTGGAAGAAGGAGAGAATTCGACTTTTGAGAAAAAATATACTCTGGAGAAATTTTCACTTCACATTGAGTCTGCATCCATTTTTCCTTTAAAGTCTGAACACATTGTTCAACCTCCAATCTCTCCCCTCTTTGATGGATAACCTCATTGTCTCTCCTATATGAGCTTTCCTTTGGTGGAGTATTGAAGTGGTGGACACCTAGCTGGAAGGGACTTTGTTTATCGGTTCCGAGACATGCCGACATAGAAGTTTGTCACTTATGTACTTCTGTTGATCATATTTTAATAAAATCACTCTTTTCTCATCCAATTGATGTCTTGCAAATATTTGAATTATTATTCCATGGAGTATTTGTTATGAATGTTAATGGATTATGCTATTGTATGTGCTAACATTATATATTATCACCATATTCTTGTGTATCTTGTTTGTTGAGGACAAGTTGCAGGTATAAAGCTTTGAGTTGAGTGCTCAATGATGGTATTCATCGAACATCCAGACGAGGTAGGATATTTTAGCTTGTCTTGTTAGCATTCACATTTGTATAGCATACTTGAGATTATAGTTTATTTCTGCAATCATTATGTCTGTTGTGGTTTACCCCATGCCATAGTGTGATTTTCCTCGTAACAAAAATCTCAGGAAGATTGTTGTTTCTATCTCATAGGAATTTTACGTTCAACCTAACGTTTTCTTGAGACTTGACTTGAGACTTCAGTTACAAATCATCCTTAACTTGACAATGCATGCAAACTAACTCAACATGCAAATGACATGCATGCATGTGTTGCATGCAAAATGTAACTATGCAACTTTATGCAACTTTAGGAAACTATGCAACTTATTCAACTATGCAACTTTATGGAACTTTATGAAACTATTTGAAACTATGCAACTTTATGAAACTATGTGCAATTATGAAACTTATGCAACTTTATGAAACTTTATGCAACTCGAATTTTACAACTCGACATTTGCATAAATATTCCCAATCATGAATCTCTCCATTAGTGTTAGAAATTCTCCTACTACTCAATGAGTCACAAGTGACCCCCCTATCCATCCTCAAAATAGAAAGCATAATGCACCATCCACCCACCAACTCAATCCTCTTATTCAATCACTATCCCTCCACCTTCTATGTCCATGGCCTTTAGACTTGGTCCATCACAATATTTAAGGCCCCTTTCCCCTAAAGTGTCATCTTGCAACTATAAAAATTATGAAACTTATGGAACTTTATGCAACTATGCAACTTATGAAACTTTATGCAACTATGTGCAACTATGCAACTTATGCTACTTTATGCAACTTTATGCAACTATGTGCAACTATGCAACTTATGCAACTTTATGTAACTTATGCAACTTTATGCAACTCGACTTTTACAACTTAACCTTTTACAACTTGAGTTTAAAAACTCATTCAACTTGACTCTTATACATGGAAATTCAAAGTTATTCATGGTGCATAGTGTTATATGTGCCAATGCACTAGATCAATACATTTACATCATTTCCAATCTCAGGAATATTGTTTGTTTCTAGCTCATAGGAATTTTACGTTCATCCTAACTTTTTCTTGAGACTTGACTTGAGGCTTCAGTTACAACTCGACCTTGACTTGACAATGCATGTGAACTATCTCAACATGCACATGAAATGCATATCCTGCATGCAACATGAAACTATGAAACCTTATGCAACTTTATGCAACTATGTTCAACTATGCAACTTATGAAACTTATGAAAATTTATGCAAATTTATGCAACTTTATGCAACTCGAATTTTACAACTCGACATTTGCAAAAAGATTCCCATTCATGAATCTCTCCATTAGTGTTAGAAATTCTCCTACTACTCAATAAGTCACAAGCGAGCCCCCCCTAGCCATCCTAAAAATATAATGCATAATGCATCATCCAACCACCAACTCAATCCTCTTAGTCAAACACTATCCATCCACCTTCTATGTTCCTATCCTTTAGACTTGTTCCATCACAATATTTAAGGCACCTTTCCCTTAAAGAGCCATCTTGCAACTATGCAACTTGTGCATCTTTATTCAACTTTATGCAACTATGAAAGTTATGCAACTTTATGAAACTATGCGCAACTATGAAATTTATGCAACTATGCAACTTTATGCAACTATGCAACTTTATGAAACTTTATGCAACTATGTGAAATTATGTGCAACTTATGCAACTTTATGCAACAGTGTGCACTGCGACTTTTACAACTCGACATTTACAAAAAGATGCCCATCCATGAATCTCTCCATTAGTTTTAGAAATTCTCCTACTACTCAATGAGNAAAATACAAAGCATAATGAATCATCCACCCACCAACTCAACCCTCTTAGTCAGGCACTATCCCTCCACCTTCTATGTACATGACCTTTAGACTTGGTCCATCACAACATTTAAGGCCCATTGCCCCTAAAGAGTCATCCACTTTGATGGACGGTTTATTTATGCCTTTCAATTTGTTGTTCATGTTGTTGTATATTTTTTTGGTTGTCATTCTTTTATAAAATCTTAGTAATGAATTTATTCATCTAGGAGTAAAGAAATTTGAGTAGGCTCTACCTTTTTCTATATTTGTTGTTTTATTTATGCTAGTGTCCTCCTTTTTTCTATCAACTAAGTTGCATATTTGGAATCACGTTACAACCATACAACAACACCTTTATAATTTTATTTATGAGTGTCAATCTTAGTCCCAAAGACTAGTTTTCTACAAAATATTTCCAGCAAATACTTAAGGTTCAAATGTATCAAATTATGACCTTTCTACCTTAAGTGCATAGCTTAAATATGAATGTATCAAATAGTTACTTTATTTACTAATTTGTAGAAGATGGTAAAAAATCATCTTCTATCATTTGACCTTCTTCAAAGTAGTTGTTTGTGACACACTCTCTCATTTATCCAATGACTTATGACTCCATTAGCTCATGATTGATAGGAAATATTTTCCTTCCATATATTTGTATCATTTGTGTGTCCTTACTTTTCATATATTGTCTAGATCTTGAAATCATCCAAGTATTACTCATGTAGTTACATACCGGGGTAATTACAGAGTGAATGGTGAAAATGATGATAGAAGACCTGATAGAAATATGTGGGGATTCCAATTTTTTTTTTTTTTTTTTAAACAATATAGTGTCATCATATATTCGACCACATGAAGTTTGCGTTCGACGATAATGCCATAGGTCTGATGCCCCTAGGGAGTCATATATCTAACGGATCACGGGACAGGATGGTCCGACTCCATGAAGTTTGCATCTGACGACAATGCCATAAGTCCGACACCCCTAGGGAGTCGAATATCCAAAAAGTCAAGGGACGTGATGGTCCGACTCCATGAATTTTACGTTTGATGTCTAGACCATAGGTCTGACGCCCCTATGGAGTCAAATATCCAACCCCTATGGGGAAGAATTATCCAAAAAATGTGGAAGTCGGATAACTGAATGCTGCTATTATGTGTCGAATAACATACCATGTACCACCGATGCTTAAACAAAAAACAAATCGTCAAAATTTAGATGTGTAACTATCAAATTTCAGACAAATTAGCTGTCGTATTTTGGGTACAAATGTAGTTGTGAAATTTATCTTCTTCTTATGATCCGTATTTTATGAGAAGAAGGAAATCAAAACCAATTATTTTTATTATTATTAACACAAAGACAATGAAAAATCATAGAGATACAATAAAACTGACTTCTATTCAATAAAGAAATATGTTGAAACTGTAAATTGCAGACTGAAAACAAGCTTGCTAGAATGGTGGCATCTTATCTCTAAGAAGAGATGTGATGACTGTGCTCATTCATAATAAGATGATTAAAATGAGGATCCAAAATATTTTTTAAATAAAAAATGAATTCCAAAAACCTAGACATCCAAAAACCTAACCCTAGGCAATGAAGCACCAAAATTCATGTGGGGCCCATTGGGGTAAGCTGGTACATTAACTTCCCAGGGTTGTGGCTTTTGCATACGATCTCCGTTTTAGGCACACAATAGCATTTTGGAAAGGGATATCCGAGGAATACACATCATGTTGTCAAAATGTGACTCCATCTACAATTTGACTATGGAGATCCCTAAAAACATTGTTTAGGGCTTCAAAACAACCCCGCAAGTTCAGGGTCCGAAAACTAGGAAAAATTTATGAAACTGAAAAACTGCGAAGATGATCTAGTTGGAGTAGATCTGTGTCCACCGATATCCACTTGGATCAATCCTCCCCCCTTAGGAAGCAATTGTCTCCATTTCATTGAGTTCCCCCATTAGATGAGGAGCTTTCTGCTAAATTTGGCCCTGGGTGAGACACTTGCCTTGGTTCAGGAGTTGCGCTGCTTTGACAACCTGATAAAGTTGGATTCTCTGTTGGAAATTTCCCTTGACCTGTGTGTCCATGATATGATCAGTAGATTCCTATTCCATGTAGTCGGGATTTAGCTTTGTTGGTGTCAATTGTTTTGGTATCTTTGAGGTGTCCAATAATTGTGGAAAATGTGGTGGAAGGAGATCCACATTGAACACTGGGTGCAATGTAAGGAAGAGGGTGTTGTTCTAGAGCTTATACACAAGTCTTGGGAGTATAAAGTCTAGGCATATGAAAAGAGGGTTTATGATAAAAGAAGAGGAAAACAACTCTTTAAAAGGAAAAGGAATTATGGTTGATTCCTGAGTTGTCTTTTTCTAGCTCCCAATTGTTCCTAGACATTGATGTCCTGCTCAATGGCCACCCATGAAAATTCAAGTTCAACCCGGGTGGTGGTAGTTTTTAAGATAGTGTTGAAAAGACTTAAGGTGATACTAGTCTTATCTGTAAGACCGGGTTAAATATTGGGCTGTCTCGTAACTGGCACAATCATGGAGGAGGAAAGTCTCAAGGATAGGTTGTTTTTTAAGTTGCTACTTCTGTTTTAGATTATATAAGAAAAATTCCCAAATTTTGAATTTACAGTGTAGCAACATCAAAGGTCGTTTCCCGTATCTAAGTTAAACTAAAAACCATGCGTGGAATGGAAGAAAACATAAAGTTGTGGAACAATACGAGGGTTCAAACAAGGAAGAATCTCACATTATGACAGAAGAAGAAAATAGACAAGGAACAAACTTTAATGAAGCATCAGATATAAAACTCTAAGTCATTCACAGGTCTTGTAAGTGTTGATAGCCTAATACAGAGGAAAAAC
The DNA here is from genome assembly GCA_010110895.2 of Picea sitchensis. Lineage (NCBI taxonomy): Eukaryota > Viridiplantae > Streptophyta > Pinopsida > Pinales > Pinaceae > Picea > Picea sitchensis. The sequence goes on along the minus strand of SNQJ01S0000063.1, from coordinate 66,887 downwards.
TATAAATGATTAGATCACTAAAAAATTCAATCACCACAGTAGAATTTGTACTAAATTGAAGCTACACGTTCATCAAAGATACATAAGAAATGAAGTTAAATATGAAATAACAGAGGAGAACATAACTCAAACTTGACGGGGTCTGGAATCTGCAACTTGCATTTGTATTAATTTTGGCAAAAATGAAGAACCTCTCTGCTACAATTGGCCAAAAAACATCCCTTGGTATCACTTTCAAAATTGTATTTATACAAGAAAATTATCAACCCTAGATGGTTGGTAGTCTCCTAATCTCCTCCGTGCTAATGGTTACAGAATATAGAATTTGAACCGTTTTTCTCGTTCACTTTTTCTTTTCTAATAGTTGGACAAAAACAAGCATATGTGCATTGTCTCATCATTTCTTTGAAGCACTTCCTTTTCTCAGCCCAACACACTCGACACACCTGCCAAGAAACTGCACCAAAATTCTGGAAGGTTCTATTGTATCCTTTGCTTCAAACACATACAAATTTCTCTGAATTTGGGGTAGCCTGTCTTCAATCTTTACCTTTTCAAACTTTGTTGGCTGCAACTATAGATTTGGATTTATTAGCCACTTATCCATTTGGGTGATGTTAAGCTACTTCAATTGTGAGATCTCGAGCTGGGATTCATTATAGCTCTCCTTGATATGTTGTTTATGCCTCATAACATTGATCTGTCCTAATATCCCAGGACAATCACCTTCCCCAATGCCCAGTCTTTTTGCATCTAGCTGATCAAACACCTCTTCACACTCTTTCTTAACTTCTCTTGCCATTTTCCTACTTTCGACAATATTGGTCTCCCATGTTTTTAATATGACATCTCCCCTGATCTATTCTTCTGCATTCAGCTTCAGGATTACTGGTACTTCCTCTCTAACCAAAAATGCTAGTGCCTTTTGGAAAGCAGTGTGAGATATTGTAGCCTCTTTCTCCTTGAAAGCATTCTTATCCAGCGAGTAGCTTATTTCTAGGAAATAGTTTTGAATGGTTTCTATCTTAGAAAGCATGTTTTGTTGTTCTGCTTGAAACTTCTCATGCAACTATAGTGCTTGGGCTTGAAATGATTTTATATTCACAACATGTCCTTCAATAGAATTCAACTCAGCCTGTATATTTCTCACTAATTCCTCCTTCCGAATAACATGTACTTGACTCATTTTCATTTGCTTGTTTGCTTCATCTAAACTAGATTTCAACAATTGCATTTCCTGTTTGTCAGCAGTCCTAGAATTTTCAACTCTTTGGTTTACCTCCTCTCGACTATTATTTTATGTGTGCCTTATTTGGTCCTGCAACTGAGCTATCATTTGATTTTTCTTCTTCAGCCTTGTTTTCAGAGAGTCAATTGAAAATAAATTGGCAATTGCGAAAGCTCCCATAGAGCCTGCTACTTCTGTGGCAAAGTTTTCCTCTATAGGTTTTTCCCATCTACGAGCACTCTGCGTTTCTTCACCATTGTGCCTTCTTGCATATGCATTTCCTTCTTTAATACTGTCTTCCTCTTCTTAATGAAAAAGTAGTCAGAGGGGGGTGTCTCTTCTCTAGAGATAGGAGTAAGGTCACTTGCATACATGACTTGTAGATGGGGGATCCCAAAGGTTTATTGTATAGGAGTTAATGGTGCAATAGGGCTGCCCAATTCTGACGATTGAGTTTCTCCTGCTGTTTTGTGGATATCAATAGGAATAGTCGACGATGAAGGTGGAATCGTTTGACTCAACTTTGAAGGAGTCTCAGATTTAGAACTTGTTTCAAATCATGGATTATTTGATTGTGAAGCTTCTACCTTTTGTGAAGACACTTTAGTCTTCTTTGAATTTTCTTCTGTAGTCTCTTTATCATGAGCCTCTGATCCAAAACTCAGGGGAGTATTTCCTTGAGCCGAAGGAGGGGTTGTTGATTCTTCTTGTAATATCTTTGGAAAACTAGTTCATTGGTGATTCTGGAAAGTCAGAAAGCTAGTCTATAGTTCGGGTGATAATGCTAGAACTCTGCCAAATACTTCTTCACAGGTCCTGGCTCCCTTGAACATGTCATCGCAGGGAGAAACCTCATTTTCATACGATTTCATGTTGCCATGAGTAAGGTGATTTCCTACAATTTTATAAGGGTCATGTTTTCTGAGTTAAAGGTCTACTAATTTGATGTCATCCATTGCTACAACTTCTACCTTGGCATGACCCAAGTTAAGTAATGAATACTTCCCAATTTGTACAGGAAAGACCGGTCATAACTTCTTGTGAGACACTTTCAATTATGTGCCAATGCCACCAATTACTATTTGGCAGGCCACCTCCCTACACACTAGTTTGTCAGGAAGGAACTTCGAAAGTGCGTGAGGAGGAATCGAGCACCCGAAAACCCTGACATAGGAAAACCCCTCTTCAATAAACCAATCTGCAATCGGCTTGATATTTCCCATGATTTTCTCTAAAAGACGAGGGGGTGCATAACCATACAAAATTTGGTGCAGAGGTATCACTACGTAGTGGAAGATTTTGTAAAAGACATCTTTATCATTTTCCTCCCATAGCTTAGAATGATAAACATGAATGGGCTCCTCACATGCTAGGTTCCAGCTCCAGTTCACCAAAGGGAATGGATTCATGTAACAAAGCACATCCATAATGTAGGAAGACATGTAAAAATATGCAGGTCGACCTTTCGACTTAGTTGTTTGGTACTCTGCAACCTCACTAGCTAGATTTTCGGATAGAATTTTACCCCAGTTGAAATTGTAACCCTCGGCTACTTCGTGTATAAGTGGCACCCATTCTGCTAGAAAATGGGTAGGGCCCTTCCTCCCGAAGATTCTACATATTATCAGGGCTATATAAACCACATATTCATTTAACTAAGATGTGGCATAGATACCATGGGTATCGGCTCTAAATCTTGTTGGAATTCCCCACCATTCTTTGATTATATTTGGATATGTTTGATAGAATTCCGTGCACTCCTTTATTTGAAATTTCGCTATGAAATTGACATTATAAATGTATTTATAAGTAGGGGCCAATTTCTACATTACTTGGATGTGCTCGGGTCTGAATGAGCCGACGATGACCCCTTGGTTGTTTTGAATTCTCCTTGTCAGAACATCGGTTTTCTCTAAATCCCAACATACCATGTCATTATACAACATAAGTATCATCTGTGTGGTTATTTTGTGCAGTTCAGACTCTGCTAAGTCTTTGAGTTTATTTTCAGTCCTTTCATTTATGAAATCGTCCAGGCAATTCCTAATCTAATAGTCCAAGATCTAAAAAATATGCCTCCAAGATTTGATTGTGTCCACAACATGTGGCATAGTGTCTGATATTACATCTCCATCCAGATTTGAGCTTCCATCTGCTTCTTCACTCTTCTTAGGCACTTTTATGGGTTCCATGGTGTCTTTTCTAAATGAAAACTTTTTGCAAAGAAGAAATGCGTGAGTCCTTCTGAATATAGCTTGCTCCTACTCTAAAAGTAAGAATGAAATTAGAAATAATAAACCTTTATTTACCTTTAGCTTGTCTTAAATTTATCGTACCGATGCAGACGATAAGAATTAAATTCTTTAATGGATATGGTACACCTAGAGATATGCACTCTATGTTCAAAATATCTTCATTAATCCGTTATAGAGACTACCACATATTGGCGATTCAAAACTGTGATTTCGAAAGGAATGTCATTGAAAACTCCCGAATAGCGAAACGCAAAAATCTATTTAATTATCATTAATCCCGCTTTAAAGTTACGCTAATCTGTGCTTAAGTGCTTAATTCTTTCAGGATTTCACGTTTCGAAGTTTTGAACATCGTGTCCCCAAGAGGTATAACACAAGAAATCCTGAATCACANATTATCATTAAACCTTCTTTCTTATTAATAAAAATAGCATTATCTTTTAATAACTTCGCGACTTCGGGATTTGGGGTTTAAGGAGATTCAAGGTCAACTCTTTGATTTCCTGAATGAGGCAGACATATTGTACCTTGGTCCGAGATCTTGTCACAGGATCATTCTTTAACCCCTTTGAGCCGGATCGGCTCTTTTGGATTCCCTACTGGAATTTCTTTTCAAATCGATCCATAGGTCCTTCGGGAAGCTCCCCTGTGTGAACAACACTAGGCATAAGCTCCTTTCTCCCCAAGTGACCACAACGCTATGACCAAGGCCCAATTCTAAAAGGTTCTTGTCACAACTCGCAACTCGCGAGTTCGTGAGTCGTGACTCTCGACTCTTTCCTTCCAATATCGCGATACTCGAAATGCCGATACGGGTATGGATCTTCCTCTGTCAGCGCCTTCCTTGAGCGATCGTCGGCTAGGCTTAACACTATCTCCTCTCGCTACTCGCCACTTCGCAAGTTGTGGCATCCAATCTTGGCACCTTCCTTTCACGAAACCCCGAGAAGCGATGTTGACTTTTCTCCTCGCATTCTCGCTACTCGCGACCTCACATGTTTCAATGTCGAGCTCTCGTACTCTTATCTTGAGAATCCCCAAGATGTGAGAGGTCAATGGGTGTTGACTCCTTCCTCTATGCTGTGTGTGTTCACCTGCCAATCACGTGGGGCCGACCTTGTGGTTCTGCCACTTGTCCCTCGTACCCAGCTTTGGCACTTCACGACTTCACTTCTCGAAGCGCTACCTCCTTTGTACCCTGACACCCGAAGTGCCGAGATCCCGAACTCCTCACTACTCCTTTTCGCAACTCGTGACTTCGGGACTTTTGAGACAAAAGTCTTGACTTCCTATCCAATGATATGCTGAAATGCCAAAATTCCGACACGTCGTTAACGCGGGTCCCAAAATGAAACTTCCTGCCTTTTTGGAGTTCTCGGACTTCGCGACTTCACGAATCCTGATGCTAAGCTCTTGGCTCTTCAACCCACAAAACCTCGAAATGAGATTACGTGAGTGATCCAACAGCCCCTATTGACTCAGATCCTACGACTGTCCTAGATCCTCGCGATCTCGCCACTCGCGACTTGAAGCACCCAATCTTTGGGCTCTCACCTTGCGAACCTTTGAGTTCACGAGATCCCTTGATCTCTGCCACTTGTCCTCCTTCGATGGACAATCCAAATCTTGTCGCAACTTCGCCACTCGTGAAGTCGAAGGACTTCCCTTTCTGACCTCCGATGTCTGAATCCTCGATATGGGTGATCTCGCGACACGTGTCCTCCTTCTAACGGACGGCTCAAATTTTTTCGCTATTTCGGGACTTCGCCTTTCGCAACCTCACGAATCTTGATGTAAAAGTTTTAAACCATAACTCCCCTGCTCCTCTGCATGATCTGACAGTTTTCAGGACTTCGTGAATTCTCCACGAAGAATTCCAACCATCCAATTCCTCCTTGACGATTCTTGTGAAATGAACAAAGTGTTCTTCCACGAAACTTATCCACCTTTAAAACAACGTCACTGCGCCTTCTTACAACACTTCAAGGCACTAGCCCTCTTGAGCTTCTCTTCGTCAACTTTGAAGACTCTATACTTACTGAGCTTTCTCCACAACTCAAGTCTTCAAAAATACTCCTGCACGCACTCCCTACGACAATTCTTCAAATACTTCCAAGTATTTGAACTGCTTCGACTTTGCGCACTCCCTGCGACAACAGTCCTTCAATTCTTCCCTCAGGTTGCAAACTATGAGAATCTACTCGGCCTGCGCACACCTTGCATGGCTCCTATGATTAACTTTCACTTCTATGAGAATGAGAACAATGTTATCTCTCCTGAGCTTGTAGAGATGAACTCTGACTTCTGTCAACACACACCTTGCAGACAATTTCACAGCACTCCTTGTAGGAAAACTCTTGCTCAGACAAAGAAATAATTGAAACTCATTCCTTACTCTCCCTCTCTTCAGATTTCAGACATTTAATATGAAATCATACATTCATGCATCAAAACAAATGCATAACATAGAGTAAACAAGCATATATCAATCAGCATGTACAACATAGAAAGAAATTGGACAACATGAGTCTGAACTAAAGATCTTTGTATTAATCCAAAACTTTTGTACATGGGTTTTTACTCTACACAACTCTCAGCTTCTTCTTCTCTATGCTCTCTTGATCATGCTGCTAATGTTACAATGATACAAGTGAGGGTGTCTATATCCGTTTTCCCTCTGGCTCCTAAAACTATCTAATCTAAGAATTCAAAGCTACCTACTTACATTTACTAGCATAAATGCCTCTTAGTCCTTCAGATGAGAGCGAGATGCTCAAGGTCTGATTACAATCTACAAGTACACTCTTTCTTAACTATTACATTTAAGTTTGGCGTATCAAACTTCAAAACATTTCAAACAATTCATCATGTGCCAAAATGCGTTGGCGCTTGCCCCATGCTCGCTTGTTGCTGGCGATGCTCCTGCATCATACTCCCTCACTTGAAAATTTCCATGGGATCCTGTCCATGAGCTCTCTCAAGATCTGTCCATGCTTCTGTATCTCTACTTCATTCTCCCAGCTGGCATCTTCAACTAGATGTCCCTTCCACTTGACCAAGTATTCAAAATATTCCCTTCTTCTGGTCCTTTTGCTAACTCTTTTGTCCAGTATGCTTTCCATCTGTGGTTTCTCTGCAACTGGCATCTGGT
>SNQJ01S0000063.1:0-55401 GCA_010110895.2 Picea sitchensis | reverse complement strand
TGTCGAGCTCTCGTAAGCTTATCTCGTGAATCCCCGAGATGCAAGAGGTCAATGGGTGTTGACTCCTTCCTCCAGGCGACACGTGCTCACCTGCCAATCACTCATGCCCCACCTTGTGGTTTTACCACATGTCCCTCGTGCCCAGCTTTGGCACTTCACAACTTTGGTTCCCAAAGTGCTACCTCCTTTGTATCCCGACACCCGAAGTGTCAAGATCTTGAACTCCTCGCTACTCCTTATCGCAACTCGCGACTTCGGGACATTCAAGACAAAAGTCTCGACTTCCTATCTGTCGATATGCTGAAATGCCGAAATTATGACACGTCGATAATGTGGGTCCCACTACTCCTCTGCTCCTCTGCACGATCTGACGGTTCTCGGGACTTCGCGAATTCTCCACGGAGAATTTCGACCATCCAATTCCTCCTTGACTATTCCTACGAAATGAAAAAAGTTTTCTTCCATGAAACTTATCCACCTGCAAAACAATGTCACTGTGCCTTCTTACAACACTTCAAAGCACTAGCCCTCTTGAGCTTCTCTTCAAAAACTTCGAAGACTCTATACTTCCTGAGATTTATCCACAAATTGAGTCTTCAAAAAGACTCCTGCACGCACTCCCTATGGCAATTCTTCAAATACTTCCAAGTATTTGAACCTCTTCAACTCTGCGCACTCCCTGCGCAACAGTCCTTCAATTCTTCCCTTAGGTTGCAAAATCTGGGAATCTACTCAGCCCGCGCACACCTTGCACGGCTCTTGTTCTTAACTTGCACTTATGCGAGAATGAGAACAATGTTATCTCTCCTGAGATTGGAGAGATGAACTTTGATTTCTGTCAACGCACGCCTTGCAGACAATTTCACTGCACTCCTTGTAGGAAAACTCTTGCTCAGACAAAGAAACAATTGAAACTCATTCCTTACTCTCTCTCTCTTCAGATTTCAGACATTTAATATGAAATCATACATTCATGCATCAAAGCAAATGCATAACAGAGAGTAAACAAGCATATATCAATCAACATGTACAACACAGAAAGCAATTGGACACCATGAGTCTGAACTAAAGATCTTTGTATTAATCCAGAACTTTTGTACATGGGTTTTTACTCTACACAACTCTCTGCCTCTTAGTCCTTTAGATGAGAGCGGGATGCTCAAGGTATGATTACAATCTACAAGTACGCTCTTTCTTAATTATTACATTTAAGTTTGGCGTGTCAAAATTCAAAACATTTCAAACAATTCATCATGTGCCAAAATGCATTGGTGCTTGCCCCACGCTCGCTTGTTGTTGGCGATGCTACTGCATCACCGAATTATGATTGATTATCGATTCATTAAAAAGTTTAAAACTTAGTTAATCATGATTAAAAGGTATTTCATGATCAATGCATCGGGAATTTAAAATATTCTCAAGTTGAGATTACCGAAAAAGAACATGTGGAAGGCTTGGAAGGTCGTTAACATTTTTAATCGTTACTTTTAAGATCAGTTAAATTATTTTTAAATCATTACTTTTCGGGAATTCGGCACCGAGACTTAGGATTTGTTTTTAAAAAACATACTTCGTGGGTGACTGAACTCCTAAAACCGAAAGTTTTGAAAGACCTTTTGACTTCTTTTTGAATTAAGGGCGGCTCCATAATCAAGAAAAAAGGAGGTTTGGATTTAGAGAAGAAAAAATAAATTTTGTTTCAACATAGGCTCCATGTAGGGATATCATCTCCCTGCAGGACGATAAGAATAGTAGACGACATGCCTTTATTGGGTAAATGGAGTCATCACTTAAATCTTGTGAAACATTTTCAGAAAGTGGGTAAAGATAGAATCAAAGGTTCGACCTTTATCTCTGAAAGGTTCCAAAACTTAATTGTTTGTTGATCTCAACCTTAGTTTCTCCTATGACTTCTCCTTTATAGAAACTGATTTCAAGTTTGTTTAAGAAAATCAAAACAACCTTAGGAATTCTAACAGGTTTTGTCGATATTTCTTGCATCAAGTCAAAGTAATTTTGGTGTTTTTTTTTTAAACGGGGAGTCCTGCATGAACTTGGGATGTAGATCTAGTCGAAAAGGAATCTGGTTACCACAGTACAATGAAATTCATGTATAACAGCCTTACATATATCTTAGACATTACTTCATTGCCAGTGAGCCTATTCAGTACCCCGATGAAGTTATATGCTCCCCTTCATTGAATTTCCTTTCACCACTTTAGTCTCTAGATTCACATTTAAATGCTAACATGAAGGAAATCATTTAATGAATTTACTTTCATCATCTCTTTTTTGGACTAGATGGGGGAAATCAAATGTGAATTTCCTTTCACCATCCGTCTTATACTTTTGTTAGATACGTGAACTGGGTTAAATCAATTTGTATAAAGCATAGTAGGGGTGATATCTGTAAACAATTTTGGAAACAGAGGTCTGTTAACTCACTTTGATTACTCTGGACAAGTGTTCTTTTGACCTTCAAGAAATCTTAGTCTGTAGGAAAATTTAAGGAGGGTTTTTTATTTCTAGGGATCTTCTTCTAAGAAAGTTTCATAATTTGAAACCTGTTAAAAGACATAAGAGAGTCAGGACTAGCTTATACATACTTTTGTTTAGTAGTAGTCCGAAGAGACACGAGGACTTATCCTTTTTATAAAGATTTGTTTGTCAGCTTTCAGAGGCAAAGTATGACTCTTCATTTTCTATGAAGGCCATGGGGAAGTATCTGGAGTAACCCAAGATTTGGATAGGGTGACAAAAGAGGTTTGGAACTTCATACTCATGGTTATTACAACACATACCCGACTGTTGAAAAATTTCTTTAAATTTGATTTATTTCTTCTGTTCTTGTTTGTCTTTCCTTAGTGATTCATTTCGAACAATCATTTTTTAGATAATGCGTCTAGCGAGAAAATTCATACATATAAGACCATTGTTGTAGTAGGTGATATTCTTTGGAAGTCTACACAATTCGTACCTTTGATTTTCTATTTCGCTCTCATCTAAATAAATCATTTATTTATCACCTCTTCCAGGATGCCTCGTATTTCTAATACATGATCACTTGTTTTCTTCTTCTTGATGTTTGGGGTGTAGACCAGAATCCTGCAAGGAGACAACATGAAGAGCATCAAGGTTTTAAGATTTGTGGGATTCAATGTGTTGAACATTTCATATCTCTATTCCTAGGAGATCACTAACCTGCTTATTTATGACAAAAGTAAAACTTACTGAAAAACTGTAAAAACAGAAAACACAAAACGGTATATATAGTGGAAATTTGGGAATTGTTTATTACATGTAGTGCTTCTAATAACACCCGTTGATAGGGGCGTTGAGGATTTTATCGTCCAAATTTTCTAACATAAAAGAGTTATTGCCTTCAAAAGATGTGACTTTGAATGGTCCATACCAGATATGATCAAATTTTCCATGTTTTGCCAAGTCTTCCCTCCTAGCATCCCATTTTAAAACCAAATCGCTAGGGAGGAATTCTCTATCTTCATCCTTATGATCGAACAATGATTTCATGTTGTCTTGATATTTCTGCAGCTTTTCATCAACCTCGGCCCTATTCTGCTGAACTTCAATCAGTTGATTTAGTCTTCTTGTGAATTGCTTTGGTTCTTCCTTTTCATCTTGCCAAAGCTTCATTACAGGTAGATCCAGGTTTATGGGTAATACCACATCAGTCCCGTATACCATTTGGAATGGAGAAATTCCAATCGATTTCTTGGTGCATATCTGATTTGCCCACAAGGCGTATTTAAAATGCACATGCCAGGATTTTTTATTTTCATTCAACACCTTTTTAGTTCTGGTAATTAGGATTTTATTTGAGGATTCTGCTAGCTTGTTGCCCTGGGGGTAGTATGCGGTGGAGTGACCTAATATAATATTGTACTTTTGGAAAAAGATAATCATGGCCATAGATTTGAATGCCTGGGCATTATCTGTAACTATCTTTCAGGGACAACCAAATCTAGATAATATGTTTTCTTTTAGGATGTCTATCACCACTGAATCTGTGGCTTTTCTAGATGGAATAGCTTCTACCCATTTGGTGAAATAATATATAGCGGTCAGGATCCATTTGTGTTTCATGCTAGAATGTGGATTAATCTCACCTATAAAATCTAACCCCCATTGTTGGAACGGAGCTTCTCTTTTAACCGGGACCAAAGGTAGTGCTGGGAGTTTCTGCTTGCCTACAAATAATTGGCATGAATCACATGCCCTGACTTTGGAATTTACATCTGCGAATAATTTAGGCCAATAATATCCCACTGTCAAGATTTTGTAAGAAGTTTCTCTCCATGCATGATGTCCTCCACTCACTCCTTTGTGGAATTCATTTATGACTTTTTTGGTCTTCAATTCGACTAGGAAAACCAGTAGAAAACCTAGAGGGTCTTTCCAATACAATTGGCTTTCTAAAATATAGTACTTCACCGCATGCAGTTTCAATGTTCTATATTTGGATGTAGCCATATCACTCGGGAATTTCAAAGTCAAAAGATATGATACTATATCGTTATACCACACCGAAGTTGTAATTTTTTTTTCTATACTAGTTGTAGCTATTTGGTTGTCGAGTTCGTCCATATCCATACATCCTTCATAATATTGCAGATTATTTATACTGAGCACTCTTAAATTTGATTTGGCTATTAGCTTAGCCAAACCTTGTCCTTTTACAAGCTTTTTCATTTTCACTTCTAAATCGAATTCTTGAATCTTAGCAAGCCATCGACCCCTCTTCCTGTCGCTATCACGTTGGACCAATATATCCTTAACGGAACTGGTGGGTACATATGAAATTATCTTGGAGTGTAACACGTAGGTTATGAAAGCCTTTAGTGCCTTCACCATAGCATATGCTTGCTTTTCCATTATGTCATATTTCAATTTTGCATCTCTGAGGCTTTTACTGAAGAATTCTATTGGTTGCTCAAAACCTTATTCGTTGTTTTGTAGGAGTACTGTTGCGATGGTGTGTTCAGATGCAAACGAGAAGATCAAAAATTCCTTGAGATAATCAGGGCTTTCTAGTACAGGTGCTTCACCTATAATTTTATTGATGTGCGCAAATGATTCTTTATCTTCGAATGTCCATTAAACTTTGTTGTTCTTATTGAGCATATCTATAATCAATTTCACAATTTCAACAAAGTTCGGGATAAATCTCCTCAAAAAAATTATTTTCCCTAAAAATGATTGGATTTCTTTTACATTCCTAGGAATATTTATAGTGTCAATAGCTTCGACCCTTTTAGGATCGATTTTAATTCCGTCCCGAGATACAATAGGGCCCAATATTTTACCTTCTTTCATTGTGAAGTGATACTTCTTGGGATTTAAAGATAAATCAAATTTGCAACATTTCTTGAGTGTTTGCTTGAGATGTATCAGATGATCTTCATCAGATTTAGAAAAAATGGTCAGATCATCAAGATAAATAACCACAAATTTATCTCTTTCACTGATGAAGGCGATATCCATAGCCTGCTGGAGGGTAGCACCTGCATTCATTAAACCAAAAGGAATTTTATCATACATAAATGTACCCCAAGGGGTGGTGAAGGCTATTTTTTCTTTATCGTCTTCATTGACAACAATCTGATCATGGACATCCTATTCGCTCCGACTACTTTTTCTAAAACATGGTCCATTTTGGTTAGCAGGTAATTGTTTTTAAGAGATGATTTGTTTAGATTTCTAAAATCTATATACAGTCTGATTACTCCACTCTTCTTCTTGACTGGGACCAGGTTGGCTACCCACTCAGAGTACTTGAGTGGTTCAATTTTTTTGGCATCTAGGAGTTTCTTTACTTTCCTTTCGACCACAGGAAATAATATGGGATTTATTTGTAACACAGATCCCCTTGCCCTCAGGCCGAGATCTGCACAGGATCGTTCCAATTTCTCCACGAGTCAAAGCAACTTCCTTGGTTCCCTGCTGAAACCTTCAATGAATCTGATCCACAGGTCCTTCACAAAAACTCCACCTGCACCACGTGCACTAGATGTGAGTCTTATCATCCTCATGACCACAACCTGGGACTTAGCGCAAACACTTTTTGCAACTCGCAACTCGCGAGTTCGTGAGTTGAAGATCACCGAATCCTCTTTTCCAAACCTATGATACCTGAGGTGTTGATACGGGTATGCTTCCTCCTTTCTATCTCCTCTACCAATGACCACTAGCTAGGGCCTAATTCTAGCACTCCTCGCGACTCGCAACTTCATAAGTTGGAGCATTGAGCCCTTGTGCTCCTCCTTCGGGAATCCATGCGACGCGATAAGTCAACAATAGTTGACTCCTTCCCAGGTGATGTGTGTCCACCACCTATCACCCACTTCTGTATTCCTTTGGGCACTATTACTGCGCAACCTGTCAACCATGCGATCCCCACCAACCAGATGTGCCACTTGTTCACACGAGCCCTCGGTGTTCATCACTTCGCGACTTATGTAATCAAAAAGAAATTCTCTCAAACCCCGAACCCCCGAGTACGGGATACCACACAGAGATTTGATCCAACGGTTCTCCCATGCTTCAGATCCAATGGTCTGGATCTCCTTCTCTATTCCTCGCAACTCAAAACTTCATGCAAACCAAGAAATTTGGTCTAGCCTCCAAACTTACAAACCCCAAGTTTGTGATATGATCCAACGACGTATGCGAAGCACGGTCAATGGCTCACGTTGATCCTGGATCCTAAGGTGATGGGTTTCACTAGCCTCTAATCACCTTGCAACTCTGCCAAATCCAATGAATCTCACAACTTCACACTTCCTTCACGAATGCTTCTCACCGCCCATATGGCTCCACTGGATCCTACGCTCCTTGGGACTTCGCAAACTCTCCATGGAGAATTATGACTACCTGATTCACACTTCAAAGGCTTCTGCTCAACGACTAAGTGTTCTCCCTCCTGAACTTAACTTCTGTGTGATGGCTTCAATCCTCGTCTCCCTTTGAAGTAGTTCGATTTCTATCTTCCTTGAACTCTTCAAGGCACTAACCCTCCTGAGCTTTCACTTGTGAACTTAAGTCTCCAAGAGAGATCCTGCTTGCACTCCTTGCGGAAATCTTTCAAATAACCTCTGGTTATTTGAGTCCTCAACTCTATGCACTATTTGCAACAGTAGTCCTTCCTCCTTCACCTTAGTTGATAAGTTCTAAGGCTTCGGCTAGCCTGCGCACACCTTGCATGACTCTGTGCCTCACCTACGGTTCTATGGGAAATGAGAACAATGGTATCTCTCCTAATATTTTTGAGATAAAACTCATATTTTCATCAACGCACACCTTGCGGACTTCCACTGCACTCCTTGCAGGAACTCTTAGGATGAGAAACAATTGAAACTCATTCTTCTCCTCTCTCAGACTTCATACATTCAACATGAAATCATACACATTTAACCCAACATTGAAACAAATGCATAAACAGAGAGAATAAAACAATTGTAAACATACCATTCAACAAATGCAAACAGTAAGCATCACAACACCATGAAATTTGAGTCAAAGCTTCATATATTAACTCAAGTGCTCATGTACATGGCTTCTTCTCTACAACTCTCTGTTACATCTCTCAATGATGGTAATGTTACAATGAATACAATGATACAAGGGTGAGGGTGTCTATATCCGTTTTCCCTCCTACACTTCTAAAACTATCTAATCTCTTAATTCAAATCTACCTACTTTCATTAAACAGACTTAATGTCTATTACATCTGGTAGATGAGATAAAATTGCTCAAGATCTATTTACAATATGCAAGTACACTTCCTTTAATTACTACATTAATATCTACTCATTAAGTTTTCAAAAAAATTTCAAAATGTGCAAAATGTGTGCTACACTTTTCCAGCTGTCTTCCGCCTTTATGCTTGCTTGGCTGGCTGCTTACGATGCTCCTGCATCATACTCCCTCTCTTGAAAATTTTCATGAACTCCTGTTCATGATCTCTTGCATGGTCTGTCCATGCTTATGAATTTCTTCTTCATCTTCCCAACTAACATCTTCAACTGGATGTCCTTTCCATTTGACCAAGTATTCAAAATATTCTTTCCTCCTAGTCTTTCTACTAATCCTCTTTTCAATTATGCTTTCCATCTGTGGCTTTTCAACTACAGGCATTTGTTTTGTCCACTGAATCTCTTTCTGTTCATTTTTTGTTCCTACTTCTTCATCTCTATAAGGGTACAAATCCCCAACATTGAATATTAGTGAGATTTCGACCCCATCAGGTAATTCAATCTCATATGCATTTGCCCCAAATTTCCTTATGGCCTTGTACAGTCCAATCTTTTTCATCTTCAATTTGTTATACGTTCCCCTTGGGAACCTCTCCTTCCTCAGGTGTGCAAGAATCAGATCACCAACTTCAAATTGAAGTTCTTGCCTGTGTTGATCTTCTCTCTTCTTGTATTCTTGACTTGTACTCTACAATCGCTCCTTAATTTGGCTATGAAACTCCTTCATTCCTTTTGCAAAGTCCTCTGCACTAGCACTCTTGAATTCATTTTATTCTGAATCTTTCAATTCAGAAACTCCCCTTGGTTGAATTCCATATACAATATGGAATGGACTCTACCCTGTACTTCTATTGTGTGAATAATTATAAGTGAATTCCACCTGTGGCAGAATGTGATCCCTCTGACTATGGTGTTCAGTCACTAAGCTTCTCAACAAATCTCCCAAGTTCTTGTTTATGACCTTTGTCTGTCCATCCGTCTGAGTATGATACGCTAAGCTAAACGACAAACTTGTCCCGAACTTCTTCCATAAGGTCCTCCAAAAATGCCCTATGAACTTGATATCATGATCAGAAATTATACTCCTTTTTAAGTCGTGAATTTTGATGACTTCCTTGAAAAACAGGTTCACAATATGAGTGGTGTCACTAGTTTTCTAGCATGGTATGAAATGTGCCATTTTTGAAAATCTGTTGACTACCACAAAGATTGAATCACATCCTCTTTGTGTCCTTGGTAGTCCCAATATGAAATCCATGCTCACTGCATCCCATGGCCTTTCAGGTATGGGTAATGGTTGTTATAATCCTGCGTTCTGCCTTTTCCCTTTCGTGTGTTGGCAAATTCTGCACCTATCCACGAATTTCTTGACATCTATCCTCATCCCTAGCCAAAAATATGAGCCATTCAACTTTGAGAACATCTTGTCATGACCGAAGTGTCCTACCAATCCTCCATTGTGTTTTTCCTTCAGTAAATTCTCTCTCATGGAGCATTTTGGAATACATAGCTAATTTCCCCTGAACAATAATCCATCTTGGATCATGTATTCAGTCCGTTGGCTTCTATGCTTGAGAACTGGATTCTCATATGCGTCATATGCCTCCTTAAAATTTGGTTCATCCCTGTACATTTCTTTGAGGTTATCAAAACCCAAAGTCTTGACTCTGAATTCCTGCATAAGCAAACATTTCCTTCTCAAAGCATCAACAACTTTGTTAGGAGTTCCGGAAATATGCTTAATCACAAAAGTAAAATTTAGCATGAATTCAACCCATTTAACATGTTTTTGGTTTAACTTCTCCTGTTGAGTTACGAATTATAAAGCATGATTATCACTGTACAAAACAAACTCTTTAGGAACCAAATAATGTCTCCATTTCTTTAGCGCTTGTATGACTGCATATAATTCCTTATCATATGTGGAGTACTTAATCTTCACTTCATTCAGTTTCTCACTGAAATATGTGACCGACCTGTCATCTTGGCTCAAGACCGCTCCAATTGCAAATCCACTCGCGTCACATCTGACCTGGAATGTCTTGCTGAAATTTGGCAAAACCATAATTGGTTTCTCAATGATCTTCTTCTTCAACAGATTGAAACAATTCTCTACCGCCTCCGTCCAGGGAAAAAATTTATGTCTTTTCTTCACTGTATCCATCATTGGTGCGCTAATTCCACTGAAATTTTGGACGAATTTCCTGTAGAATCTATCCAAACCATGGAAGCTTCGAACTTCAAACACATTTTTCGGCGATGGCCAATTCTTAATTGCATTTACCTTTTATGGATCCATTTTGAACTCATTTTCAAAGATAACAAAACCCAAATAAATGAGTTATGTTCTCATAAATGATGACTTCTTCACATTGATCAACAATTTCTCTTGCTGTAATCTCCTCATCACTGCAGCTAAATTCTTTAAGTGCTCTGCTTTTGTCATGCTGAAAATTAATATCTCATCAAGATATACAATGACAAACTTCCCAATGAAATCCTTCAGGACTTCGTTCATCAATCTCATGAAAGTACTGGGTGCATTCGTTAAGCCAAATGGCATAGCAAGCCATTCATACAACCCTTCATTTGTCTTGAATTCTATTTTCCATTCATCACCTTCTCTCATTCTAATTTGATGATATCCACTTTTCAAATCAATCTTTGAAAAAAACTTTGCCCCATTCAAGCAATCCATCAAGTCATCCATCCCTGGAAATGGAAATCTGTATCTGATGGTAATCTTATCGATTTCTCTTGATTCTATACACATTCTCCATCCTCCATCTTTCTTTGGGCTGAGCACTGTCAGAACAGTGCATGGAATCAAGCTCTCCTGAATCAATCTCTTGTCCATTAAGTCCTGGACCTGTCTCTTGACTTCTTCATTTTCCTACGGCGTCAATCTGTACGTTTCTTTGTCCGGTAAACTAGCTCTAGGTATAAGATCAATATGATGTCTTATATTCCTGATAGGTGGCAACAAACAAGGTAGTTCGTCCACTACTATATCAACAAACTCTTCCAACAACTCCTGGATTTCTTCTGGTAAATCATCTATCCTCGTACTGGTCAAAACAATTATGGGTTTTCTGACCACAATCAATTACGTGTCTTCCTTCTTCTTAACCTCATTAAGAAGTTCCTTCCCACTCATGAGAACTACAGTGTTTCTCACCTCTGTTTTCACTTCTTGGTTCTTAATCGGCAGCAACATGTGAGTCCTACCATTTTTCTCCAGGGTGTATGTGTTATTTCTCCCATTATGAACTATGTTTCTATCATATTTCCATGGTCTACCCAACAATAGATGACAAACATCCATGGGAATGACATCACATAATATTTCATCTTTATATCCTCCTATTTTAAATTCAACTAAACACTGTTTAGTGACATTTACCTGATGTCCTTTTTGTAGACACGAAACTCTGTATGGGCTTGGGGGTACAATAGTCTCCAGCTCCAACTTTTCTACCATCTCTGTAGATACGAGATTATCTGTGCTACCGTTGTCCACTATGAATTTGCATACCCTGTCTTTAGTTTTGCAAGCAGTCTGAAACAGATTGTTTCTTTGGGCTAGGTTCTCTGCCTCCTTCTCCGGCTTTAAGAGAAATTTCCTCATCATTAAGGATCTTTTGCCCTCAATGTCCTCTGCCTCAAAATTCTGTCTTTTAGATTTGGAAATGTGAGTTTCACCACCATATTTCTTTTTATCTGGACACTCATAGGATTTATGTCTGATTTTTCCACAAACAAATCATTTCACTTCACCTCCTCTGCCTCTTCCTCTTCCTCTAGCTCGATGAAAGTATTTCTATTAGCATACTGCCCTCCTTGTGAGCTTCCTCCTCTCTCAAGTTGAGTTTGAGGTTTCTTCCCCTCTTCTTTAGGTTTTTGAGTTCTGTCTTGGTCAATTGTTTTGCCTCTGGTTTGACTTCTACCTTGGCCTCTTTGACCTTGCTTCCGGCTCAGCTTCGCTTCAACTTTCAGAGCCATCTGATAAGCATCTTCCACATTTCAAATGGTCATCATGTTCATCTCATATTGAATTTCATATCGCAGACCATTCATGTACCTGACAACTTTTTCATCATCGCTTTTTCAATGACCTGCTCTAATGTTTATCCTGTAGAATTCTTCAGTGTATTCTTTCACTGACATCAGCTTCTGTCTCAAATTGTGCATCCTTCGAAACAGAGTGATTTGATAATCCCTGGGTATAAATTTGGCTTTCATCTTTGCAACCATTCTATCCCAGCTTTTGATTTTCTTCTTTCCCTTGCAACGTTTGTCAGCCTGCAGTTCATCCCACCATAGTGTTGCATGCCCTTTAAGTCTAGTAATGACATGTTTGACTTTCTTGTCTTCTTTGACATCCTCATAGTCGAAGTATTTGTCTAGAGCTCTAATCCAGTCTAGAAGTTCTTCAACATCCAAGTTGCCTTCGTACATTGGAATGTCCATTTTTGCTCTAGCACCTATCCTTGCAACAACCTTGAATAGGCATTCATCTGTAGCATCTTCGATTGCAACTTCTTCTCCTTCGTTTCCAGCTTCATTTTCACTTTCATCTTCACTGATATCCCCAGCGTTGTCTCCATTGCATCAAGCCTGGCACATAAGTCACACATTTCTCTTTCTCTTGTTGGATCAGGCATTGGCATTGGCCTGTCTCTTCTTCTTGGCGGCATGACTGTAAAATGTTCCTCTTTTCTCTGCTATATAAAGCAAAGAAATTGTTATGCATCTTTGATACCAAATTGATGGTATCAGACTACTCCTTTTCCTCTAGCTCACTATGCCTGAAATATATAGACAAAATGAAGCTTTGATACCACAACTGACGCAGACCCACTTGCCCTCGGGCTAAGATCCGCATAAGATCGTTCCAATTTCTCCACAAGTCGAAGCGACTCCCTCGGTTCCCTGCTGAAACCTTCAACGAATCCGATCCACAGGTCCTTCACAAAAACTCAACCTACACCACATGCACCAGATTTGAGTCTTCGCCTCCTCACGACCACAACCCGGGCCTTAGCGAAAACACTTTTCGCAACTCTCAAGTCACGAGTTCGTGAGTTGAAGATCCCCGACTCCTCTTTTCCAAACCTATGATACCCGAGGTGTTGATATGGGTATGGTTCCTCCTTTCTAGCGCCTTTACCAATGATTGCTGGCTAGGGCCTAATTCTATCACTCCTTGCGACTCACAACTTCGCAAGTTGGAGCATTGAGCCCTTGTGCTCCTCCTTCGTGAATCCCCGCGACGCGATAAGTCAACAATAGTTGACTCCTTCCCAGGTGACGTGTGTCCACCACCTGTCACCCGCTTCTATCTTCCTCTGGGTGCTTTTACTACGCCACCTGTCAACCACACGATCCCCACCAATCGCATGTGCCATGTGTTCGCATGATCCCTCGGCGCTCAACACTTCGCGACTTCTGTAGTCGAAAGGAAACTCTCTCAAACTATGAAAACCCGAGTGCATGATACCATGCAAAGATTCTGATCCTATGGTTCTCTCGTGCTTCAGATCCAATGGTCTGGATCTCCTTCTCTATTCCTCGCAACTCAAAACTTCGTGCAAACCAAGAAACTTGGTCTGGCCTCCAAACATACGAACCCCAAGTTCGCGATATGATCCAATGACATAGGCAAAGCACAATCAACGAATCACATTGATCCTGGATCCTAAGGTGATGGGTTTCACCAGCCTCTAATCACCTTGCAACTCTACCAAATCCAATGACTCTCATAACTTCGCACTTCCCTCACGAAGGCTTCTCACTTTCCACATGGATCCACTAGATCCTACAGTCCTTGTGACTTCGCAAACTCTCTACGGAGAATTATGACCGCCCGATTCATGCTTCAAAGGATTATGCCCAACGACTAAGTGTTCTCCCTCCTAAAATTAACTTCTATGTGACGGCTTCAATCCCCATCTCCCTTTGAAGTAGTTTTATTTCTATATTCCTTGAAGTCTTCAAGTCACTAACCCTCTTGAGATTTCACTTGTGAACTTAAGTCTCCAAGAGAGATCCTCCTCACACTCCTTGCGGAAATATTTCAAATAACCTCTGGTTATTTGAGTCCTCGACTCTGTGCACTCTTTGCAACAATAGTCCTTCCACCTTCAGCTTAGTTGATAAGTTCTAAGGCTTCAGCTAGCCTACGCACACCTTGCATGACTCTGTGCCTCACTTTCACTTCTATGGGAAATGAGAACAACAGTATATCTCCTGAGATATCTGAGATAAAACTCAAATTTTCGTCAACGCACACCTTGCGGACTTCCACTGCACTCCTTGCAGGAACTCTCAGGATGAGAAACAATTGAAACTCATTCTTCTCCTCTCTCAGACTTCATACATTCAACATGCAATCATACACATTTAACCCAAGATTGAAACAAATGCATAAACAGAGAGAATAAAACAACTGTAAACATACCATTCAACAAATGCAAACAATAAGCATCATAACACCATGAAATTTGAGTCATAGCTTCATATATTAATTCAAGTGCTCCTATACATGGGTTCTTCTCTACAACTCTCTGCTATAGCACTCAATGATGATAATGTTACAATGAATACAATGATACAAGGGTGAGGGTGTCTATATCCGTTTTCCCTCCTATGCTTCTAAAGTTGTCTAATCTCTTAATTCAAATATACCTACTTTCATTAAACAGACTTAATGTCTATTACATCCAAAATATGAGAGAAAATCACTCAAGATTTGTTTACAATATGCAAGTACGCTTCCTTTAACTACTACATTAATATCTGCTCATTATTTTTTCAAAAACATTTCAAAATGTGCAAAATGTGTGCTACACTTTTCCAGCTGTCTTCCGCCTTTATGCTTTCTTGGCTGGCTGCTTACGATGCTCTTGCATCAATTTTCCTGAGATTTTGTCTGAAAGGATTAACGCCTGTCTTTAATGGAATATTGTCTTTGATCACCGTGGTATCCTAAGTTCTCAACTTATCATAAGACCAAGAAAATATGTCTTTATACTACTCGAGTAAATCCGCATATCTGCCTTTCATCTCGGGAGGAAGATATTTTGATATTTTTACTGTTCTAGGCTCTTCTTTGGTGCCTATATCGCAATCTTTGACTTCCTCCTGTTGAGGCTGCAATGTAGATTTCAATGGTATATCATTATGGTCAAATAATATTTTTATGGGAATTAGACCTTTATGGATTTGGTTATTTTTTAGTAACAACAAGTGATGATTCATGATCTTGTCTTGGAACTCTTGAGGATATTCCCCCTCTTGCATAATCCAAGTATGGTCATTCTGGTTTTCTTGGTCAATGTGCGTTTCGACGAAGTCTTCCGCCATTTTGAGGAACTTTATGATCTGTTCATTATCTTAGAAGACCTTCCAGTGTTGTATATTGTTTCGTATGGAAGTTTTTTTCCTCATCTCTATGTGATACTTAAGTTTTAAATCTATAGGGGGTGAAAAAGTTGAGGCTTCTTTGGCTAATGAATCAACTTGCATATTTTCTGTATAGGGAATGTAATGGACATTGACTGATGAGAAAAAAAATTCCACTAAATCCCAGACGTAGTTTCTATAAGATCTCAATATCGGGTGCTTGGTCTGATACTACCGATTTACTTGTTTGACAATTAATTACGCATCTCCATAGACTTCCAAGTTTTTTATGTTTAATTTTCTGGTGGCTTCTAATCCCAAAACTAGGGCCTCGTACTCACACACATTCTTTGTGTAGTCTATGTCCCATTGTAGTATGTAAGAGAAAGGAATGATAAACCCATCTCCAGGTGCTACGAAAAGTACTCCTGCACCTTCTCCTTCACATGACAAAGCACCATCGAAATACATTTTCTAGGTTCTGGTACTATATACACTTTCCTTTACCCTTTCTGTTTAATTTTTTTTTGTGAAATCATCAGCACATTCATCTATATCATCATCAATTGATAAAATACAATTTCCAAAATCTTGGTCAACGATATAAACAGGATAATTGTTAGGACTATGTGGATCACTTGCCATGTATGCCAACCGTGTTTCACGGTATAATCGGGTGAACTGTCCTCTGAAAATGGGAATCATGGCGTATCTCATGTCTAGATGAAGGGATCCTCCAAGCTTAGAACCCCAAGACCTGGATAATAGCATATCATACTTCAAAGGTATGTCACGAATAACCACATCCATCATAATATTTTTTACTGGGATCTGTGCAAGATTTACTACCAAGTCTTTGATCATGCCTACACATTTAACCTTTCTCGAATCAAACTAATAGAGGTCTCCATATGGCCTAGTAATTTCAAGGCCCAGTCTATCCATAATGGCCTTGGGCATCACGTTATGCGAGGCTCCAGAATCCAACATGCAATTATGTAGCAGTTGATCATGCACATTTAGTGTAATGAAGAAAGGAGCAATGGTATCTCTGGACCCCTCATAATGCGGACCAAAAATTATATTGGGCTTATCATCTTCCAAATTTATAATGTCATCTTGACTTCCCATTTATGAAAAATTCATCATTTTGGTAATTTGTTTTAGGTAAATGGGATTCTTGGCTAGTTCAACTAGAGGTATCAGTATTTTAATTTTTTTAATATCATTTTCTAAACTGAAAGCCCCTATGTTTTTTTTGGTTTCTCTGATTGGCACTTTGGTCTCCTTCCTTTCTGGCCTATTCATTTTCATTGCTTTGTTTTCAGTTATTTTTACTTACGATGTCTGTGTTTCAACTGTCTTGGTTTTCCCCGCTCGGGTCTCAGCTGCCTTTGTTTTGGAATTTTGTGGATCTACTCCTTTTATTTGGGTGTTTTGTATCTCAACGTCCTTTGGAGTGGGCTCGTATATTTCACCTCTTGGCATGATTTTCTTTGGTTGATTAGTTGCGATGTTTTTATTTTTAGGCCTTAGATTGTACTTATGTTGGAGATCGACCATTATAGTATCGACTATTCCTTGATAGGCAAGATCATCCATATTATTTATGTTGCTATCCTTATTAGACCGTTGTTCAGTGTCTAGAGACCTCTCATAGTCTTCCTTAGTCAAATGGGGTTGTAGACAATCGTCGCCCAAATTGTTCATATCTCCTTCTAGATCCTCAAATTCTTTACGTCATTCCCTCCTATATTTTTTTTTTTTTTAAAGAGGTTTGAACTTTTTGGTCTTCATTTTTAATTTGTCTTTGTTGTATCTAAGGATTAGGGTTTCTTCTGAAATCTCTCCTAACGAATTGATTTGCTTTAGATTGACCTAGCTCCATCCTTGAAATTTTATTTGATAGCTCTTTTATTATCCTAGCCATATCATTCGTTTTATCATCTGAAGATATCACAGATCCTGAGGGTCCTTCCTGTTCCCTAACACGTTTAATCTCTTTGTTTCCTATTTCCACTTTTGCTTTTAATTTCCTAGAGGCCATCATATTTGACTCAATCTCTACGACATCGTCTTGCATTCGGGTAAGGTCAACTGCTCTCCTTTCTCTCAATAATAGTGCGAAATCGGGATCGAAATCTCTTGCAAAGGTTACCTTTCCTATGGGTGGAGAAGGTTTAACTTAGATTTGGATCTTGTTATAGAATTTATTAAATCTCTGGATAAATTCAATAACTGTTTCAGAATTTTTCTTCCTTAATGACCCAAACTTAGTTAAATAGTATAAGTGGTCCTTTCTTTCCCCCCATGGTCTGAGAAAAGAGTTTTCTAACACATCATAAGATAATATCGAACCTCTGGGAAAACATTGAAACCAAGTTCTCACCTTCTCTTCGAAATTTTGTACAAATAATCGTGAATACACATCTTCATGTTCGAGACCAAGGATATTTGCGAATTAGTTGAATAAGTTGATATCTTCAACTATAGTTAGGTCTCCTTCCCCAGTAAACTTAGGCAGGTTTTTCTTATAGTTCTTGGGTAAATCATGAAGGGGTATTGGGAGAACCAAAGGGGCATATCTAGCAGCTACTTTGGAGAAAATCCGGGGAGGTGGGGGTTTACCTTGGCCACCCCCTCCTCCTCGTGTAGCAATCATAGATATCCTAGGGGAGTTAACTGGTAGATTATAAAGAGGGTTTTGGAAGACATATAATGATCCCTTAGCTTCTTCAGGAGAGAAAAAAACTGAAAGAGGGGGGAACGCAATACGGGGACTCGGTTCCTCCGACTTGCAATAAATGTAAACGGGAGAACCCACAGGCGTGGAATCTGAGTATATGGTATTCTCTTCAAGTTTTTGTGAGGTCGGGAAACCTAACTAAAGGGTTGGTGGGATATCAATCGATGCGAGTTTTACTGAGGGCTTCTCACCTTCTCTTACGTAAGAGGTAGTCGGATGAGATTCAGATTTGATTTCTGGGAACACTAAATTCGGGTTTGTGGTCTCGGATTCAACTGCCTTAGCCAATGTTTCTCCAGAAAGGGTTTGGGTGGGAAATTCTTACGAAGTTAACATTTCAAGTGGAATATTAGCTTTAGGCTGTGTGTATTTAGGCTGGTAGGACGTAGTAGTTTTCTTAATGAAACCTCTTGTTTTTAGTATTTTTTCGGGATCAGAAACAGGCTTGGTCTGCTTAGCATCTGGGTTTTGTCTCGTGTTCCTTCGACTAGATGCCAACTTACTTAAATGTGGAGTATCCAAGTGAATAATAACTGAGCCTTTAAAATGTGTTCACTCTTTGTTCACTATCAAACAGGGAAACTTATAAATGTCGTTTTCCCAGGGAAAATAATTTAATCTCTCCATTCCCCAGCAACGACGCCAAAAATATGTTGTTCCAAAGTTTATACTCAAGGCTTGGGAGTATAAATTCTAGGCATCCGAAAAGAGGGTATATGATAAAAGAAGAGGAAAACAACTCTTTAAAAGGAAAAGGAACTATGGTTGATTCCTGATTTGTCTTTGTCTAGCTTCCAATTGTTCCTAGACACTGATGTTCTACTCAATGGTTGCCCATGAACATTCAAGTTCAACCCGGGTGGTGGAAGTTTTTAAGATAGTGTTGAAACGAATTAAGGTGATACTGGTCTGATCTGTAAGACCGATTTCAATATTGGGTTGTCTTGTAACTGGTACAATCATGTAGGAGGAAAGTGTTCAGGATTGGTTGTTTTTTAAGTTGTTGCTTACTTTTTATATTATATAAGAAAAATTCCCGAATTTTGAATTTATAGTGTAGCAACATCAAAGGTCATTTCCCATATCTGAGTTAAACTGAAAACCATGCATGGAATGGAAGAAAACATAAAGATGTGGATCAATGTGAGGCTTCAAATGAGGAAGAATCTCACATTATGACAGAAGAAGAAAATAGACAAGGAACTAACTTTAATGAAGCATCAGATATAAAAATCTAAGTCATTCACAGGTCTTGTAAGTGTTGATAGCCTAATACAGAGGAAAAATTGTAAACGATTAGATCACTAAAAAATTCAATCACCACAGTAGAAGTTGTACTAAATTGTAGTTACACATTCATCAAAGATACATAAGAAATGAAGTTAAATATGAAATAACAGAGGAGCACATAACTCAAACTTGACGGGGTCTGGAATCTACGACTTGCATTTGTATTAATTTTGGAAAAAATGAAAAACCTCTTTGCTACAATTGGCAAAAAAAAATCCCTTGGTATCACTTTCAAGATTGTATTTATACAAGAAAGTTATCAACCCTGGACGGTTGGTAGTCTCCTAATCTCCTCCGTGCTAACGTTTACAAAATATAAAATTTGAACCGTTTTGCTGGGTCACTTTTTCTTTTCTCACATTTGGACAAAAATGAGCATACATGTGTTATTTCATCATTTCTTTGAAGTGATTCCTTTGCTCGACCCAACACACTCGACACACCTGCCAAGAAACTGTGCCAGAATTCTGGAAGGTTCTATGGTATCCTTTGCTTCAAACACATACAAATTTCTCTGAATTTGGGGTAGCCTGTCTTCAATCTTTAACTTTTCAAACTTTGTCGACTACAACTGTATATTTGGCCTTATTAGTCACTTGTCCATTTGGGCGATGTTAAGATTCTTCAATTGTGAGATCTCAAGTTGGGCTTCATTCCAGCTCTCCTTGATATGCATTTGATGCCTCACAACATTGATCTGTCCTAATATCCTGGGACAATCACCTTCCCCAATTCCCATTGTTTTTGTATATAGATGATCAAACACCTATTCACACTCTTTCTTAACTTCTCTTTCCATTTTCTTTCTTTTGGCAATTTTGGTCTCCCATGTTTTTAATATGATATCTCCCCTGACATGTTCTTGTACAGTCAGCTTTAGGATTTCTGGTACTTCCTCTCTAGCCTAAAACGCTATTTCCTTTTCGAAAGTAGCACGAGCTACTGTAGCCTCTTTCTCCTTGAAAGAAATGTTATCCAGTGAGTGGCTTATTTCTAGGAAATAGTTTTGAGCGGTTGCTATCTTAGAAAGCATGTTTTGTTGTTCTGCTTGAAGTTTCTCATGCACCTCTAGTGCTTGTGCTTGAAATGATTTTATATTCACAACTTGTCCTTGAATAGAAATCAACTCATCCTGTAGCTTTCTCACTAATTCCTCCTGTCGAATAACCTGTACTTGACTCATTTGCATCTTCTTGTTTGCTTCATCTAAACTAGATTTCAACAATTGCATTTCTTGTTTGTCAGCAATCCTGGCATTTTCAACTCTTTGGTTTACCTCCTCTCGACTATTATTTTTGGTGTGCCTTATTTGGTCCTACAATTGATCTATCATTTGATTTTTCTGCTTCAGCCTTGTTTTCAGAGAGTCAATTGAAAATAAATTGGCATTTGCCAAAGCTCCCATAGATTCTTCTACTTCTATGGAGAAGTCTTCCTCTTCTATGTTTTTCCCATCTATGAGCACTCTGTGTTTCTTCATCATTTTTCCTTCTCTTAGATGCATTTCCTTCTTTAGTACTACCTTCCTCTTCTTATTGAAAAAGTAGTTAGAGGGGGGTATCTCTTTTCTAGAGATAGGAGTAAGGTCACTTGCATACATGACTTGCAGATGGGGGATCCCAAAGGTTGATTGTATAAGAGTTGATGATGCAATAGGGATGCCCAATTATGAAGATTGATTTTCTCCTGCTATTTTGGGCATATCAATAGGAATAGTTGACGATGAAGGTGGAATCGTTTGACTCGACTTTGAAGGAGTCTCGGATTAAGAGCTTGTTTCAGACCGTGGATTATTTGATTCTGAAGATTCTTCCTTTTGTGAAGACGCTTCAATCTTCTTTGGATTTTCTTCTACAGTCTCTTTATCATGAGCCTCTGATCCAAAACCCGGGGGAGTATTTCCTTGAGTCGTAGGAGGGGTTGTTGATTCTTCTTGTAATATATTTGGCAAACCGCTTCGCTGATGCTTCTAGAAAGTCAGAAAGTTGGTCTGTAGTTTGGGTGATAATTCCAGAACTCTGTCGAATACTTCTTCATAGGTTCTGGCTCCATTGAACATGTCATTGCAGGGAGCAACCTCATGTTCGTACATTTTCATGTTGCAGTGAGTAAGGCGATTTCCTACAATTTGATACGGCTCATGTTTTCTGAGTTCAAGGTATACTAATTTGATGTCATCTAGTGCTACATGTTCTACCTTGGCATGACCCAAGTTAAGTAATGAATACTTCCCAATCTGTACAGGAAAAACCAACCAGAGCTTCTTCTGAACCGCTTTCAATTCTGTGCCAATGCCACTAGTTATTATTTCGTAGGACACCTCCCTGCACATCAGTCTATTGGGAAGGAACTTCAGATGTGTGTGAGGAGGAATAGAGCACTTCGAAACCCTGACATAGGAAAAACCCTCTTCAATAAACCAATCTGTGATCGCCCTGCGATTTCCCTCGATTTTCTCTGAAATATGAGGGGGTGCATAGCCATACAAAATTTGGTGCAGAGGTATCACGAAGTAGTGGAAAATTTCGTAAAAGACATTGTTAGCATTTTATTCCAATAGCTTATAATGATAAACATGAATGGGCTCCTCACAGGCTCGGTTCCAGCTCCATCTCATCAAAGGGAATGGATTCATGTAACAAATCGAGTCCATAATGTAGGCATACATGTAAAAATATGTAGGTCGACCTTTCGACTTAGCTGTTTGGTACTTTGCAACCTCACTAGCTAGATTGTCAGATAGAATTTTACCCCAATTGAAACTATAACCCTCGGCTACTTCGTGTATAAGTGGCACCCATTCTTCCAGAAGATGGGTAGGGCTCTTCCTCCCGAAGAGTCTACATAGCATCAGGGCTATATAAACCATGTATTCATTTAACAAAGTTGTGGCATAGCTTCCATGGGTGTCGGCTCTAAATTGTGTTGCAATTCCCCACTAGTCTTTGATTATATTTGGATATGTTTGATCGAAATTTGTGCACTCCTTTCTTTGAAATTCCACTATAAAATCGACATTATAAATGTATTTAGAAGTAGGGGGTAGTTTGTGCATTACTTGGATGTGCTTGGGTCTGAACGAGCCGACAATGACCCATTGGTTGTTTTGAATGCTCCTTGTCAGAACATGAATTTTCTCTAAAGCCCAACATACCATGTCATTATACGACATGAGTCTCAGCCATGTGGCTATTTTGTGTAGCTCAGAATCTTCTATGTCTCTGAGTTTATTTTCAGTCCTTTCATTTATGAAATCGTCAGGGCAATTCCTAATCTCATAGTCCAAGCTCTCAAAAATCTGTCTCCAAGATTTGATTGTGTCCACAACATGTGGCATAGTGTTTGATACCACATCTCCATCTGGATTTGAGCTTCCACCTGATTCTTCACACTTATGAGGTGCTTCTCTGGGTTCCATGGTGTATGTGCTAAATGAAAACCTGTTGTAGAGAATAAATGTGTGAGTCCTTTTGAATATAACTCACTCCTAGTCTGAAAGTAAGAATGAAATTCAAAATAAAAGACCTTATTTACCTTTAATTTGTCTTAAATTTATCGTACCGATGCAGGCGATAAGAATTAAATTCTTTAATTAAGATGGTATGCCTGGAGATATGCACTCTATGTTCAAAATATCTTCATTAATCCGTTATAGAGACTGCCACATATCGACAATTCAAAACTCAGATTTCGAAAGGAATGTCATTGAAAGCTCTTGAATAGCGAAACATGAAAAGATATTTAATTATCATTAATCCCGCTTTAAAGTTAAGTTAATCTGTGTTTAAGCGCTTAATTATTTCAGGATTTTGTGTTTCAGAGTTTCGAACATCATGTCCCCAAGAGGTATAACACAAGAAATCTCGAAGCACGAAATCACGATGGGATTTATTATCATTAAACCTTCTTTCTTCTTAATAAAAATAGCATTAGTTTTTAAGAACTTCGGGACTTCGGGAATTGGGGTTTAAGGAGACTCAAGGTCAACTCTCTGATTTCCCAAATTACAGATGATTATTGATTCGTTAAAAAGTTTAAAACTTAGTTAATCATGATTAAAAGGTATTTCGTTATTAGTGTGTCAGGACTTTAAAAGCTACTCGAGTTGAGATTACCGAAAAATAACATGTGGAAGGCTTGGAAGGCCATTAACATTTTTAATCGTTACTTTTAAGATCGGTTAAATTCTTTTTAAGCCATCACTTTTTGGGACTTCAGCACTGGGACTTAGGATTTGTTGTTAAAAAACATACTTCGTGAGCAATGAAACTCTGAAAATCGAAAGTTCTGAAATACCTTTTGACTTCTTTTTGAATTAAGGGCGACTCCATAATCAGGAAAAAAGGAGGTTTGGATTTAGAGAAGAAAAAATAAACTTTGTTTCAATAGAGGGGAATGTTGAGCTCAAAAGCATTGTCACCCACAACCTTGGTGATGGTGTCAGGTCCATAGCAGATTTCATGAAGCTTCTGATGGGGCCTTGTAATGTGTTCTTTTTGCAAGTGAAACCAAAATTTTTCTCCCACCTGAAACTTGTGTGCAACCCAGTGTTGAGCATAGTGCTTCTTGTACTTGGCACTGGACTTCTGTAAAATCTCATGAACCTATTGACGGATATGCTGGAACCACTCAATGAACCAGATGGATTTGTTAGCTTCAATTGGAGTGTGGGGAAAGTCTTCCTGGGTGGCCACAATGGGTAGTGTAATATCCATGGTACCCAATGGTTGAAATCCCAACCCCACCTGAAAGGGGATGTGGCTAGTTGAGCTATGTATGCATCTGTTGTAGTTGTGATGAACATAGGGAAGACTCTCATCCCACATGTGGGGGTGCTTTGAATTGTACATGCGCAGGATATGCATGATCATCTGGTTGACGACCTCAGTTTGGCCATCCATATGGGGGTGGGAGGGAGTGGATTTGGTGAGCTTGTTGTCCAACAGTGACCAGAGGCTTGACCAGAATGTGCTAAGGAACCAACTATCCCGATATGAGATAATGGTTTGTGACATCCCAAAATGTACCCACACTCGTTCAGAGAAGAGCTTGAAATTGGCCTCCACTATGATTTTCTTCGCGCAAGAGACCATAATATCCATCTTGGAAAATAGATCAACAACCAAAAAACAAAGTAATTTCCCCACTTGGTGGATGGAAGGACCATCATGTATTCTATTGAGATGGATTTCTAGGGCCTGTCAGGAGTAGGAATAGGGGTGTACAAGCATTTTTTCTTAGTGGTTGGTTTGGAAATAGCGCAGGAAGTGCAGGACTTGATATACTTGTTGAAATTCTGTCAAAGTTTCGATCAGTAGAAATGTTGTTGTGACACTACCATTGTATTTTTTACACCGAAGTGTCATGCCACTCGACTATAGTGGGCTTCCAAAATCATCTTTACTTTCTCTCTTGATGCGACACAAATATGGGCCAGATGGCACAAAATTCTGTCCTGAAGATGGAAATTAGTGACAACACTATTTGTGAAAAACATCTGGTAGGTGGTGGCGAAATCAAGATATTTATCACAGAGTTGGGCCATTCAAAGGTCTCACATATGAAAGATTATAGCACCATGGTGAGTGCCATGAATGGAGGTTGGCTGAGGAAATCAATGACGTGGTTGGTACTTTCAGTCGTATACCTTATTTTGAGGTGGAATTGCTCCAAGTATGTGGACCACTTCTGATGGCAACCATTCTGCAATTTTCCTTGTGTTTGCATGAACTATAAAAACTTATGATTGACGTGCATGAATGTATCCTTCTTGTGAATGTGATGCAGGAGCATCACCAGCAAAGAAAGAACAAGTGGAGGACAATTGGATATACACAAGCACACATTTTGAAGGATTTTGAATTTCAAAGGATGGCACATTAATGTAATATATGAAAAGATATATTTTCTTTTAATGTATTGGCATTGTAATACATATCTTGAGCGTTTTTCTCATCTGTCAGTTGTAGGCATTTATTGTAATAAATGTAAAGTCAGTAGCAATATTTAACTCGATAATATAGCTTAGAGTTGTAGGGGGGAAAAACATAAGAAGACTCCCTCGTATGTATTGTATTATTATTTTAATTGTATGGGTAGAAGATGTAGAGCGAGAGAGCATATGAGAGAATATAAGAACGTAGATTGTAGAGTTGTATGAGAAGATAGTTGTTTCTATAGAAACCATGTACAAAAGCACTTGGATTAATATCAAAATTCTTTTATCCAATTTCATGGTGTATTATTAATACTGTGTGTATCTATTGAATGGTATGTTTACATCTTGCTTATATTCTATGTTATGGATTTTTTTTAATGTTGTGGGTATACATGTTATTTCATGTTGAATGTATGAAGTCCATGAGGAGAGTATGATCTTAAATTGTTTCTCTTCCTAAGAAATTCCTGCAAGGAGTGCAGTGAAGGTCCACAGGGAGTGCGTCGACAAGATTCTAAGTTTTATCTTAGAAATCTTAGGAGAGGTAATGTTAGCTTATACTAGTAGAAGTGTAGGTAGAGCACAAAGCCGTGTAAGGTGTGCATGGGCTGAGGATATTCTTAGACGTTTCCAACCCAAGTGAGTGGTTGAAGAAATTCTATTGCAAGGAGTGCACAGAGTTGGAGTTGTCAAATAACCAAAGGTTATTTTGAAGCTGCAAAGAGTGCCCGCATGATTCCTTAGAATCCTTGAGTTTGTAAGAAATAAAAAGCTCAAGAAGGATATAGACTTGAAGAAAATTCAAAGGGAAGATGAGGTTCGAAGTCACCTAGAAAAAATAAATCTCAAAAGGGTGGACTCCAAGTTATTTGGTGAGGAACTACTGAGAGCCTGAGCGGACGATGGAAATTTGCGAAGGGAGAAGTGTCGATATCCGTGGACAATTAGATCCAACAAAGTTGTAGGGAGGTTAAGGTGAGAGTATTTCAACACTCTCAAGCTCAGGAGAGATAGCAGTTGTCATATATGAAGGGGCGAGAGCCGTTGATTGGCACTCATTAATATCAGGAAGTCATGAGTCGGGAGCATGGAGGAAGTTGTAACTCGGAAGTTGTGAGTCGAGAAATCCCAACACGCTCAAAAGTTGGCCCCCATGTTGCTATCGAAGGTCACATTAGTGAAGAATTAAAGGGAGGAGGTAGGGATCGCTAGCCTATTTTTGGGTTTTGGGAATCAGAGGAGTTGGGGTGACTCACAACAAAAGTCCTAAAATCATGAAACATGACGCACCTTTTTGGGGTTAAGTTCATGGTTATGCTGGTGGCCATGTGGAGTGGAAGCTCACGTCTAGTGCATGTTTGCACGGGCAGAGCATAGAGAAGGACCTGTGGTTTTTAAGTTTCAAAGGTTCTAGCAGGGACCAAGAAGCCATTTCGACTCAGGAATTAGAAGATCCAAAGACCCAGAGGTCAGCAGACCCTGCTAAGGTAGGTGCTCTACGTCAGGTGGTATCATAACTTGCAACTATTGTTTTCTGTAAGAAAGAGAAGACAAAGGAAAATCGTGATTTGAATTCTACATGGACATATTAAAACAATGCCGCCAAGGAGACATCCATAAACAACTTTACCCAATCCAGTCGTGGAAAGGGAAATGAGAGAACTGTGTGCTCGATTAGATGGTATGGAGACAACATAGAGGCAGACACCTGATACTGGAGATGTCAATGAGGTTGAAAGAAAGAATGAAGAAGGAGTAGAAGAAGCTACAACTAAAGATGCTACAGAGGAATGTTTATTTAAATTTGTTGCAAGGATAGGTGCCAGAGGAAAGCTAGACATCCCGATGTATGAAGGAAACTTAGATGTTGAGGAGTGGCTAGATTGGTTTAGAGCTCTGGATAAATACTTCGGCTATGAGGATGTCGAGGAAGATAAGAAGGTTAAGCACATAGTCACTAGACTGAAAGGACATGCATCACTGTGGTGGGATGAAATGCAGGCTGACAAGAATTGCAAAGGCAAACAAAGAATTAAAAGAAGGGATATAATGGTAGTGAAGATGAAAGTGAAATTCATACCCATATATTATCAAATAAATCTGTTTCGAAGAATGCAAAATTTGGGACAGAAAGGGATGAAAGTGAAGGAATACACTAAGGAGTTTTACAGACTTAACATCAGAGGTGGTCATCGTGAGAGTGATGATGAAAAGGTTGCTAGATATATGAATGGCATGAGATATGAGATTCAGGACGAGATGAGCATGGTGACAATCAGAAATGTGGAAGATGATTATTAGGTTGCTCTGAAGGCAGAAGATAAATTGGCCCGAAAGAAAGGTAAAAGGGGCAGAGGTAGAATTCAGAGTAGAGGCAAAGTGATTTCCAAGGACAGAGTATAGAAGCCCAAGGATGAATAAAAGAAACCTAATAACCACCAAGGTAAAGGGGAGGAAGTTCACAGGGAAGAAAATATGCCGACAGGAATACGTTTCCTCGAGCAAGACGAAGAGGAAGAGGAAGAGGAGGTGAAGTAAAGTGTTTTGTCTGTGGGAAGATAGGACAAAAATCTTGGGAATGTCCCAATAGAAAAAGGGATGCAGGAGTAGAAGCTCACATTTCATAAGCTCAGAGGTGAAATTTTGAGGGAGAAGATGTAGAAAGTGGAAGATCCTTGATGATGAGGACAATTCCCTTAAATCCAGAGAAAGAGATGGAGAATCCAATCCAGAGGAATAGTTTGTTTAAAACTGCTTGAAAAACCAAGGATAGGGTATGTAAGGTGATAATTGACAGTGGAAGCACATATAATATAGTATCCACAAAGATGGTGGAGAATTTGGAATTGGAGATAGTTGCACATCTGAGTCCATATAAAGTCTCGCGGTTGCAAAAAGGACATCAGGTAACAATCACTAAATAGTGTCTAGTTGAATTTAAGATAGGGGGTTATAGAGATGAGATTTTATGTGACGTAATTCCCATGGATATCTGTCATCTTTTGATGGGAAGGCCTCGACAGTATGACAAAAATGTTATTCATGATGGAAGAAAGAACACCTATACCTTGGAGAATAATGGTAGGACACATATGTTTTTGCCAATTGAAGACAAGAAGGTGAAAGAAGAAACAAGCAATACTATACTTATCATGAGTGGGAAGGAACTTTTGTATGAAGTCAATAAAGATCAAGAAATGTAGTTTGTTGTGGTTAGAAAACCTAGAGTCATCTTGACCAGTACCTCAATAGATGATCTACTTGAGGAAATTCAGTAACTGCTTGAGAATTGTGCTGATATAGTGGTTGACGACTTACCTTGTTTGTTTCCTCCCATCAGAAGTATAAGCCAACACATTGACCTTATACCAGGAGAAAGTTTAGCAAAAAAACCGTGTACAGATTGACGCCGCAGGAGAATGAATAGGTTAAAAAGCAAGTACAGGATTTGATGGACAAAGGCTTGATTAGAGAAAGCTTGAGTCCATGCGTTGTACCAACAATGTTAAGTCTGAAGAAGGATGGTGGATGGATAATTTGTACAGACTTGAGGGATATAAACAAAATCACCATCAGGTATAGATTTCCTTTACCCAGGATGGATGACTTGATGGATTCCTTGAGTGGGGTAAAAATTTTTTCAAAAATTTATTTGAAAAGAGGATATCATGATATTAGAATGAGGGAAGGTGATTAGTGGAAGACAACATTCAAGATGAATGAAGGGATTTATGAATGTCTTTTCATGTCGTTTGGTTTGACAAATGCGCCAAGTACTTTCATGAGATTAATGAATGAAGTCTTGAAAGATTTCATTGGAAAAATTGTAATTGCGTATCTTGATGATCTATTGATCTTCAGTAAGACTGAGGAGGAACATTTGAGACATTTAACTCTAGTAATGAGGAGGTTGCAGCAAGAGAAGTTGTCGATAAATTTGAAAAAAATGTCTTTCATGAAGACAAAGCTTATCTATTTAGGTTTTGTGATCTCTTCGAATGAGTTAAAAATGGATCCGAAGAAGGTAAAAACAATCAAAGAGTGGTCGTCGCAAAGGAATATCTTTGAAGTCAGAAGCTTCCATGAACTAGCCAGTTTTTATAGGAAGTTCATCATAGATTTTAGTGGAATTTGTGCATCAATGATGGACACATTCAAGAAAAGACACAAATATTTTCATTGGACAGAGGAAGTAGAGAAAATTTTCAAGTTGTTGAAAGATAAAATAACTAAAGAACCAGTTCTTGTTCTGCCAGATTTCAGTAAAACATTTCAAGTGAGATGTGACGCAAGTGGATTCATGATTGGAGAAGTCTTAAGTCAAGACAATAGACCAGTTGCATACTTTAGTGAGAATCTGAATGAGTCCAAGAAGAATTACTCCACTTATGATAAAGAGTTTTATGCAGTCATACAAGCAATGAAGAAATGGAGTCACTACATGGTTCCAAAAGAGTTCATTTTTTATAGAGACAACCAGGACTTACAATTTATAACTAGAAAAGAGAAGTTGAATCAGAAACACGCAAAATGGGTTGAGTTCATGTAGAAATTTACTTTTGTTATAAATCACATTTCTGGAAATGCTAACAAGGTTGTTGATGCATTGAGTAGGAAATGTTTGATTCTGCAGGAGTTTCGTGTGAATACCTTAGGTTTTGATACCCTTAAGGAAATGTACAGAGATGATTCATATTTCTAGGATGCTTATGAAGCATGTCAGAATCCTGTTCTGAGAGACAGAAGCCAATGGATTGAATACTTGATTCAAGATGGACTGTTTTTTAAAGAAAATCTATTGTGTATCTCGAAGAGTTCTATGAGATAAAACATTTTGAAGGAAAAACATAGTGAGGATTGGTTGGACATTTTAGCCATGATAAACATTTGTGCAACTAAACAACTTGTATTATTAGCTAGGGATGAGGATGGATGTCAAGAAATTTTTCAACATATGTAGAATTTGCTAGCACGCAAAGGGGAAAAGATAAAATACTGGATTGTATCAACCATAAACAATACCAGAGAGGTTGTGGGATGTGGTAAGCATGGATTTTGTGTTAGGATTGCCAAGAACACAGAGGGGTTGTGATTATATATTCATGGTAGTCGATAGATTATAAAAAAGGTAATATTTCATTCCATGTCAGAAAACCAGTGATGCAACACACATTGCAAATCTGTTTTTCAAAGAAGTTGTTCGACTTCATGGTTTAACCAAGAGTATTGTTTCAGACAGAGATACCAATTTTGTTGGTCATTTCTAGAGGAAACTATGGAAGAAGATGGGAACAAATTTATATTTTAGCTCAACATATCACTCTCATACAAATGGACAGACTGAGGTAGTAAATCGAAGTTTGGGGGACTTATTAAGGAGTTTAGTAGTTGAACATCACGGTCAGTGGGATCAAATTTCCCCGCAAGCAAAATTTTCATATAATGACTCACCTAATAGGAGTAAATGATAGATCACATTGCAAATAATGTATGGAATGCAGTCGAGAGGAGTATCTGAGTTGAGAGACTTAGATCAGAATGAGTTCAGAAGTGTTTGGGCAGAAGATTTTGCAGCACAAATGTAGGAGCTCCACAACAAGATTAAAGAGTGGTTGCAGAGTTCCAACCAAAAATACAAGTGCAGAGGAGATCAACACAGGAGAGAGATTCAATTCGAAGTGGGAGATTTTGTTTTAGCGCACCTCAAAAAAGCAAGGTTCCCAAGGGGAACATATAATAAGATGAAGATGAAAAAGATAGGGCTGTTTAATATTTTGAGGAAATTTGAGGCAAATTCTTATGAGATAGAATTTCCAGATGACGTGGGCATATCACCCATATTCAACATAGAAAATATGTATCCTTACATATCAAATGAAACAGATGGGGCAGAGAATCATAAGGGAATTCAGTGGGTCAAACAAATGACTATAACTGAAAAGTCGCTAATGGAAAGATCATTGATCAGAGAGTCAGCAAGAAGACCCAGAGGAAGACATATTTTGAGTATTTGGTAAAATGGAAAGGACTCCTGATTGAGGATGCTGGTTGGGAAAGTGAAGCAAATATCTAGAAACATGGACAGACAGTGCAGGAGCTCATGGACATGATTCCATGAATTTTTCAGCCAGAGGAGTATGATGCAGGAGCATCGCCAATAAAGAAAGCGCAAGTGGAGGACAACTAGATATACACCAGTGCACATTTTGAATTTCAAAGTATGGAACATTAATGTAATATCTGGAAAGATATATTTTCTTTTAGTGTCTTGGGATTGTAATTCAGATCTTAAGCATTTCTCTCATCTGTCAATTGTAGGCATTTATTGTAGTAAATGTAAAGTAGGTAGTAATCTTTAATTCGATAAGATAACTTAGAGTTGTAGGGGTGAGGGGGGACTTAAGAAGACTCCCTCGCATGTATTGTATTATTATTCTCATTGTATGGGTAGAAGCTGTAGAGCGAGAGAGAATAAGAGAGAAGAGAAGAACAAATATTGTAGAGTTGTATGAGCAGATAGTTGTTGCTATAGAAACCATGTACAGAAGAAGTTGGATTAATATAAGAATGATTTGATCCAATTTCATGGTGTATTATGAATACTATGTGTATATATTGAATTGTATGTTTACATCTTGCTTATATTCTCTGTTATGCATTTGTTTCAATGCTGTGGGTATACATGTTGAATGTATACCCAACATTCAACATGAAATATGTGATTTCATGTTGAATGTATGAAGTCCATGAGGAGAGTATGAGTTTAATTTTTTTCTCTTCCTGATAAATTCCTGCAAGGAGTGTAGTGAAGGTCTGCAAGGAGTGCGTTGACAAGATTCTGAGTTTTATCTCAGAAATCTCAAGAGAGGTAACATTAGCTTATACCAGTTGAAGTGCAGTTAGAGAACAAAGTTGTGCAAGGTATGCATAGGTTGAGGAGAGCCTTAGACTTTTCCAACCCAAGTGAGTGGATGAAGAACTTCTGTCGCAATGAGTGCACATAGTTGGAGTTGTCGAATAACCAGAGGTTATTGTGAAGCCGCAAGGAGTGCACGCAGGATTCCTTATAATGCTTGAGTTCTCAAGGAACACTAAGCTTAGGAAGGATAAAGACTCAAAGAAAATTCAAGTGGAAGACAAGGGTTGAAGTCATCTCACAGAAATCAAGCTCGAGAGGGTGGAAGCCAAGTTATTTGGTGAGGAACTATTGAGAGCTTGAGCGGGCGGTGGAAATTATCGGAAGGAGAAGCACCGATATCCGTGGATAGTTAGATCCAGTGGAGTTGTAGGGAGGTTAAGGAGAGATTATTTCAACACTCGCAAGCTCATGAGAGATAACATCCATTATATATGAAGGAGCGAGAGTCGTTTATTGGCGCTCGTGAATATATGGAAGTCGGGAGTCGAGAGAATGGGGGAAGTTTTAACTCGAAAGTTGTGAAACATGAAATCCTGATGCACTCGAAAGTTGGGCCCCAGGTCACCGCCAAAGGTCACATCAGTGAATAATTAAAGGGAGGATCTAGGGACCGCTGTCCTATTTTGCGGTTTTGGGAATCAAAAGAGTCAGGGTGAATCTCAATGAAAGTCCCGAAATGGTGAAACACAACGCACCTTTTTGGGGTTAAGTTCGTGGTTACGTCGGTGGTCATGTGGATTTGAAGCACACATCTAGTGCATGTTCACGTGGGTGGAGTATAGATAAGGACATGTGGTTTTTAAGTGTCGAAGGTTCCAGCAGGGACCAAGAAGCCATTTCGGCTAGGGAATTGGAAGATCTAAAGACCTGCCCGCATAGATGATTTTAAGGGCTAAATTTCTCAAATGGGCTAATTTTCCATGGTTTTGCCCCAACAAAGTTTCACCAATTTAAATTTTTTCTAAAAATGATTCGCTCAAATTCCATAGAATAAAATTATTTTACCTTAAAAATCGCCAAAATTTTGTAGAAACTATATAAAAACCTTAGAAATTTAAACATTTTTACAAAACTATCGCCAAACATTCTACATTTTCCATATTAATTACTAGTAATATTAGCCCATGTTTCTACATTTTAATATAAATTTCCAACCTTAAAATCATCCCTTAGAACGAGAGGTCAGTAGACCCTGCTGAGGTAGGGGCTCTGCGTTGGAATGTAATGCCTCCACTAGAGACAGTATTACACAATGAAGTACATTTCTTTTTCATAAGTAAAGTACTTACTGATGACATCTGATAGTGTCTCACTATGATAGGCCATGGGGTGGCCATGCTGAGTGAGAAATGCACCCACAACATAGTTTAAAGCATCTGTATTGATATCAAAGTGATGTTGTAGGTCAGGTAATGAAATCATTTGGGGTGAGAACAAGCGCTAATTCAAATCATTAAATGCTTTCTATTAGGACATGCCCCACACAAAAATTTTCTTACCACCACCCCTAATTACTTGGCTGAGGGCCCATGCAATATGGGAGAATCCCAACATGAACCTGTGATAGAAATTGGCAAGGCCTAAGAATATTTGAAGCTGAATGAGTGTGGTTGGGGCTAGCTAGTCATGAATGACCTAGATCTTGGATGGATCCACATGCACACCATGATCATCAACAATGTAACCTAGGTACTGGACCTTGTCCATGCCGAAGGAGAATTTTTCCAAGTTGGCATATAGCTTGTGCTGCCACAAAGTGTGCAAAAAATGTTGAGTATGATACAATTGTTCCGCCCAAGTCTTGTTGTAGATGAGGATGTCATCCAAATACACCACTAAAAAATAATTGATTAAAGGACACAAGATATCATCCATTATCCTCATGAAAGTTGCTGGGGAATTTGTCAAAACAAAGGGCATGACCAACCATTCAAAAAGATCTTCTTTTGACTTGAAGGTAGTATTCCATACATCTTTCTACTCTATTGGGACTTAATGGTAGATAGAATTTAGATCAATCTTATTGAAGTATTTTCCTCCCTTGAGTTGATCAAGAAGATCGTCAATTCAAGGAATTAGGTACCAGTTCCTAACTATGATTTTATTTAGGGCCCAATAATTAATGTAGACTCTCTAGGTCCTGTCTTTCTTTTTCACAAGCAGGATTGGGCTTCCACAAGGCGATGAGTTGGGTCAGATGTGCCCCTTTTGGAGAAGTTCTTGGATCTGACGCTAGATATCCTCATTTTATAAGAAAGAGTAGAAATAGACTGCCTATTGGGTAGAAATGCACCAGGGTTCAGATCAATGGAATGCTTGACTTGAAAGTGCATAGGTACACCAGTAGGTGAGGATAAGATGTCTTTGTATTCTTCCATGACCTTATCCACTTTCTTCTGTTGCATGGAGTGGTCATCCATAGAGGCCATGGATGTGGCTACAATTTTTTTGTCACTCTGAGAGAAAATCATGAAGAAGAAAAACTTCCTGGTATGAGAGATGACCTTCCTGCATTTCTTGGTAGAGATCAAGGAAATGACATTAGGTGAGACTACCTCAGGCATCCTATACAATTTCCTGTCCAAAGTAATAATAACACTGCGAGGCCTAGACTTATATACAACATGACATTTCCATAAATAAGGTTGACTCAAAATAACATCACAACTTCAAGGGGAGAAACATCACACACTACCTTATCTTTGAAGTGCTTGATGTCATAGCATAGGAGACACTATTGGCTGATGTGAAGATCGCTTCCTTGGTGGAGCCATCCTCCAACGTGGGGATATGGGTGCGGCGTTATCGACATGCCCAACCACTTGACGATCTCAATTGAGATGAGGTTCTCTTGGCTACTGCTATCAACGATGAAGTGAAATGAGGTTCCTTTCACCCACATAT
This sequence comes from Picea sitchensis, assembly GCA_010110895.2. Classification (NCBI taxonomy): domain Eukaryota; kingdom Viridiplantae; phylum Streptophyta; class Pinopsida; order Pinales; family Pinaceae; genus Picea; species Picea sitchensis. The sequence goes on along the minus strand of SNQJ01S0000063.1, from coordinate 20,428 downwards.
GTGAATGAAAGAGGTTCTCACCTTCCTTTGGCTCATCATATTCACCGAGATGGATCTTGGTGGTAGAAATGATGGAACTAGGTTCCGTATCAATGATCCATCCCCCATTTTCTAGTTTTGACTTAGAGTCATAAACCACATCTGATTCATATGATTTCACCTCATCCAAAAATGGCTTATTTGAGTGGAAATCAATATTTTTATGCCAAGGGATCTTATGGAAGTCGCACCACTTCCTGATATCTTTCTTCGTCTTTCCATTGTCCTTCATTGTTTGTGGCTTAGACTGGTTTTCATGAGGCTGTCCATATTTTATCTGGCACTTTTCTATGGGTCAGGGATGCCTTTTCCCTGCCTCTTCTATGAGGGGTTCCCAAACCCAAACTTCTGCATCTTTTGTTTAAGCTTCTGCTTGATTTTGACGACATATCGATAAGCCACTCCCAAGGAGGAGATGTCTAGAAACTCCGTTTATGCCTAGATGTATCTATGAAGACCACCGTGGTACTTAAGCACAATATTTCACTAAGAATATTTGATACCCAACTTGGTGTGTAAGGTATGGAATATATTTTTGAACTCTTTCACTTCTTGGTCCCTTTCCTGCTGCAGTGTGGTCCATTTTGTATATAGTTCTTCATAACTTCCAACATGGTAGTATTGTTCCTTAATAACATCTTTGAAGGACTCCCAGGTGAGTGGGACTATAAATAATGAGGTTTCCTATGTTTCCTTTTTCTCACAGAAAGTATCCCACCAATCTTTGACACGGTGGACAGATTTGAGGAGTGCAAAAGTAATCTTTTCTCTATTTGAAATGTTATGAACAAAAAAATACACTTCTAGAAAATTCAACCATTTGTCTACAACATCTGTGTTTATCTGAAATTCAAATATAGGAATATTAAAGTTGATCTATACCTTGAAGGGGGCGGCACCTCCACTAGAGGAAGATGAATTACCTGTTGGTAGTTGTCGAAGCATCTATGCAAAATTATCCATCATCTCATTCCTCTATTGCATGAGGGATTGCTTGAGAAAAAGTTTGAAAGGATATCCTGTTCCATCATCTTTTTTTCCTCCCTCCATGGATGGTCGCTTGGGTGTGCGAGAGATCTTGTCCTTAAGAGAAACAAGCTCGAGACCCAAATCTTTGTACCCTGACATTGTCGGGGACATGCACTAAGAACGACAAGGAATAAAATACTCTGATACCATTGATCTGGATTTTATGAGCATAACGAAATGAACACATATTATTGTTATTATTAACACAAAGACACAAGGAAAAATCACAGAGATACTGTAAAACTGGCTTCTATTCAATAAAGAAATATGTTGAAACTGTAAAATGAAGACTGAAAACAAGCTTGCTAGAATGGTGGTGGCTTATCTCTGAGAAGAGATGTGACGGTTGCACTTATTCACAATAATATGATTACAATGAGGCTCTGAAAGTATTTTTACAATAAAACATGAATGCCAAAACCCTAGACATCAAAAAATTAACCCTAGGAGGTAAAGCGCCAAAATTCAATGTCACACCTATTTGTGGGCCTATATTCATATCTTCTCCTCTCTGGCACAACAAACTCTCCCACACTTCCTCTTGGTATAGTTTCCTTCCTCTTCATCATGGTCCCGACCCCTCATCATGCACCCCTTTCTATATTGGTTCCTCTTCTTTGTTTCAATGTCTTCCTCGACTCAACTCTTCTTGCATATATTTCATATCTCTCTCTCCTATACTTTTTTGGGTCCATCCTATTCCTCACCTCATTCTACCAACTTTTGGAACCTTCTTAGTGGATCCATATCATCTCTCACTTTTCCCCTATCTTTGCATCCCCCTAGTTCTAGGGAAGTCTACTCAACCATCTTGTTGGGATCCATCCACCTCGACTCCTTCTCCAAGAACAACATATTTATCTAGAGTGGGATTTCTTCTAGAAACCTTTTCCTAGGTCCTTTCGTGAACTTTCTCTTAGCCTCACTGAAAGAATTAGTGTATTCAATAAAAAAATCAATTACATACCCTTCCTTCACTCAAGAAAACCATAAATCAATGGCTCAAGTCCACTTACTATCTAATGCCATTAGCCTATCAATCATGAATTGATCCTAGACCAATGGTTCTTGTGGGATCAAATAAGTATTAGTAGTAGTCTTCCTCTTCAACCATTCATACAATAGACATGGAAATTCAACAAAGAAAATTTCATGCATATCATTCTAGAGATACTTGTCCTTCCATCACTTCACATTGATATTCATACCTTGAGTTTCTTTCTGAGTGAACTCATCTTCCTTCACAGTTAACCAATATCAAATTTCCTCCTGAGATGGATACCACCTCATTATTTTCCTTCATCATTTAGTACAAAACCATCTTTTGGGTCATTCTATGCTCGCACATGTCCTTGTCAATGATGGGGGGTTAAATACCCAGGGTTCATCTAAATTTTACCAACAAAAACCCCAAGGCATCAACATATCAATCCTCATCTAAAGACTAAAGAAGGTCTCACCTGAGATGCCATGAGAATCATAGAGACCATTTGGTCTTGTGTTGGTGATGAAAGACTAATTGCACATGAATCCATTTGGGTTGGTATTCATATAATTGATTTCCAAATACTTAACGACTAACAATATATAACAATAACACATACATTTGATTGAAACATGATCAACACATCATAAGAATAGAATCACTACAAATTTATTATCTTTATTCAACCGTTTACAAACATACATTAATCAACTCATCAATTGACACCAACATAGTATTTCCTCTTATACCTTTTCCCGGTATTACATTACATATCCCCATATGATTTCTTCATACTTTGTAGATATGAAAGAAACAGACTCACAACGAGATAGATTACAAAACATAGGCTCAGAGCAAGCTCAATAACATTGAAAACAACCAAAACTGATTAACCAATTGGATATCTAAACATGACTAAAAAAAACAACATAACCATACCATCAACCCCATTTCTATCATTGTTTCTCCCTTTTATCTTCTTCTCAACTCTAGCGCTCTACCACTTTTAGTTCTTCCCCACTCACTCCTTTTATTACTATCCCAACACGGTTCTATCATCCACATGCGCTCCACATAGCCTCTTTGGAATTGTGGAAATATTAACTACTTTTCTAGACAATATCCTTACTTCTCCACGATCTCTCATGCTGCTTGAAGTAATCATTCATGAATATTTCCCAAAAATTATTTTCTTGAATTTGACGTGCATGTAGTGTGTTCTTAATTTTTGGTGTGCATCACAAAACTAGGATCGACATGCATTGGAAGAACTTGTACTAGAACACATTAGAAAAACTTGAATTGGCACACATGCCTCCTGTCACCCACTATGCAACTTCTTGAGTGCATGTAAAAAATAAATAAGTGCACACAACTATGTTTTTGTGTGTGATTCATCTTTACCCAAAACTTTGGGCACCAACAAACAACAATATTCACATGTGCATTTTTTTTACGGGAATGCACTGGGGTCATATTGGTTTCTAAGCGCATTGTGGAAGGTTTATGATTTTTAAGTTAATTTATATTGTTTTAAAATATATTTTTTTGGTGCATTTGTTATATGAGCATTGTTGCGCTTTGTTATTAGGGGAGCACTAGTGAGATTTTTTATTGGGGAAGCACCATTGCACATTTTTAGTGGGGGAGCATGAGTGTGGTTTGTTATTGGAGAAGAAATGATGCACTTTTTTATTGGGGGAGCACCGATGTTCTTTGTTATTGGGGGATAAACGAGGCACTTTGTTATTGGGGAGCATTGCAATGCATTTTATTTCTTATAAAATAAAAATAAATATTTTAATATTTCATGTTAATATCTATTATCAGAAGCACCGGGGAGTCATTTTTGGGAGCACCGATGTGATTTGTTATTGGGGAGACTACTAGTGCAATTTGTTATTGGGGGACCAATAATGCACTTTGTTATTGGGCAAGCACCACTGCATTTTTATTTATTGGGGGAGCACTAACAATATTTTAGTATTTTGTATTAATAGTGGTTATCAGTGCACTTTATTTGTTAAGCTACAAAGCATTATGGTTTGTAATAACATCGGTGCACACAATCAACTTAGGAGCATCAACATGCATGGTCGAATTAGGTGCACTGTTTCACATGGTTGACTTAGGTGCGTTGGTCTTAAAACCTCCACACAAACCTCCATTATAAACGTATAAGGGATAGTTTTTTTTTGGGGGGGTTGGGGTTCGTAAAAACCTCTTCAAGAAGGTGTTATCCTTGTAGTGTAGAAAATTTCTCTAAGAATTAGCCTATTGGGAACACATTTAGGAAATAAGTGAGGAGGATTAGTGACTCCATAAATAATCATATGTGTATAGTACTCTTGCAAATACCAATTAACTATGCTTCTCAATAGTCTCATATAATCTCTACTCAATCTACGAAACTCTTTGAAAAATGCTAATTTATAAAGAGGAGAAAAGAAAAAATCACAAAGTTGTGCATAGTTTCTCTTGTACTTATTCTCCCACATGGATTGGAAATAAACATGAATTGGATTTTCTTCCATGTTCGAATTCCAACTCAACCCTGAGAAAGGGTTATTGGAACAAATGATATTAATTAAGTACGAGTCCATGCATAAGGTGGGGAATGTTTCAAAGTAATGATTGTGTGAACTATAGGAACCCATGCATATTTAAAGTAGATGGATTTTGGATCTCTATATAATATACACATTAGGGCCATATCATAGATATAAGGATCCCTTGAATTGATCATGGTATATATGCCATCAATTTTATCATTTTTTTTATCTTCTACCCAACAACTAGTCAAGACCTTCTTGATATAATTGTCTTGTTGAAATTTCTCGACAAATCTAGTAATCATATATTTCTCAAGTTGGTGGAGTCTATAATATTTTTCTAATATTTTTCTAGTTCTGATGCTCGATAATATGATGTACATTAGACTTCATCATTGAACATAGTTATATTATCAATGCCAATATTCTTGATCACCCATTTAATAGCTTCTAAACGGAGCATCACTGGGGTCCTTGTAGTGATGGTGTGCAAATGATATTCTAATGTTAATAAATACTATATCACCTGTGTCTTTCATAGTCATGTCACTAGGTGGGACTATATCAAGGTAGTCTTACTCTCTAAATATAATGTAAACTTTACCCCATCCAAGAAAATATATTTGAGCATTGATCAAAGATTCAGTGTATTTAAATATGTTGCATACTAGCTCAATTTCTAGTTTGGATAATAAATTGTGTGAATTGCTCAAGGGTAGCCTCCACATAACTATCAATCTGTTCATTAGGTTCTATGATCCTTTTTTCATGTTCATATTAGTTTAAATCTTAGAGTTTTGTTTTGATGTTCACATTAGTGTAAATCATTTTTTCATTTCGATCAAAACTGACTTGTTATTGCCACAACATGATTGGAGAAAACCTTGGACATTTATGGGAGAAGTTTTTTACTTTCATTACTTTTGTTCAGATCACTAGGAGATGTTTTTCACTTTTATTTACATTGTGCCATTATAATTTCCTTTTAACTTTTGTTTTTGCGATGCAATTAGAGTTTTATTTCACTTTTACAAAATCCAAAGTTTGAACCTATAAGTAGAAACTATTGGAGTAATATGTTAACTTTTCATTGGAGTTAAAAGTGAAATTGTTACTTTGATGAAAGTGAAACATTTTCTCCAATGAGTTTTTAAAAGGATTTTCTTTAAAACTTTGAATCATAATTTTATTTTTATTTTTCATAGACCAAAAATTCAAATAAAAAAAATTTAATGATTTTAAATAAATTTTCATCAAACTTGAAAAGACATATGAATTTTATAAGGGAAAAACCAAAAGTCAAGATAGATAAAGAAAAGTGGTACCTGATTTTCTTTCGAATTTTATGGTGTGTTGAGGTCTCAACAAATGGCTATTTAGTGGGAGAGTCCAAAATATATACATTATTACCTCTAATTAGAAATCAAACTAAATTTTGAGTTAAGTATAAGTTAGATAAAAACTGGGAGAGTCCAAAATCTCTACAATTTTACCTCTAATTAGAAATCAAACTAAATTTCGAGTTAAGTATAAGTTAGAGAAAAAATTAAAAATAAATAAGAAACCATACTTCCATATTCAAATCAACTTTATATTATGTACTTTGTTTTGATGTGAAGTACTAAGTCATTAACCCAAAGAGAATGGGAAGTACTTTTATTGAATCACAACTTAGAGTTCAAATGAGAATTATAACCTTTGGTAACCCTTTCAATATTTGGGATTTATTTATTCAGATCTCCAAATTACTTTGTCATTATTTTTGTGTTTCTCCACTACCTATGAGCATCCATAGCCCCAACTGAGTCACCTCAATATCATAAACCTTACTCTACTTCTAGTGAGCATACATAGCCCTGGTGAATATATCTTCATTTCCTTGTTAAACATGTTACACCTTTGGTTAAATCATCTTATTTGTGAAGAATTTAACCTTTTAATCATACCTTTTTTTCTTTTCTTTTTTCTTTTGTTCTTTTGTGTGTGTGTGTGTGTGTTTATAAAAGTATAGAATAAGGTGGAACAATAGCCTTATAATCTTAGGGGATGAAATTTGTTTTTAAAGGCACGCATAAGGTATTTTTGGGTTAATATATTCCCTCCTAGGAGAAGTTCCTTCAATCATATTCCTATTATAACTGAATTCAACCAACATAGTCATGAATATGATTAAGAATTATTCGTTGGATCCAACTAGTTAATTAAGAAACATAGTATCAAGTATTTCCAAAGTTTCATATAAGAAAAAATATGAACTAGTTTCTACTTTCAATCTCACCCATAACTAACTCACATTATTTTTGATGAAAATGAACAAGGTAAAGAAATGGAAAAGAAAGACTCAATTTTATGCTAAATGTTGAAATCTCAACATGCCTTCTGAATAAAATGTTTAAAACAAGAAGTTGATTTCAAAAATCATCAAAACAAAAATGATGCTAACTAATTGAAATAAGAAAAAATTCAAGTTCAAAAACATTAAAGAAAACTAATAACTAAGTGTGTACAATGGATTTTCCTTTTAAAACAATCAAATCAAGTATTTCTTGAGGATTTTTCCATTAACATGAAGGGTTATAATCCCTAGACAAAGCCCCATGTTATGTATAAATCCCCTTATTAAGCCCTAGATATTTAATTATAAAATTTCTAGTATTAAATTTGTATGTAGGATGGAACCCTTCATTGTACCCTTTCATTATAATTATACCCTTGTTATCCTATATATATATACCAAGGAGACCTAGTCTTAGGATAATATGATATCCTCTAATATTATATTATGAATTGGAAATATTTTAAAAATAGGTTTTCCCCTCGAAGTGGATTGTATTCATTGACTTTTTATCAATTTTAAGGTGTTGGATCATAACATTTGGTTTCAGAGCATTGATCCTAGGGTTTTTCTACTTCAAGCAAGTCATATTGGAATTTTCACTATAACTTCTTTTCTGGGACTATTAAGATAATTAAATTCATAGGTTATTGAGGAGACATATCAAATTACCTATGGTAAAAATTTTAGGTTTTGGGTCATTACAATTTCATAGATATAGCCTATGGAAGATAGGGTTTTTGACTCACCCATAATTAAATTTTAAACGAGTCATCTTCGGCTCTTGAAATTGATGTTCAAAATTTTGAGTTTAAATGTGTGGTTTTTCAATAGAATAACAGAGAGACAATAAAGACACCAAGTCTCCCACAACCATTAGTTATACCAAGTCAATGCAAGGAAGAAGTTTCAATGCATTTTATTAAAGGTTTACCCATATTTGAAGGAAATATTGTCATCACAGTAGTAGTGGATTGACTGACAAAGTATGCCTATTTTTCCTCTCTTTCTCATCCTTTTAAAGTAATTACAATAGCCACAACATTCATGGACAAAAGTAAAAAACTACATAGATTCCCCAATAATATTGTAGGTGATAGAGATCTAATTTTCACTGGAAAATTTTGGACTCAATTATTTTCTTATTTGGGTACTTAATTAGCTCATAGCTCATCTAATCATCTTCAATCCCATGTGAAAATGAATATTGTGAATAAATATCTAGAAGGATATATTTGTTTCTTTGCATATGATTGTAAATAGACACAATGGGTCAAGTGGTTGGCCTTCGTGGAATGATGGTACAACAAATCCTTCCATACTTCATAAAAAAAGTCCCCATTTCTAAAAATTTATGGATATCATCCTCCATACATCACATCACCCTTGAAAGGGACTGCAAAGGTTCAAGTAGTGGAGGGTCACATAGGGAACCAATAAGAGGTTCTCAAACTACTGAAGGACAACTTTGTTATGGCACAAAATAGGATGAAACAAAAGGCCAATCAACATTGCAATGAAAGGGAATTTGAAGTGGGGGATTGGGTATTTTTGAGGCTACAACCATATCCACATGTGTCCCTCAAGAAAAACAATAAGGACAATAAATTAGCAGCCAAATATAATGGCCCTTATAAGATTTTTCAAAGGATTGGAAGTATGGATTACAAATTGGAGTTGCCTCCATCTTCACGTATACATATAGTCTTCCAAGTTTCTTACTTAAAGAAGGAAATCAAAAACAAAATCCCAGTCCAAAATATTTTACCAGAGATTAATGAAGAACATAAAATCATACTAGAACCAGAAACAATCCTTGAAAAAAGGATTAAGTATATGAGAAATCAAGAAATTATGGATTACCTTATCAAATAGAAGAACCTACCATTAGAAGAGGCAACATGTGAAGATGAGGTCTTCATGCAGAAACACCTGTGGTTATTCAAGTGTTGAGGAAAACACTTGTTTGACCAAGGGGCATGTTAATTCCTAGAAAACACCCATGTTATGCATAAAACCCCTTATAAGCCCTAGATATTGAATTATTATATTTCTAGTGTTATATTTGTATGGAGGCTAGAACCCTTCATTGTACCCTTTAATTATAATTACACCCTTGGTCTCCTATATATACCAAGGAGAGATAGTATTAGGATCATATAATATCATCTCATATTGTATTCTAAATTGGATATATTGTAAAAGGAGGATTCCCCCTTGAAGTGGACTGTATTCATTGACTTTTTGTGGGCATTGGATCATAACAAAGGGAATCTAGATCACCCTCTAAACTTTGCAGCCTATATGTACCTGTCCCTATTTTTTCACCTATTTGGAAAGAACCAAGCCACAAGTTTTGAAAATTTGCATGTTTTCATTTCTTCTCATTGACTCTAGTCATCTATTTCAAAATTCTTATCACCAATGTTGTTCTTGTCAAACAATCTCTTAATGATTTTTTGGTGAGAAGAATTTGTTTTCTTAGCTTTCTCCCTTTCCTCCTCTAACATGAGTAGTTTATCAATCATGTTCTAAAGATTAAAGGAAGGATGACCAATGGAACCTTGGAAAAGATGTAATCATTGAAAGAATATATTTGGTGGTAAAACTTCTTATTTCCCGCACACCAAGTAACACAAAGATACCTAATGCTCCCTTAGGTGTTACTTTGTCTTCCCATAAAGCATTAGATAAATAATTATGAAATTCTTATGGTTTTCCACTATTTTATAATTTATAATGTGGATTATATTTTTGTTAGTTGATTCAAACACTCTGTTTCCCTGCGGATAATATGTAACTGAATAAAAAAGAATTATTCGTTTATCTAAAGAAAATTTAGACAATCATGAAGAAGAAAAATAATATGCATCAAACATGATAACCAAAGGAATACCAAACATGGTAATTAGAAGTTGTTCAATAAATTAATTGATTACCTTTTCATTTATGTGTATTAATGGCACAACTCTAGCCCACCTATTAAAGTAATCAATAGTAGTCAAGATATACTTATGATATTTAGATGAGTGTGGTTTAATATCTCCAATAATATCAATTCCCCATTGTTTGACATGCATTTTAATTGAAACATGTTACAACACTCTTTCCACACTTAGTTGAAAAATATTACATTTACGTACACAAGCATGAGCATCCTTGAAGAGAGTGGGCCAATAAGAACTAGCTCTCAAAATCTTGTGTGTAGTGGTTTCTCCAACAAAATGACCTCCATCTGGTCCATCATGGAGACCCTTCATAACTTTATTTAAGTCTTCCTTTTCTATACAACATAATAAAAAACTTTCATAATTCTTCCGGAAAAGGATCCCATTTACTAGCTTGTATTCTACAGATTTTAACCTTAACACCCCTTTTCCCTTGGAGTTTAGACAACTTAGACTTGTCCCATGGTGTAATATTTATTTCAAATTAGTATACCACAAGCTCCGTTTATCAGGAATATAAATTACCTTATTTGTAAGAACAAAAAATTCATTCTCCCATCCATCTTCTTCCTTGAAAACATAATCTCGTGATTATGATGTCGGCTTGTAGATTCCTTGTCCGAGTATGATATGATAAAGTTTAAACTAAAGGTCACACTCTTGGATGGTAGTAATCCAATTTCATCTCCTTTCCCTTAATTCTTTTTGAATGGAAACCGATCTAGCCATAGGGTGAGGAACAATCACTTTTGTATGTTTTTGAGAATGTATGGTTGAAAGTGTTTCACAACCTAAAAACTAGCATAAGCTTGTTTGTCTATGCATGGCTAGTTTAACTCTACCCCTTGTAAATTGGTAGTCATAAAGGAGATAGGACATTCATTTCCTTGTGAATCTTTCTGCATTAATATCATTTCCAAATAATGATTATATGTAAAAGTTTAAAGAATAAAATGATGATCGAAATTAGGACTGCATAAAACAAGAGTGTTAGTTATTGCAAGTTTGATTTTTTCAAAGGATTCATTTTCCTGTTTTTTACTTTTGAATTAAACATCCTTTTTAATATTTTTTTTGAAGTGGTTTGATAGTTTCAACAAAATAAAGCATAAAATTTTGAAAAAAAATAATCTTCTCAAAGAAAGATTGAATTTCTTTATAATTGTGTGAAAAAGGAAGTTGACACATTTAATATGCACAATGATACCTTATTTTGATACAATATGACCTAAAATATTTAATGATATACCATAATTATGAAATATTTCAAATATTTGTGTAATATGTGTGATATGATATGTTATATCCTTAGAATACACTGTTACATCATCTAGGTAAACAACAAAATTATAGTTAATCAAACTATAAAAGGAAATATCCATTTCTCTTTGGAACGTTTCACTTGCATTAATTAAACCAAAATGCAATAATTTATATGTGAAGCTTCCCCATTTAGTCCTAAATTTCATTTTAATCCTATCATCTTTGGCTACCAAAACCTGATTATAACCCGAAAAACCATCCAGTAATGAAAACATATCAAACCCTGATACAAGCACCAATATATGATCCATAGGAGGCATGGGATATTTTTTCCTTCTCAAAGGAATTCTTCAAATTTAAAAAATAAACACAAAAAAAAATCTCACCAATTTTTTTCCTACTAGCACTAAATTGGCCACCTAAGTAGAATGTTGAACTTGAAAGATAATTTTCATGTCAAGAATATTTTTCAACTCTTTCTGCACTTGGGGTTCTAAGGAAGGACATAACTTGCATAGTTTACGTTGAAAATGTTTTACATCATTTTTAATAGAAATTGCACATTGTATAATTTGTGTTTTGTAAGTTTTCAAGTCATCATACGTCCATGTAAATACATCATGATATTTTTGGAAGAGTTTGATATATAATTTCTTTTCGTCTTTAAAATATGTCCCATGATTGATTTTTTTTTTTGTTTTTATTTCATTCCAAGATCAGCCACCTCATGTCCTAAAGTTGAACCATGATTTTTTACATTACATGATATCTTAAATTTATCTTGTAAGTGAAATAAAGTATCTAGTGTAACCACACCTTTTGGAATAATATTGGTTGTTGATTCATTCATTCCTTATTTATTAGTTTCTAATATCTCGTCATGTTCCTCATCATCTATAACTGCATATTTAAAGTTTCCTGATTAGTAAGGAATTATATGATTTTCTCATCACCTTTGAAAACTATCTAGTTGGCGATGTTATCTTGTAGTGAAGGTCTATAGAGAAATTCAATAGAAAACCTACTCACCTTGAAGTCTTCTAATGGTGTTAACCTAGAGGCAGTAGTATCTAGAGAGTCAACTGTTGTATTTCCAATATGAGGAATGATAGAGATATTAAATTCTTCAAAATTATTAATCAACCTTAATACCTCTTGATGATAATGTTTTAGGTATGGAGAATGGAAATGTATTGCATTTTTAATTTGTCCTAAAACGATTTATGAGCCTCCAAAGACTTTTAGTCTTTTTATTTTTAAGTCTATTACATTCTTAAGACCTCATAAAAGAGATTCATACTCTGTAGTATTATTCATACAATCAAATTCTAACCTACAAGAAAGGAAAAAATGTTTACCTTGATGATATAGTATTAGACAACCTGCTCCAACTCCCTCTTGAGACCTAGAGCCATCAAAGAATAATGTCTAGATGTCATTGACTAATGTCAGATAAATATTATTTATATGTTTATTTACATTATGTACATTAGATATTTTACACTATGTTTCTCAAAATTGTTTTCTTACAATTTAGTTTCATACTGTTGACTTTTAAGAATAGGTGAAGTTTCTACAATAAAATTTCCAAAGTATGAATTGAGAGCATAGTTTCCAAAAATAGGGAAATCAGAGGAAGATGATTCATTAGTGGCCTTTAAATCCATCATAGTTTTCTTCATGCATATCTTGTGATAAATTCTAATTTTTTTTGGCTACCCATTCTAGGGAAGCCAGAGATGTAACTAATTAGAAATGAATAACCTTGTATTTTTTGAGATCAATCCCTACTGAACGATAAACCATATGCTTTGAGAATGTCTACTATGATAATATCTATAATTTGGTGAAATTTAAGATTTGAGTCTACATGAATTAAGACATATTTCAGTTCACTTATAACTTTGACCTTTGATCTATCTAACTAAATGATATGAGTTGAACACTTGGTTGGGGTTGCATTCTGTTTTTTACAAAAATAGTAGGGCACATCATTAGAGGATGCTTCCAAATCCACCAAACAATTGTGCACATTTTTATTGAATATTTCAAAATTCAATAAGAAAGGGGGATTGTTGAGACTTAGACCTCTTTGTTGAAAGGTAAACAACGATTGTTGAATTTTTCAAGTTATTAGTTATTGTTTTTGTATTATATTTCATAATAGTTGTAGGTTGTACATAATTGTATTTTAATGCATTCAATAATAGATTCCTTTGTTGGGAAATTTTGCATACATCAAGGACTGGGATATTTGATTTGATTTTCTTTAAATCATCAACTACATTGTATTATATGGAATCCTAACTACTAGTAGAAGGATTACTAGTGTCCAAGAAAGATTATATTTTTCTTTGGATGTACAATCTGTTTCTTAGAAAATGTTGCATGTATTTCCTTACATTCCATCATTTCAAATTCTACCTTATTACCCTCCTCAAATTTTAGAGTTAAAGTATTATTTCCTAATCGTTTGAAAAATATGTAAATGGCGGTTGTAGGGAATTTTCATAAACTTCTATCTAAAGTTATTGAGTAGGTTCAATGTCTAACTTAAATTTGTTGATGATTGTTGTGAATATTTGATTGAATTCTTTAAATCTTTCTTTAAGACCCATAACCAGTGAAAACAATTTATCTATTAATTCTCATGTAGTAGTTTCTTCCTTGAAGTTGTCTAAGAATGCATTTTGAAAATCACCCCAACTTGTTATTGATACAACTAGTAAATTAAAATACCAAGCGGAGGCTTTGTTTTCAAAAGCATAAGGGAATAATCGACATACTACATCCTCATGCCATACATTCTTCAATATAATTTATAGGATAATTTTTTTGATGTGATCCTCTTCGAGGACCAAATATATTAGGATAAAATTTAGGTAAGAGGTATTGTAACGTACCGCTTTCCAGGGTACCTCAAATTTTTTCATTCTTGGGCGATTTTCAAAACTTATGATATCGATTAAAAATTGAAAGAAACATAATGCAAGAACATGTAACATTCAAGATTCATAGTAACGATTATATTCTCATGCATACTTCAATAAAATATGAAGTAATCATATGCTCATGCAAGATACAACATTATAACATAATTAACACAACGTAAATCATAAACAAAAGAACACATAACACATAACACAATGGAAAAATATGACACACACATAAGTTATCTTCAAATAAAATCTTCATTGATTTGTGTAGACATAAGACATTCCACAAAACCTTAGGTTGTATTGCACATTCACTCTCTACAACAAGCCAACCTCGAGTTGAGGCTATCAATCTACAAGGGTGGGTTCCTAGGCCGATTTTGTAATATGCACACCAACTAACTATTAAACTCTCATAGTTTACTAAACCACATAGCTAATCCCAAATTACCAACTTTGTTCCCCCCTAAACCTACACAATCCAAAGAATTGAAGCCCCTTCTCTACAATGGAGTTGCTTAGGATGTTCTTCTTCTTTCTAGGGCTCCTATTATACTGGATAGGAAATATTAATGTTGGAAGCTCCAAGGATTCTCAACAATGAACAATTATTTCATAACTACCATAATTCTCATGCATACAAGAATTAATTTATTGTTGAAGTAACCATTATTTATTTACACAACTAGCAATGTCTCTCTACCTCCAACATTTCATTCCCATGCCAAAAACAAGAACAAGAGTGAACAAGAATCAATGAGGAACAAATGGAGAATAAGTGAGGAACCCCCAACAACCAAAATCATGGTTTATATATTTACATGCAATAATGCACCATGTGGCTTCCACGAGAAGCTCATGTAACCACTTTTTCCAACTAATTCCAATATGGGTGAATAAAATATAATAAATTGGCTTATCCTCTTTAGCCCCATATCACTATGTCCATATTCATCTTGTAGTCAATGACACATTTTTATTATTATTATTCAAAGCATTACATTTCTAGGATCTCAAACCTTTCAACTTTACAGGAACTTTGACCTTTCATCAAATAAACAAAAATAAATTATTAATCCAGTGACTCAAAGTTGGGGTATTACAGGTGATCAAGATGTTTAGGTAGACTATGCATTTTCCTAGACAATTCCAAGGCATATCATGCTAACCAAGGTTGATTCTATTTTTGATTGTTAGCCATGCATGAGAACATAGAGATGGTATCCGTGTTTTTTGAATGTGAATTTTATTCTGAATGGATTTCATATTCCTTAGTTACTATTGGAGATGTTGTGGGATTTGGGGTTGGAGGAATTAAGTTTATGGGTTGTGAAATATCTTGTAATGCTAACTCAACTAAGTCCTCCATAGTATGAACTAGGGTTTATTCCCTAGTTTGAGTAACTTCCAATGTAGTAGTCATTCTTCAAGGAAGTAATGGAGCAATAGGGAAGGCACTGATTTATCTGGCGTTTGATCAAGTTATTCATATGAATGCATTAGCTTAATCATTTGATACTGCATATGGTATTTCAAAATCAATATTAGGTTCAATGTTTTCCAAATCTTGAAGGTTAGAATGTTCAAGAGATATCTCAGTATTTGGAATCTTAATATCTAAATGTGGTATATTTGTATATGACCCAGTATTGGGAATCAAATCATCCATAAAATTTTAAGCCCTTCTTCTAGCACCAATTACATTTATATGGTAGGATACTTAGGTGTTAATAGTAGGGGTTAATTCTAGTGAAGAGGCCTAATTAAAATCTCCCTTGTTTGGAAGAATCCTGTAGATTAATGGCATGATATCATTTCAATGAAATTTAAATGTGTTACAATATGTTCATTTAGTTTTATGAAGAATAACTAACAAAAATAAGGTATATTATCTAATGGCTATCCCAAAATACAAAAAATGCTACTATGAGAGTTAGTTGTAGAAATCAAAATAAAGATGATTGTTAATACTTTAACTTCCAAGAACATAAATATAATTTAACAAAACAAAATTCTTGAGATTTTGTTGAAGAAAACAATTTGAAATAAATTTGAATATTGTCTCA
This sequence comes from Picea sitchensis, assembly GCA_010110895.2. NCBI lineage: Eukaryota > Viridiplantae > Streptophyta > Pinopsida > Pinales > Pinaceae > Picea > Picea sitchensis. Next base: position 4,275 of record SNQJ01S0000063.1, on the reverse strand, counting down.
AGATAACTTACAATACAACAAGAAAAGTATTACAAAACATCCATGCAAATATTAATTTGCAGAATAGTCCATAGTAGTTGACTTGCATAAAAAAATATTCCATCAAATTTGATTTGGTCAATGATTGACTTCTTCATTAATTAATGTAATTGAAATATTTCTCTTACAATACAATTTCAAAATATGTACTATTAAAAATCCCTTCCTACTTCCTAAATTCTACTATATATACAATTCCAAAAGTGGTTAAAATAACCACTTTTAATTCAACCCTCAAGTGAGTTGGGGGTTGATTCTTTAACTACCTCATTGACATGCAGTGGGAAGATCCAGGGTTCAACATGAATTCACCAACAAAACCCTCAAATACTGGCCCTTTCGGCATCACCCACAAGCAGGTGAAGTCTCACCCGAGGTATCTATGGGAATTGCAGGAACCATGTTTCTGCAGTGATGAAGGGATGAGAGGTGGTCTTCAAAACCATTCCACCTAGAATTTGTTTATTATACATTATATCATGTGCATAGAAACATAAGAACATGTAACATATTCAGAATAACAAACATATATCATATGCGTGGAATAAATAGAAGAAAAAAATAGATCATGACACATAGACACCATATTTAATGTGGTTCACCCAAGATTGCCTACATCCACAATGTCCAACTTGTTATTATATTATTCAGAATCATCCATTACAATATGCGCATTGCGCTCATACATCATGCCCTGGTCATTCTCCTATTTCTTTCTCTATCTCTTTCACTCTTAACTCATACATTGCATCACATACATTCACTAATATTTCTATGACTGCTTCTCATTCTCAAAACCCTTACATATTTATTCAATTACAATAGGGATTATCCCGTATCAATGGACCTAAAATGCCTAACAACTTCAATGGTCTTCATTCCTTTACGTGCATTGATCCCTGAAAGAGTGACAATTGTCTTTCCTTCTTTCCCCCGCACTGTGCAGTTCCCAAAATCCTATCCCAACAGCCCCCCAACACTCACATGTGGCTTGTCCCGAGCCACTCAAGACTTTTTATACACTCCTTTCCACGTCGCAATGATATTCTCAAAAGTTTCCTTTGCAGTTGTGACCTTCTAATTTTCTTGTGCTTCTTGAATCAAAATCCCCTATGTTGTCTATGTGGTAATGGGTTTCTTCAGTTTCTCTGCACTGTCTTGTACTTCTTGCTTCACTATGACTTGTGCAACTACATGTTCTTTTGTCACCCGAAAAGATTCCTCTTGTAGGGGCTCAAGCTTCTGTGCGCGATTCTACGGTTTATCTCTAATTTGGTTTATATCTTAGTGAAACTACCTATACTCAAGTATTTCATCCATTCATTATGTTGGTGGTAGAGTGTTCATTGTTTCTTTGATCTTATGTGCCTTCTACTGCATAGTTTGTAGCGTTTTCTCTAATGCTTGTAGATCTACATTAGCCAACAATTGATTCCACACTTGTGTACTCTCTTCACAAAACTTTGTGCATTCCTCATCCAAGCTCCTAATTCTCTCCACGGTTTCCATGGTTGTCTTCTCCCATTGCTCCCTTTCCTTTGGTGGGGTACTTGGCATTGAGAGAGATTCCAAATATATTATCTTTGCATTGAAGAATTTTATGGCTTCACTTATCTTTGTTACTTTCTCTTCCAAGGGAGTAGCTACATCCATTGGTACCTATGGGATTTTTCTGTATACCTCTTGCACTGCCTATTGCAACCTTTATATCTTTTTCACAACCTCGTTCTTTTCCAGCATGAGTTTACTATAATCTGCATGTAGTGCATCATTTTCGACATTTACTTTGGCCAAAGCCATAGAACTCGAATTTGCATGCAACTAGTTCTCTTGTGTAACACTTGTCTGCAATCTATGTAGTACGTTCATCGATAGTTGTGACAATACTAAGTCAATATAACTTAATGTGTGTGCACGCTCCCACATTTCTATCACGGGGAACTCTATGGCCCTTGTTGATATCTTCATGATCCGGTGTTATGTTGATGTTGATGGTGGTTGTGATGTTGTCACTCATGAATTTGTTGTATTTTTTATTCTTTCTATCTATTCTTCTTTTGTTGTTCAAACTGGCGCTATCCTAGTCGATTCCAAAATTTGGTGCAGTGTAGCTATCTGTTCTTGCACATTCATGTGAATTTACTCCTGTTTGTGTGCATATCACATAAATACTTCTTCAGTTAATTATTTGACTAGATCCCCAATCTTCTCCAAGTCATCCTCAGTCAAGGCCTAGATAAATGATTCCTTTGAGGCTTTCCTCTTCTTATGTTTATGCGTTGAGAACTCCTTGGGATGCTATTTTCTCTTTTCTCCAGTGTGTATTTATCTTTCCTGGGTGTCTCCTGCACCATTCCCTTGCTCTTTATGTTCATTTTCTTCTTCTTGATCCTTCTTCGGTTGTTGTGTCTCCTTATACACTGCTTCTATCACTGGGGTTTTCCACTTTGCTTCCCATTCATTGACAATCTGGATGACATCCTATTTTGTCAGTTTGTAGCTACTTGACAACCATTGTTGATCCAAATCTCTCTTTGCTTGAATATACATGTGGTGTGACCCTTACTTGAATTGCATGATTTCTCTATATGATTTAAGTATCGAGGGTAGAATGCATGGTGTGCCCTCAATTTATTGTCATATTTTCTCCTGATAGATGTAGAAGGTGATATTTTTTTCCATTTGTCTTTTCTTATGCATGGTATGCCACAATGAAACATATCTTGCTTCCAGGAAACATTGTTGCATACCTTCTAGGAACTAGGTTTTTTCTGTCTCCCTCCAAGAAACTAATGTGATCAATATTAATAATGATGCAAAATGGAACTATGTTCCTTTCTCATGTGCTTCCTTGCAGTCGGTTAAGAATTGGTTCACAAAAAATGTCACATATTTTATCTGCACTCCTACTACGCATTTTTCTGTTGCTTCTATTACTCCTGCTAGCACATGATATGTGCGACATTTCCTTAGTAACTTGCTAGCCAACCCCTACATCACAAACTTGACAGAATCATCATTAATTATTTCTACGTCCAATCCACACTCTCCTATATGGATTCCATATTTTTCCTTCATCCTTTCTGCAAACACTTTTTCCTGCACCTTATCCATGAACAAACATAGTGGGTCTTTCATTGCTTATGGAAATCTTGTAATTTGTGCAATAAGTTGGTTGTCAATCGACACTTCCCTGTACAACCATAGGAAACATCTGTGGACACAACTCAACAATAACTTGATGTAGAAGTTGATTTATGTGCTTATGCAAAAATGTGGGATCTCCAACATGTTTAGTATGCCTATTAGCTACAGTATTGTTGCCCACTCCTTCTACTCATCTATGAGTACCAGTGAGTCTGGCATGAGTGATGTGAACAAGTATTTGTATGGCACTAACTCTGGAAAATTATTTAGATCTGCAAGGTCATGGTCTAAAAACCTCAAGCTTCATACTGTGCCCAACATATCTCCCTCAACAGTGACCCCAAGTGGAATCACATGAGTAAGAAGGTCATACTTTGACTCCTTGGGAAATCTAACTTTATATGCTATTGGCTTCCTGGGTGGCACATAATCCCTTTGAAAGTTGACTGAATATGATGTCTCTACTCTTAGAGATTCTTCTTGAACTGGTATTGATGTCTACTTAGTGCGTGGTTTCTTCATATGTGATGTGGATGTTTATGCCTTTGGTGGCACCATGGATTTCTATAACTCAACTCTATCTGCAACTCACTTGACTCTTCTCTGGCTCTATGATATCTTTGAATGTCCATGCAACAATAACCCTTTCTTGTCACCCATCATATTCTTTTATAGCTTTTTGTCATCTATTATCTTCCTCTTCGCACCCAAATTGTAAGTCCCATACGATTTTATTTTTTTTGTAAGTAAAAAGAGGGAAGTTCCTGCTATATTTATTGGAAAAAATACAATTGTTCCTCGACTGCCATCTATTCCGTCGCCTAAGAGGAAACTGAAACGGTGTCATCCCTTTTCCAAAATAGACTAGTTTACCAACAGTCATGTTGGATCATGTTGTCATTGATGCCAATGGTTTGATTGATTGACGTCAAGTGATTGATTGATGTCAAAGGATTGATTGCTTGATGATTGATGTAATATAATATGTATTGTCCTTGATGAGAATGCATAGATGAAGATGGATCAATGAGTTGTCATTGATACATGATGAAGATGGATCGATGTGGTTCCATTGGTATATGATGCATT